>JAGSMR010000158.1:0-240575 GCA_029286605.1 Sericinus montela
GTTCACATTTCAATTTATCTATGTAAATATATATCCACATAATTATTATTTTACCAGTGTGTTCTTATAGTTTTCTTTAATAAGTTTCTAGAACTTGTTGATTACGAAGCTTTGCTGCTGACTGGCATTTATTTGCAGAAGCTTAGCCACCGCCCTACGAGCCACTTACAAGTACATTCTACGTAGTCTTGTAACTGAATAGTGTACATACACTATCCATATCCAGTTATACAAACAGAAACAACGAAGATATCACGTATACGAAAGTACCATGAAAGAAATATCAAAATTAAATAACAAGAACACAAAACGTAGTGTAAATTCTTATGTTTGGTTGTTAGTTGGTAGTTGAAACAATCATTTATAAAATAAATTCTTTCTTGATAAGTGTGCAATGTTACACCGTTTGCCTTCAACCTGAGGATTTAACTTGGGTTTTACACAAGCTAGCTAAGTATGAGGCATATCCTAAGTCTTGCTACGAGTATGTGATAAGTTTAGCATTTAAATTGGAATAAGGAATAATTTTAATTATGCCAACCGATATGAAGACCTCCGTAGACCGATAGTGTTTTCAGCTCTGAAGTCCCAAGATGGACTCCCGAATGTTTTAATAAGAGGTTCCCGAACGCCCATATTACAGTAGCCCAGATCTGGGCATTCAGACCACTATTTTCTAAATAAATAAAAATACTAAATATCTTCACACAATCCCCAATACAGGGGTAGACAGAGGTCTAGTCAAGACAATTAAGTTCCTTCGACCCACCTTCTACCGAAGATATTTTCGAGACAACATGACAGGCGGTGAGCCCGTCGCCGTCTTTATGTCCAAACCAACGATATTATTCGTACATAAGTTTTTTGTTTGAAAAACCTATTGGTACGAGCCTGCCACCTGAGGATCGAACTCGGGTCTCTTGTGACTTGTAATTCCGACCACCAAACCACTCTGCTATCTTGACTTTTTTCTCTCTATTTAAAGATTAAGTAAGTAAAACTTATTTCCATATTTCATTTAAAGTAATTTTATTTACTTAAAACAAAAAGTGGTAGTATGCAAGACAAATAGGGTAAAACTGCCTATACATTCCAACTCATATTAGTTTATAACCTTTAACTCTGAAAATCCATAGTCTTTAGTTGTATTTTTTAATGATGTTTAATGTGAACTTTTGTATGTGTAGCATTTCTTTTTCCTCCTATAAGATCTGCCGTTACAGTTTATGCTCCGTGATTGCTGTTTCAAATCATATCAACACAGTAATGTTAATCCAATATTGTATTGATTATAAAGAATGATACGAAAAGAACTATCCCTGCGACCCCGCCTGAGAAGCGACGGCTAATTATGTGGTGGATATAAATATTTGTCAGTACAGACATTCATAATATGCATAAGTCCTAGTCGCGTAGATGTTAATGTATTTTTATAAATATATACTTAAGACAGAATAGACTCTGGCGTTACTATGCGAAATTTGATTATTATAGAGATGTTATTTTATAAATTTATTGTACAAAGCCTCATGATTATATGTACACTTTTGCAATTGTGCTACAAAATTTTATAAAATCTCTGTAGCTTTTATTTATTAAAAGTATATCTTCACGCCATTCCCAATACTAGGTTAGATAGAGGTCTGAACAATGAAGTCCTATGGATCAGACAGATAGGTGGTGAGCCTGTCGCCGTATTTATTTCAAGTCTTAATGCCATTAGGCATTCTCTGCCAGTCAACCCGAGGCGTGGAGAAATATTGTTAAGGTGCTTTAAACTGGGTTACAGGGGAAGAAAAATTCAATATAGGACCTAACGAAAATAAAGATGCAATATAAAATACTAATACAAATAATAAATATAATATATATACATATACATACATACACACATATATATATATATACATATACATACATACACACATATATATACATATATATACATATACATACATACACATATATACATAAATATACATATACATACATACATATATAAAACTTAAAAAACATTATTATGACTGTAATGACCAATCACTAATTCTAACTGACAGTTAAAAGGTGTTCACATACAAGTCTTTTCGACTTGACGATCGACTTATTGGTAACTTTTCTGATGTCTTCGGGCAAAGAATTCCAGAGCAGTGTAGCCTGAATGGTAAAGGAGTGACCAACAAAATTGGTAAAGTGTTGCGGGATACTTATCTTGTAAATAGATGAAGACCGCAGGCATTGATCATGAATTGAGCATTGAAACTGAAATTTATCCTTAAGATACGAAGGGTAAGTAGTATCATTTATGATTGAGAAAAGAACAAGCAGAATTCTAGAGTTTCGCCTTTGTTGAATAGTAAGCCATTTAAGACGAGAACGGTATTGTGAAATATGGTCATACTTACGAAGGTTGCATAATCAATGATTGGTAAAATGAGCGTCTGGACAAGCATAAGCTTAGTTTCCCATGGAAGAAGATTTTTGAGGCGATAGAGCACTCGTAGCGTGGCGGTTACGTTACGGCTAACTTCAGTTATTTGTTTTCTCCAGTTCAAGGTGTTATCGTAATGTAGCCCAAGATGTTTAAGAAATGGTTATAACCATATCAAAATATAGAACAAATGGTTTGTTTAAGAAATGGTTATAACCATATCAAAATAGAACAAATGGAATCATTAGGATCAGACAATGTATGTGATGTTGTCCCTATCTATATATATATATATATATGTATATATATATATATATATATATATATGTATATATATATATATATATATATATATATATATATATATATATATATATATATATATATTTATATATATATATATATATATATATATATATATATATATATATATATATATATATATATATATATATATATATATATATATATATATATATATATATATATATATATATATATATATATATATATATATATATATATATATATATATAACCTTAGGTGTGGTTTATATTGTTCAATGATAAGATATATGGATTTTATGTTGTAGATTCTACGATTGTAAAATAAAATAATAAAACTCAGTGATAAGTTTCTCGACGACTAATAACACAACACTTGTTAGCCTCGAATAGAGGCAGGATCCACAGCTCAGTGACCAGGTACGCTTACACAATGTCCGCAAAGTTGCGGTGTCGTTGTGGACCCTTGTGTTTGTGCTAGCTGATTGTTGACTCTGTCCCCGGCGGCGTGTAGAGATGTATCGTTTGTCGATAGTTTAGTTTACTGATATTGTTTCTTAACATACAATGTTTACTGTGAAATTCCGATGCTGCAGTCAAAAATCAGTCTGCAACTTATCGTATATATTACATGAGTAACACGTTCAGTTTCATTATGGCTCAAAACAAATAGCCGGTGCTAATCTCTTATATAATTAGTCTCTCTATATCTCTTAATAATTCTAACCCTCAAAATAATCTTTTATACCAATACACATATATGTAATGTTGTGTACATACATACTTAATATTTACTTACTTAACGGCCCATGAAAGTTTGGCCCATGTAATGTTTGTGTACATACATACTTAATATTTGCTTACTTAACGGCCCATGAAAGTTCACTGCAGGACGAAGGCCTCTCTCTTTAAGGAGGATTTGTCGTATCGACGATCATGGTACAAGGCATCGCATCTCATCGCACCTCAGACGCTGCTGTTCGTCACCGGTCTTCTGAATTTTGTCAAATAGTTTTCGAAATGGTTAACCCGCCATGTGTTATAGGACTATTGCATTTTCAAGGCTTTGCCCTCAGTCGCCTCTTACAACATCCACGGGAAGATATGAGACGGTATATTCTTACGCCGATACTACACGGCACCAATACTTAAAACTCTTTAGGAATCCAACTGAAAATAAAATCAGTAAAATCACTGGAGCCGTTCTCCAGTAACGTTTCATTATATATGTGGCTATAGATATAATTTACGTAGGTTAGTGTTAACTTTACGACGTCAGCATAGTGAGCGGCTGCCATGAAACATGCAAAATTAAGAAAAAAAATATACATCAATAAACATTATAATGTTACAAAAATAATACTGTCGATAAAGTTAAAATATAAATTTCAAGTCTCTACACACGTCTATTTAAATAATAATTCACTAGACAAAGGGTGGAAACGCTTCTGTTAGGTACACGCCATGAGGTCAACTTTCCGCGCGCTTCTCACCAATAAAATGTATTTTTTCACTTTTGCTACAACGTGCTGTACAGCAAGTTAAAATTATCAAACAGTGGTAGAGCCACGTATCAGCTTTTGTTGTTGCATAAATGGGCCGGCTCGACCGAGGAACAACACCACGAGCTCACAAAATACCTACGTGGTAGAAGTCTAACAAACTTCTGCGTTTCGTCTGGTGAGTGCAGGTAACCGGAGGACCACACCCCCTCCCCAATTCTGGGGGAGGGGCACTCTAAGGACAGCAACGCATCTGCTATGCCTCTGGTATTGCGGGTGTTCATGGGCGGCGGTAATCACTTACTCTCACGTGAGCCACCTGCACGTTTGCCTCCCATTTCTATAAAAAAAATTTCATAAGTCATATTTTCCTAAAGACTTCAGTCAAAGTTGGTTCGAAGTGACTAAATTGTCTAGACCTCTCTCTGTCCTCTGTCTCGTCCACATATGTATAGTTGTATTCGGTACTGAAGCAGCTTAGGCGGAGCGCTTTTTGAGGAAAGAACTGCCAAACGATCCTAACGAATTAGGTATTAAGGAAAACAAATGCTATACGGTCGTGCGCTGGATCGTGCGACAGAAAGAGATGTAACACGAGACTGACAATAGGTACTTTTTTGCTGAAATTTCCTTTCGGGGAGACAGTTTCCACTAACTACATGTACAATTCACTTTTTTTAAATAAAATATTTAGTTTTAATAAGATAAACGGCTTAGATAGTAAAGGTTAAATCGCAACAATTAAAAATTGGGAACCTATGAAGCAGTGTCAATAACATACTAAAAAACTTTTTCTCCTTTTGTACGGACGGGTATAGTGCGTCCCGACCTTTATTCACACTTAATAGAATAGAAAAACTAAATACATGAGTTCGAATCCTCTACAAATTAAAATGATAAGTATTTACCCACAAATCATTGAGTACGTCGCCCATGAAAAGGAATTTTAAAAATTCTACTCTCAATTAAAAACTCAGAACAGCTGACGACATTCCTTTCCCGGAGCGTTATGTTTCAATTAACGTCTGTCAAAGGGGCTGGGGTCCCCAGCTCCTTGACGAACGATTAATCCCATCAAAGTTATAGTGTGTGTGTATGCTTCTGTATGTATGCACGTACGTCGTACACATGTACATGAATTAACACACCGTATTATTTAACATAGACCTACACATTTATAAATATTAAAGCGCCGGTCGCTTTGTTTGCAGCAACACATCGAACGGCATATTATGTAACCGTATTAGATTAAGACAGGCTCTTAGCTTTATTATGTCAAAGTTATCGTTCACTTTGCTTAACTTAAATTTGCTCTTGTACTCACTAAGCTTAGACGGCGATAGGCTCGTCACATGTAACATTGTCACAAATTATTTTTAGTGATAAGTGGGTTGTGGATCACTCAACGTAGTGGTGGAGGATAAGTCGGTCCCCAATTGTGGAAAATACGTCACGATATAGTTATACTTATATACACATGTCGCAAATTCTTCCAGAATATTTCGGATTGACTTCACCCACACAAAGATTATATATACTCCTTGCCCCTATCTCTTTATTTATTTGTTATATTTTGTGAACCCTCGAAAAATAAATCTTATTGAATTAAGTAATAAAAATAAATCTTATAGCTAATAACTTGTAAGGCACTTAATAGATGCGCAAGATTTGGTTCATGCATATTTAGTAAAAATACCTTTGGCAACCGAGGTTGAAGTTAAGTAAAAACTTCGTATGTTTATTCTTTACAGCCTATGAATGTTATACGAAGTTGAAGCAATTCAATGTGCGTAAAGAAATGCAAATTTAACAAATACTAAAGTTGAATTGCCCAATGAAGTGTAATCCCTGTCGCGGAGATCTCGGCGGAATAAGTTAGAGGTGATGGAGTGTACTGAAACGTAATGTTCGTGAATTTATTTTAAGACCGAAAAGACCGTTGTGATTAGGTTCGAGCTTTCTGAAAACAGTTCTATTGCGACTCTTAACAATACTTAGTAACACCACCTTTTGATTTTTTATGAACTAAAATAGTAGGAATGCTACATAATTCTAACCAGTTCTTTTTAGCTTTCTTTAAAACAATTGTCATCAAAGTCATCCGTGGACAAGTGGCGCACACCGGTTTTCATGGTGTCGCCAGCTCGAAAGTCCAGGTCGATTCCCGGTCGGGTTAGTATAAAACACTTTTTCTATATTTCAGACTCTGTATGTGATGTTGTATCTTTGTACGTATGAACGATTATTTTGCTTTTCTAACGCTAAAAATTATTATTCACTATGCAATAACCACAGTTAGAACAATATTAAATTATTATTGTTCTAACTGTGGTAAAAAGTAAATTCCAAAAATCATGTAATGAAAAGTTTATAATGTAATCTTTCTGTGATAACTACATATAAATCCGTTCAGTAATTACAGATATGTGCGTGAATAAAGAATCAGACACTGAGAAAAGAAATCTAATAATGTATAAATTTATATTTTGTATGTTATGCGTTTGACACTTTCAATTATTTTGAATGATGTTCAGACACGCCGGTTTATACTGTGTTACGGTTTATACTGATTTATTCGGTTTATACTGGTTTGTTCGGTTTGTTCAGTCAGGGATACTCATCCTAACTTACCTGTCCGGTAGTTGTGGTATGGTATACGGGTATGCGACCCCGGCTTCCCTAGCTATTACTGTCCTATCCCTTGCCTTCCTTGGCGGTAATATCCTACCTTTCCTAATTCCCACCTTAACTAACCAATCTTCCTTTTCTCACAACCTATACTTCCCTTTCCTTACTCCTATTCTCTCCGCCAATCCAACGTCTGCCGTGCGGATGGATGCATGGCGGGGCAGCCTAGTCGTTAGCGTGCCACACTGCCCTGGGACCGGGCGACCCAGAATTAGGCTAGCCTTACCCTGGCATGCGGGGCTCTGCTGGGGTGGACAAACCTTTCCCTTGCTACTCGTGGGAACGCAATGGTGAATTTTACTTACCAAAATGGCGGCGATGTGGTTCGCCACCCATCACGTCTCGTTTCTCGCGGGGGCGAAAAGCGGCCCATGGAGAGCCGCTTCGCTACGTTGAATGTAAGAGGAGGAATGGATGGTAAGGTAGATGAAGTATGTCAGATGATGGACGAACGATGTATAGATATCCTGTGCGTGAACGAAACCAAGAGGAAAGGATGTGACACCACGGTTCATGGTCCCTACACGGCATACTGGTCGGGAGTCCCCCAAACCAGCCGAGGCTGTCAGGGAGTTGGTGTGATTCTTTCCTCTCGAATAGTTGAATGTGTGATAGAGCATGAATGTGTAAGAGCATGAACGTGTAACTCCTCTGGGTTAGGTTAAAGTTGGACTCACCCGCTTGTTTATCCTTGGGGTTTATGCACCGACGGATCTACGAGGGGTGGGTCATTAAAAGCAAAAAGAGAGAGAGGAATTTTGGGATAGCATGAGAGAGGTCTTGAATAAATGCGGAGAAAATGAACGGATCGTGATGTTAGGGGACTTTAATGGGTGGGTTGGAGTAAAGCGTGATGGGTATGAAGGAGTACTGGGTACATTTGGGGACGAGAGAGTGAACGAAAATGGGAGAAGCCTACTTGAAGTATGCTTGGAATGGAATCTGTGCGTGGCCAATACAATGTTTGATCACAAAAAGATCCATTTGTATACAAGAATTGAGGGTGAGTCTAGAAGTATAATTGATTTTGTTATTGTGGATCAAAGATTGAGGAAGAACCTGCTAGACACTCGAGCATACCGCGGTGTAGGCCTTGACACAGACCACTTCCTGGTCATAGCCCGAATACATGGCATCTTTAAACGGTGGCGACACCGAGGAGCCGAGCCTACGAGTGTTTTGGACAGAATAAAAGTGGAAAATCTGCAAGAAAAATATAAGAAAGACGAGTATGTAGAGAAACTGATAGAAAGTTTTAAAGGCATAGAAGAGATATGTGTGATTGAAGATTTGTGGGAGACATTTAAGAAAGGAGTCGTGAATGTTGCTGTTGAGGTATGCGGAGTAGCTAAACGGAGGAAAGGAAGAAAGAAGTATAATGTGTGGATGGATAAAGATGTACAAAAGGCTGTGCAAGAAAAGAAAAAAGCGTGGTTGGATTGGTTAGCAACAAAAGCTAACCAAAAACTTCAAAAGGCGACGAATGACGAGATAAAGGAAGCGAGAAAGAAGTATAAAAGATTCAAATCAGCTGCGAAAGATGTTGTGACTAGAAAGAAAGAAGAACAAAAGGATGATTTTGATAGGAGGCTCACTGAATATTTCCAGTCAAACATCAAGTTTTCTGGAAATCCGTCAATACAGCCAGAGGAAAAACCTCTACCTCGGAGCTGAATACAATCAGGAGTCAAGATGGGAGCATTATAAAAGGAGAAGAATATGTGTTAAAGAGATGGAAAGAGTATTTTGAATGTTTATTTGAAAGAGAGGAAGTGCAGGTACAACACCCGGCACCTTCCATTGTTAATATAAATGTTGATGACAGTGAGATAAGCGTGGATGAAATAGTAAAAGCGTTGAAAAGTATGAGATTTGGTAAGGCTGCCGGATATGATAGGATTACCGTCGAGATGCTGAGGACTGGACAGGGCTTAGTGGCTAGTCAGCTGTACCGCCTTTTCAATATGTGCTGGCAAAATGGGCAAGTACCGGGAGACTGGTGCAAAGCCGTAATCGTGCCATTATATAAGGGAAAGGGGTCACGGCAGGACTGCGTAAATTACCGCGGTATAAGCCTTCTCAGCTTCGTCGGTAAATTGTATGCGAAAGTGTTGATTGAAAGGGTTGTGAATGAAACGGACGAAAAAGTATGGGATGCACAAGCGGGATTTAGAAAGGGAATGGGGTGTACGGATCAGGTCTTTTCCTTGCGGTGCATAGCCGAAAAGCGTCTGGCTAAAACCAGAAGGTCTATTGCACGTTCGTGGATTTAGAAAAGGCCTATGATAGAGTGGTGAGGAATGAATTGTGGTCAGCATTGTCCGTGAAGGTGTCAGCAGTATCCTCATACGAGCATTGCAATCTCTTTATAGGGATTCCTGTGCTTGTGTAAGGATAAACAGGGCGTACACTGAATGGTTTAATGTCGAAAAGAAAAGGTGTTAGACAGGGATGTGTAGCGTCACCGTGGCTGTTTAATCTGTTTATGGACAATTGCTTGACAGATTTAAAAGAGAATGAAAGTGGGTTGAGAATGAATGAGTTACTCGTCAAATGTTTTCTCTATGCTGATGATCAAGTATTACTTGCGTCTTCATCCGAGGAGATGCAGGAGATGGTAACTGCTATGAGTGAAGATTTTGTTAGGAAGGGGATGAAGATGAATGTAAAGAAGACGAAAGTAATGGTGTTTGAAAGAGATGAGGTCATGACAGACTGCAATATAGTGATTGGAGATGAACAAATTGAACAGGTGAATGAGTTTGTGTATCTGGGTTCAAAGTTCACAAGAGATGGAAAGTGTGAGAGTGATATTGAAAGAAGAGTGAATGCAGGAAACATGGTGAATGGAGCTTTGCACTCCTTTATGAGCAGTCGGATGGTGTCTAACAAGGCTCGTTTGGCTGTGCATAGGGGAGTTTTGTTCCGACACTCATGTACGGAAGTGAAAGTTGGGTATGGCAGAAGAAACATGAAAGCAGAGTAAATGCAGTTGAGATGAGAGCATTAAGAAGTATGTTAGGAGTTAAACTGAGCGACAGGATAAGGAATGGTGAAATAAAGGAAACGTTGTGGTCTGAAAGAAGATGTAGTGACTAAAATTGAGAAAGGTATGCTGAGATGGTTTGGCCATGTCGAGAGAATGAATGAAGAACGATTGACGAAAAAAGCATATAAGGCGAGTGTGAATGGAAGTGTAGGAAGGGGAAGACCTAGGCGGACGTTTCAAGACCAAATCAGGGACGTCCTGAAAAAAGGCCAGGTCAAGAGTACCCTGAATCGAAGAGAATGTATGAAGGGAATAATGAAAGTGGACGAAGCGAAACAAGTATGTAAGGATCGTAGCAAGTGGAAAGAAGTGGTCTCTGCCTACCCCTACGGGAAAGAGGCGTGATGATATGTATGTATGTATACTGGTTTGTTTGGCGACGGGCTCACCACCTGTCACGCTGTCCTGTGTACCCTAGTACGGGATTTCTTTTTCTTTTGCTTCTGCTCCTTAAGATATTTTACTGCATACAAAGTTAAAAAATATTAGTCAGTATAATATTTATAACAATCAACATCTAGAACCCAACGCTTTTTCTATTTAATTTTAATTTAATTATTTTTCTTAATGTCTCTATTCTTCGGTTTTTCAAAAAAATTAATATTTTAATCGGGTTCAGGGCATTAATTTAACTCGGGACTTCAAAGCACATCATGAAAACCGGTTTGTTCGCCACTCGTCCACGGAAGTCGTAAACATAGAAAAGTGTTGTTTTTGTAAATTAAAAAGGTAACCTCAAAATATTTATATATTTTACGCTATCGTTATTATTGATCGATACAAAATGTGAGTTCTCATATCAAATATTGGCAAATCAAATAAGTACTCATAGCAAACATTTATCCAATGTCCAAAATCAATTCTAATATGCATACAGAGATGCAAATAAAACAATTTTAATACAAAAGGGATGTAAAAAAGACATTACACATAGAATATTGCGCCACTGGCACGCATGTCGACTGCGCAATATGAAGAACGTGATTTACACGTCCGGGGCTTGGGTCTAGACGGAAAATATTAATATTGTGAGAGCAATACGCGTCAAAGTGAAATATAAGTCATTAAAGAGAAAAAACGTTTAAAGGTCGCGGGTTCGAATCCCGACCGAGTTAGTTGAAATTTATAACATATTTTCTCTTTAACTTAATAACAAAAAGTTCAGCATGATTTATATGCTTTAAAATCAATAAAAATTGCATAATAAATTAGTTGGTGTTATCTTATTAATGTTTCGTGGCTGCAAAGTCATGAATATTAAGCTGTAATTTGCAAAAACTCCAGGAGATGGCACCGATGTCAAAAACAGGCATATATATTCTTTATTTATGTTTAAAAATTTCAACAGATGAGTGTAGCTCAAAGGTTGCCGTCGTACGGCAAATGTTGCGGGTTCGAATCTCAACCGTGTCAGTTGGAATTTTAATTTTTTTTATTTTAATTTAATAACAAAAAGTTCATGTTTACATATGACGGAGTTATGCAGTCACATAAGCCTCCTAGTTTTATTGAAGCCGATTAAAAGTAAAACGCCTCCGTATAACGTTTCTCAAGTTACACGAATGTTGAAAGCTACCCTATTCCATCCGAAGTACTGATCCGTCTGCCACGTTACTAATGGGCAAAATGTTGCAGGGGGTCTGCCGTTACAATAGAGGTGTGTTTTTAGCTGTAACTTAACTGAATATATTTGTATATAATGTATTGTTGTATTGTCATTTAATACAAATTTATCAATACTTCGTACTGAATTCAAAACTTTACACACATACGTACTATTATATGGAACCTTTGATTTAGGTTTTTAAAAAAATACAATTGATTAAACTGGAATAGAAAATGAACCGGCGCGGATGAGAGTTAGGATTGGAATGAATGGTGTGTGGTATGCATGGGAGCGAGGAAAACAAAGGAAAAGCTGACAGGGCAGAATAAGGTAATGGTAAGCAAAAGGCGAATGATAGAGCGGGGTATAACACCTCCCCCAACAAAAGTAAACTCACGGTTACAAAGTGAGTTTGCTAGAAACAAGGTTTTGGAAGGGAAAGGTAGTATGTAATATATACATATGTAGGTATATATAAATATATTTATATTAATTAGGTAGCGCGTAAGAGGGGTGGAGTGGTTGGAATAAGAGCTGGAAGGGAACCGGTTCATTTAATTTATTTTCACATAAAAATGGACATTTAATAGTAATTTTAACAATAATACATATAACTATGATTATAGTGATTAAGCTAATGGAGAAACCAGTATAATTGAGGACCGTGTCATCAGGAAGCGGATAGTCATCATCCATTTGTAATTGATCTGGTAAATTATATTCAATGAATTTTATGTTGTCAAAATTTACATTTTCAATTTTGGACTGTGAGATGTCGAGTTTTAATTTTGGAGAACTTGTTCATATTGCAACAGGTGTCATTGATAATGTTAAAATTTGAGATAAATAGGCTTAGTAATAATTTTAATATTTCCTTTTGCTTCTAATTTAATTTGTTTACAAAATGCGACACATGTCGGTTCTAGAGTTAAGATTCCTGTCCCTGTTATGACATTGTCCTTTACATAACTTGAGTTACATTCAACAGTAAGTTTAACTGGATTTGATTGCGTAAATATCCAATTGTTGCCATTTAGCTTGTGCCAAATATTAATATTGCCAAATATGAAATTGGTTTTACAATTACTAGGGAGTAGGGGTAATGTAGGTAATGGGGATCACTTAAGCAAAAATGAAAAAAAAAGCAAATCTATAAATCAACTATTTATTACTCTGTTATTATTATAAACTTTACTTTACTAACTATCGATTGAGATCAACTTTAATCACTTTGGTTTATTAGTTTTGGTACAATAGATTTTTTAAACAAATAACTCTGATCCCGATTGTCAACTTGGGTTGGCAATGGTGATCAATATGTGAAACAATGGCGATCAACAGATATCGCAAACATAATTGTGCGCAGTATTCCATCCATTACAATCGGCATGAGCCCAGAGCCCACAAGAAGTGCACCGGTACCATGTTTCATTATTTCGGCCGAATTCACCACAAACAAGACACAAGCTGCTTGCATCTTCTGCATCGTTATTTTCCTGGCATAACACATACGTGTTCGTCTGACGTCGAAGTATCATTGGAGTCCTGCAGAATTTTCTTCTTAACCTTGTCGACTACCCTTCTGTGGCTCGAGCTTCTTTTCTGTTCTTTTCCTTCGTTTTCACAGCTTTGGCCTTCCTTTTATTTTCTTTTTCAACTAGGGTGTCTTTGATCGGTGTGGATGTTAAAATCGTTGCATACTGTTTTTTCATTCCTTGTCTTGTCTTGACAACAGCTACCTTCTTAGGCATCTGAATGAAATTTTGAATACTTGGCAGATCCTTAGATGTTGATGGTATATCAATTTGAGACAACGATGCAGTCGCTGGTCCAGAAGTAGTGGGACAGAATGTGGATGTACTTGGAATAGGAATGTTTCGTTCTAGCTCAAAAGTAGGCATTAGGGATGATGCAGGAACAACAGCACCAGCAGAAGTCGATTTAAAAATAGAGTCGGCAGTTTCTTTAACAACAATTGGCTCTGATTGAAGGACTTCAGCTGCTATGAAGTCTTCATCTGAAAAAACATTTGGATTTATAGGAAATATGCCCGTTGATTTGAATCCTGCTTCGGCCTTACTCAAGGAGGCAACATTAGAAAATGCTTTTTTGACCAACGAAGCTATATCATAGGGTGTTATTCTTTGTGACAGTTGGCTCTTCATGTATAAATCGCATTCTTTTCTATATGTAGCTTTAAATGGACCAAAAAAGGACACATCTAATGGCTGCATGCGATGAGATGTATGTGGTGGTAGTGATAGCATATGGACATAGTTATCCTTACAAAACTCAAAGATGGCTAGAGAAATGTGGCTCGCATGATTATCCAAAATTAATAGAATTGGTTCTTCTGCAGAGGGTTTGGCATACTGGATAAAGTGCTTAAGCCATTGGAGGAAAAGTTCTTCATTTATCCATCCGTTGTCCGAACATTTATATATTGCTCCTGTTGGCCCATCTTTTTCAAGAGTCGGGGTCATCCTCTTTCGGGGGAAAATAAACATTGGCGGGACATATCCACCTGCAGCGCTCATAGCGCAGAGCAAAGTGATATTCTTACCCCGTTCCCAACTTGTTACGGACCCTACTCTCTTTTGTCCCGTAGCAGCTAATACTTTTTCAGGTTCTTGGACGGAGGAGATTCCGGTTTCGTCACAATTATATATATTTTTCGGTAAAAATTTGTATTTTCCCTTTGATTTAGGTTTTTAAAAAAATACAATTGATTAAACTGGAATAGAAAATGAACCAGCGCGGATGAGAGTTAGGATCGGAATGAATGGTGTGTGGTATGCATGGGAGCGAGGAAAACAAAGGAAAAGCTGACAGGGCTGGTAAGCAAAAGGCGAATGATAGAGCGGGGTATAACACCTCCCCAACAAAAGTAAACTCACGGTTACAAAGTGAGTTTGCTAGAAACAAGGTTTTGAAGGAAAGGTAGTATGTAATATATACATATGTAGGTATATATAAATATATTTATATTAATTAGGTAGCGCGTAAGAGGGGTGGAGTGGTTGGAATAAGAGCTGGAAGGGAACCGGTTCATTTAATTTATTTTCACATAAAAATGGACATTTAATAGTAATTTTAACAATAATACATATAACTATGATTATAGTGATTAAGCTAATGGAGAAACCAGTATAATTGAGGACCGTGTCATCAGGAAGCGGATAGTCATCATCCATTTGTAATTGATCTGGTAAATTATATTCAATGAATTTTATGTTGTCAAAATTTACATTTTCAATTTTGGACTGTGAGATGTCGAGTTTTAATTTTGAGAACTTGTTCATATTGCAACAGGTGCCATTGATAATGTTAAAATTTGAGATAAATAGGCTTAGTAATAATTTTAATATTTCCTTTTGCTTCTAATTTAATTTGTTTACAAATGCGACACATGTCGGTTCTAGAGTTAAGATTCCTGTCCCTGTTATGACATTGTCCTTTACATAACTTGAGTTACATTCAACAGTAAGTTTAACTGGATTTGATTGCGTAAATATCCAATTGTTTCCATTTAGCTTGTGCCAAATATTAATATTGCCAAATATGAAATTGGTTTTACAATTACTAGGGAGTAGGGGTAATGTAGGTAATGGGGATCACTTAAGCAAAAATGAAAAAAAAAGCAAATCTATAAATCAACTATTTATTACTCTGTTATTATTATAAACTTTACTTTACTAACTATCGATTGAGATCAACTTTAATCACTTTGGTTTATTAGTTTTGGTACAATAGATTTTTTTAAACAAATAACTCTGATCCCGATTGTCAACTTGGGTTGGCAATGGTGATCAGTATGTGGGCAATGGCGATCAACAGATATCGCAAACATAATTGTGCGCAGTATTCCATCCATTACAATCGGCATGAGCCCAGAGCCCACAAGAAGTGCACCGGTACCATGTTTCATTATTTCGGCCGAATTCACCACAAGAAGACACAAGCTGCTTGCATCTTCTGCATCGTTATTTTCCTGGCATAACAAATACGTGTTCACGTCTGACGTCGAAGTATCATTGTAGTCCTGCAGAATTTTCTTCTTAACCTTGTCACGACTACCCTTCTGTGGCTCGAGCTTCTTTTCTGTTCTTTTTCCTTCGTTTTTCACAGCTTTGGCCTTCCTTTTATTTTCTTTTTCAACTAGGGTGTCTTTGATGGGTGTGGATGTTAAAATCTTTGCATACTGTTTTTTCATTCCTTGTCTTGTCTTGACAACAGCTACCTTCTTAGGTATCTGAATGAAATTTTGAATACTTGGCAGATCCTTAGATGTTGATGGTATATCAATTTGAGACAACGATGCAGTCGCTGGTCCAGAAGTAGTGGGACAGAATGTAGATGTACTTGGAATAGGAATGTTTCGTTCTAGCTCAAAAGTAGGCGTTAGGGATGATGCAGGAACAACAGCACCAGCAGAAGTCGATTTAAAAATAGAGTCGGCAGTTTCTTTAACAACATTTGGCTCTGATTGAAGGACTTCAGCTGCTATGAAGTCTTCATCTGAAAAAACATTTGGATTTATAGGAAATATGTCCGTTGATTTGAATCCTGCTTCGGCCTTACTCAAGGAGGCAACATTAGAAAATGCTTTTTTGACCAACGAAGCTATATCATAGGGTGTTATTCTTTGTGATAGTTGGCTCTTCATGTATAAATCGCATTCTATTCTATATGTAGCTTTAAATGGACCAAGAAAAGGACCCATCTAATGGCTGCATGCGATGAGATGTATGTGGTGGTAGTGATAGCATATGGACATAGTTATCCTTACAAAACTCAAAGATGGCTAGAGAAATGTGGCTCGCATGATTATCCAAAATTAATAGAATTGGTTCTTCTGCAGAGGGTTTGGCATACTACATTTATACATCCAGTAGGATAAAGTGCTTAAGCCATTGGAGGAAAAGTTCTTCATTTATCCATCCGTTGTCCGAACATTTATATATTGCTCCTGTTGGCCCATCTTTTTCAAGAGTCGGGGTCATCCTCTTTCGGGGGAAAATAAACATTGGCGGGACATATCCACCTGCAGCGCTCATAGCGCAGAGCAAAGTGATATTCTTACCCCGTTCCCAACTTGTTACGGACCCTACTCTCTTTTGTCCCGTAGCAGCTAATACTTTTTCAGGTTCTTGGACGGTGGAGATTCCGGTTTCGTCACAATTATATATATTTTTCGGTAAAAATTTGTATTTTCCCTTTGATTTAGGTTTTTAAAAAAATACAATTGATTAAACTGGAATAGAAAATGAACCAGCGCGGATGAGAGTTAGGATTGGAATGAATGGTGTGTGGTATGCATGGGAGCGAGGAAAACAAAGGAAAAGCTGACAGGGCTGGTAAGCAAAAGGCGAATGATAGAGCGGGGTATAACAGTACAAAACCACTGCAGGCCCGTAAAAATCCACTGCAGGACACGGGTCTCCCTTACGGGAGACGGTTTACCATAATCGCCACCCGAAGTGGCGTTCTCAATACTACACACCTTGCACCTAAGACGCAGCTGCCCGTCACAAGGCTTCTGAATTTTGTTCCGGGATTTTTCGTATGTTATGGTATTATATTTTGTATGATATTGTAACAACACGATAAAATTTTACTATTATTGAAAAGAAATTATTTAACTACCGCAGAATGTCGTTGGGGAGGGTGCTTGTTCATGGACCCATCGTTCTAAAACCTGATATAGGGAAAGGGTGTCGAACGCGGGGGTAAGTTTCGAATGCGGGATTGCAGGTATAATATACTAGTATAGTGGGTGATCGGAATTTGAGTCAAGAGACCGATCGTTCCGACGAGATCGATACCCAAGGCTCAATTATCGTATTAATTTCAAAAACTTCTGTACGATTTACATCGTTGGCTTGCACATATAGACTGCGATGGGCTCACCACCAGCGAGGTTGTCCCAAAAATGTCATAGGTGGAAGGTGGGTGGAAACGACTTAATTGTCTAGACCTCAGTCTACCCCGGTATTGAGAATAGCGTGAAGAAATTTATTTTATACATAAATATATTAATATATTATATAAGTCACGGTAGCGGTTGGGTGGTCGGGATTTCGAGTCAAAAGACCCGAGTTCGATCCCCAGGTGGCAGTACCATTGAGTTTTTCAAAAACATATGTACGAATTAAATCCTTGGCTTGGACATAAAGACAGCGATGGACTCTCCACCTTTCACGTTGTCCCGAAAATATCTTGAGATGGTATTTTATGGATTTGAAATAAAAAGCAGTTACCATAAAGTAGATAACTACAGAGTTTCTTTTGTCAAAGGAACCTCATTGTGAAACGGCGGTAGATTAAAAAAAAGTATCGAGAAACGAATGCATACCCTCATGAATAAATATATGATGATTCATGAATACATATACCTACATATATTTAAGTCACGATAGCCGAGTGGTTGGGTGGTCGGAATTTCGAGTCGAGAGACCCGAGTTCGATCCCCAGGTGGCAGGCTCGTACCAATGAGTTTTTCAAAAACTTATGTACGAATTATATCGTTGACTTGGGCATAAAGACGGTGACGGGCTCACCACCTGTCACGATGTCTCGAAAATATCTTCGGTGGAAGGTGGGTCGGAGGGACTTAATTGTCTAGACTAGACCTCTGTCTACCTCTGTATTGGGAATTGCGTGAAGATAGTTATTTATTTATAAATATTAATGTAATAAGATAATATTAATTTTTATTAGTAATCTAACATGAATTTGGTCATTTATTTCATACATATCATTTTAAGTTACACACTACTACCTACCTACTATATAGGACTTCTAGACATATATTTTTTCTATTTATAGACATTTTCTAAGTGTTATTTATTACTACGTCATGATAAAGTTTAATTATTTATTAATATTAAATTCAGTTAATATTTAGTTTCAGTTAATTAATATTAAATTCAGTCAAACAATCAAAAAGTCAAGCAATCAAACAAACTTTTACCATAATCATGTGAAAAATTTTCTCTCATTCTAATTAAAAAAAAATATCTTCATGCAATTCCTAATACCCTCTGTATTGGGAATTGCATGAAGATATTTATTCATTTATAAATATTAATGTAATAAGATAATATAAATTTTTATTAGTAATCTAACATGAATTTGGTCATTTATTTCATACATATCATTTAAGTTACACACTACTACCTACCTACTATATAGGACTTCTAGACATATATTTTTTCTATTTATAGACATTTTCTAAGTGTTATTTATTACTACGTCATGATAAAGTTTAATTATTTATTAATATTAAATTCAGTTAATATTTAGTTTCAGTTAATTAATATTAAATTCAGTTAATATTTAGTTTCAGTTAATTAATATTAAATTCAGTTAATATTTAGTTTCAGTTAATTAATATTAAATTCAGTTAATATTTAGTTTCAGTTAATTAATATTAAATTCAGTTAATATTTAGTTTCAGTTAATTAATATTAAATTCAGTTAATATTTAGTTTCAGTTAATTAATATTAAATTCAGTTAATATTTAGTTTCAGTTAATTAATATTAAATTCAGTTAATATTTAGTTTCAGTTAATTAATATTAAATTCAGTTAATATTTAGTTTCAGTTAATTAATATTAAATTCAGTTAATATTTAGTTTCAGTTAATTAATATTAAATTCAGTTAATATTTAGTTTCAGTTAATTAATATTAAATTCAGTTAATATTTAGTTTCAGTTAATTAATATTAAATTCAGTTAATATTTAGTTTCAGTTAATTAATATTAAATTCAGTTAATATTTAGTTTCAGTTAATTAATATTAAATTCAGTTAATATTTAGTTTCAGTTAATTAATATTAAATTCAGTTAATATTTAGTTTCAGTTAATTAATATTAAATTCAGTTAATATTTAGTTTCAGTTAATTAATATTAAATTCAGTTAATATTTAGTTTCAGTTAATTAATATTAAATTCAGTTAATATTTAGTTTCAGTTAATTAATATTAAATTCAGTTAATATTTAGTTTCAGTTAATTAATATTAAATTCAGTTAATATTTAGTTTCAGTTAATTAATATTAAATTCAGTTAATATTTAGTTTCAGTTAATTAATATTAAATTCAGTTAATATTTAGTTTCAGTTAATTAATATTAAATTCAGTTAATATTTAGTTTCAGTTAATTAATATTAAATTCAGTTAATATTTAGTTTCAGTTAATTAATATTAAATTCAGTTAATATTTAGTTTCAGTTAATTAATATTAAATTCAGTTAATATTTAGTTTCAGTTAATTAATATTAAATTCAGTTAATATTTAGTTTCAGTTAATTAATATTAAATTCAGTTAATATTTAGTTTCAGTTAATTAATATTAAATTCAGTTAATATTTAGTTTCAGTTAATTAATATTAAATTCAGTTAATATTTAGTTTCAGTTAATTAATATTAAATTCAGTTAATATTTAGTTTCAGTTAATTAATATTAAATTCAGTTAATATTTAGTTTCAGTTAATTAATATTAAATTCAGTTAATATTTAGTTTCAGTTAATTAATATTAAATTCAGTTAATATTTAGTTTCAGTTAATTAATATTAAATTCAGTTAATATTTAGTTTCAGTTAATTAATATTAAATTCAGTTAATATTTAGTTTCAGTTAATTAATATTAAATTCAGTTAATATTTAGTTTCAGTTAATTAATATTAAATTCAGTTAATATTTAGTTTCAGTTAATTAATATTAAATTCAGTTAATATTTAGTTTCAGTTAATTAATATTAAATTCAGTTAATATTTAGTTTCAGTTAATTAATATTAAATTCAGTTAATATTTAGTTTCAGTTAATTAATATTAAATTCAGTTAATATTTAGTTTCAGTTAATTAATATTAAATTCAGTTAATATTTAGTTTCAGTTAATTAATATTAAATTCAGTTAATATTTAGTTTCAGTTAATTAATATTAAATTCAGTTAATATTTAGTTTCAGTTAATTAATATTAAATTCAGTTAATTGCGTCTAGGAGACGTCGTTTAAGGACTAATGCTAAAAGCTAATGATAGAAGCAACTGCTCTCTTTAACGCTTAGGGATTAGGCAGTTATAAATGATTTGTCGAAGGTCACTGCACTGTACATAGGTCCTATGTGATACAAGACGAATAGGGTTTTAAATGGTTTCCCCCCGCGACTCCCCGCAGCGGCAGACTCACGGCAATACTTCATTGTATAACACAGTACAATATTTTATGAAAATTATCACTGCAGCATATGATGTAAAGAAAAAGGGGTTCCTTGCAACACTGGTAGAATCGTTTATTTCAGTTATTTCCTCAGCATAATATCATATCTCTCAGCATAATAGTCAGGGATACTCATCCTAACTTACCTGTCCGGTAGTTGTGGTATGGTATACGGGTATGCGACCCCGGCTTCCCTAGCTATTACTGTCCTATCCCTTGCCTTCCTGGGCGGTAATATCCTACCTTTCCTAATTCCCATCTTAACTTACCAATCTTCCTTTTCTCACAACCTATACTTCCCTTTCCTTACTCCTATTCTCTCCGCCAATCCAACGTCTGCCGCGCGGATGGATGCGTGGCTAGGGGCAAGCCTAGTCGTTAGCGTGCCACACTGCCCTGGGACCGGGCGACCCAGAATTAGGCTAGCCTTACCCTGGCATGCGGGGCTCTGCTGGGGTGGACAAACCTTTCCCTTGCTACTCGTGGGAACGCAATGGTGAATTTACTTACCAAAATGGCGGCGATGTGGTTCGCCACCCATCACGTCTCGTTTGTCGCGGAGGCGAAAAGCGGCCCATGGAGAGCCGCTTCGCTACGTTGAATGTAAGAGGAGGAATGGATGGTAAGGTAGATGAAGTATGTCAGATGATGGACGAACGATGTATAGATATCCTGTGCGTGAACGAAACCAAGAGGAAAGGATGTGACACCACGGTTCATGGTCCCTACACGGCATACTGGTCGAGAGTCCCCCAAACCAGCCGAGGCTGTCAGGGAGTTGGTGGTCATTGTTTCCTCTCGAATAGCTGAATGTGTGATAGAGCATGAATGTGTAAGCCCAAGACTCCTCTGGGTTAGGTTAAAAGTTGGACTCACTCGCTTTTTATCCTTGGGGTCTATGCACCGACGGATCTGCGAGGGGGTGGGTCATTAAAAGCCCAAAAAGAGAGAGAGGAATTTTGGGATAGCATGAGAGAGGTCTTGAATAAATGCTGAGAAAATGAACGGATCGTGATGTTAGGGGACTTTAATGGGTGGGTTGGAGTAAAGCGTGATGGGTATGAAGGAGTACTGGGTACATTTGGGGACGAGAGAGTGAACGAAAATGGGAGAAGCCTACTTGAAGTATGCTTGGAATGGAATCTGTGCGTGGCCAATACAATGTTTGATCACAAAAAGATCCATTTGTATACAAGAATTGAGGTGAGTCTAGAAATATAATTGATTTTGTTATTGTGGATCAAAGAATGAGGAAGAACCTGCTAGACACTCGAGCATACCGCGGTGTAGGCCTTGACACAGACCACTTCCTGGTCATAGCCCGAATACATGGCATCTTTAAACGATGGCGACACCGAGGAGCTGAGCCTACGAGTGTTTTGGACAGAATAAAAGTGGAAAATCTCCAAGAAAAAGATAAGAAAGACGAGTATGTAGAGAAACTGATAGAAAGTTTTAAAGGCATAGAAGAGATATGTGTGATTGAAGATTTGTGGGAGACATTTAAGAAAGGAGTCGTGAATGTTGCTGTTGAGGTATGCGGAGTAGCTAAACGAAGGAAAGGAAGAAATAAGTATAATGTGTGGATGGATAAAGATGTACAAAAGGCTGTGCAAGAAAAGAAGAAAGCGTGGTTGGATTGGTTAGCCACAAAAGCTAACCAAAAACTTCAAAAGGCGACGAATGACGAGATTAAGGAAGCGAGAAAGAAGTATAAAAGATTCAAATCAGCTGCGAAAGATGTTGTGACTAGAAAGAAAGAAGAACAAAAGGATGATTTTGATAGGAGGCTCACTGAAGATTTCCAGTCAAACATCAAGTTTTTCTGGAAATCCGTCAATACAGTCAGAGGAAAATCCTCTACCTCGGAGCTGAATACAATCAGGAGTCAAGATGGGAGCATTATAAAAGGAGAAGAATATGTGTTAAAGAGATGGAAAGAATGTTTATTTGAACGAGAGGAAGTGCAGGTACAACACCCGGCACCTTCCATGGTTAATATAAATGTTGATGACAGTGAGATAAGCGTGGATGAAATAGTAAAAGCGTTGAAAAGTATGAGATTTGGTAAGGCTGCCGGATATGATAGGATTACCGTCGAGATGCTGAGGACTGGACAGGGCTTAGTGGCTAGTCAGCTGTACCGCCTTTTCAATTTGTGCTGTCAAAATGGGCAAGTACCGGGAGACTGGTGCAAAGCCGTAATCGTGCCATTATATAAGGGAAAAGGGTCACGGCAGGACTGCGTAAATTACCGCGGTATAAGCCTTCTCAGCGTCGTCGGTAAATTGTATGCGAAAGTGTTGATTGAAAGGGTTGTTAATGAAACGGACGAAAAAGTATGGGATGCACAAGCGGGATTTAGAAAGGGAATGGGGTGTACGGATCAGGTCTTTTCCTTGCGGTGCATAGCCGAAAAGTGTCAACAACTAAATTATCTAGATCCCTGGTTAACCCAGTGTTCGGAAATGCGTAAAGAGATGTACTGAAAGAAAAAATATGTAATGAAACACTTTTAATAACATAGTAAAAAGTCCGCAAATTAATATATTACAATCATATAACCAATAGAATCCCTACAAGGGGGTGTTAAATCAAATCTAATCGCTTATTCATCAACATAAGTAATATATTTGATCACAGATTAATAAGAAACAAAATATTAATTTGGTACATTATAAAGAAAACAATAATCGTGGTAGGTGATTCAATAAAACCACAATGATTTTAATCTCAACACACCGTCCACATTTTTATAACTAAATAAAAATATAAACAGATTGGGTTGTCTGAATGTAGATTTAATATTATTTTTCATTTAATTTATTTTGACACTAATTCGGCGATAAACTCACCACTTGTCACATTATCCCAAATAAGCTTCGATGAATGGGTCGAATATCTTAATAATCTTGACCTCTGTCTACGCCAGTTCTGGAAAAATGGGTCAAGATAAAAAAATACACTATTCAGATGTTAATCATTCGTTATACAATTAAAGGCTCCCCTTGCCAGCGGCAGCACTGTTTTTATACGTTCATGTATTTTTTATTGATGAAATTTCAATCTAACAAAGCGCTGACTACTTAAGCAGTTTTTTTATAGAATAGGAAGGCAAACGAGCAGGTGGCTCACGTGATGGTAAGTGATTACCGCCGTCCATGAACATGAGCCGCCCTTAGAGTGATCTCGGGCTTGTGTAGCGGTGCAATCGGTGAATAAGGAAAGTTTTCTAACTAGTACTATTACCACGGCACCCGTCGCTCCGAAGAACTCGGTCGAAGTTCTGAAGGTTGAGTTTACTCCCTGAAGTTCCTAGACTTTGGGCGACCACACCCCCGGGATAACGTCTGTTTGCCAATTGACAAGCCCGTCGTAACAATTGTAACTGGCCAACAGCGTTCCAAGCGCGTCGGACACCCTATCCCTTTTCTTAGAAAAGGGCACCGGTGTTCGGCCCTGCGGTGTACTTGTACACTTCGGGGTATTAAGTCTCATTTCGCGGGGACATCTCTCTTTAAGTTAACAAACCCCCAAACCGCTCGCTGGGCGCTGTGCTGGGCCTCCGAAAGGTTTCACCCGGCTAAGTGGCCCGCGCTGAGGGGCGGGGGGGAGTGGTCAAGCGACATAGGAACCGAATCGTTAGCACGCCTACCGGATACGCACACATACATACGCACCACAGTAGGTACTTCATTAGTGTACAAGAATGTCGGATGAGGGGGACCCACCCCCCTCCCGCCGACCTAGGGAACCACCCGACAAGCGGCGGACAACGACGTCCGAAAGGACGCTAATGAAAAGAGACCTATTCGATCCCGAGAAGTCGGTGATTCTACCTCCCCGGGACAGCAAGACCGGGATACCACGGCCGCTACCGCGTACACGCGCATCGCCCCCGACCCCCGCGTCTACTGACCGGCGATCTGAGTATCGTCAGGTGGAAGACACGGAGGTCCTACAAGGGCGACTAGCCGCAAGACGTCGCACGCCGCCGGAAATCGACGCTCCCGCGGAAAAAAGAGCGAAGACGCCTGTTCGGCACGAAGACCCGCCGCAATCGCCATCCTCATCCTCCTCGTCGGAGTATTCCCCAGCCACTGAAACGCAAGTTGAAGAGGAGGGGACCAGCACTTACCCGGGAGGATAGGACTCTACCAGTACGCCGGACTCTCAATTTTGGAAAGCGAGGCCGGAAATATGGTTGCTGTACCTGACGCTAGTTGTGTAACACAACTCAGCACGGGCCCGGCAACCAGTATAAATACCGGAGAAACGGACCTCGCAAAAAACGAGACGACTCATGATGCCCCCCCACCCCCTCCTGCAAACCTCCGTAGTGGGGTCAGCGTGCAGAGGGGGGTCGCCTCGGCCATACTAATTGAGCCAAAGAGGGGCATGGCTCAAAGCCGCTCTACCCTATCTCCCTCCGAAATGGAGGTAGAGATTAAGGCAGGGCATAAATCAATGTCGACGGTAGAGACACCGGTCGAGAAAGATACACCGAGGCTAGCTGCCGCCTATGATGCCCAAATGTGGGGGGGCCCTACGCGCCCAGGAACGTCGTCCGCGTCGACGTACGCCACGATGGCAGCAGCACCCAAGCGCCCGCGCAGCCCACCTGTGCCATCACCAAGGAAGGTGGTGGCCAAGGAAAAGGAGGATAGCAAATATCCTCCTATTATAGTAGAATGCCTACCAGAGTGGGCAAAACACTTCCGTGCCCTGCACAACATTTTAGGGCACGCGCCGAATGCGCGCCGCTTCGGGAAAGGGGGTAAGATTCCGCCCGCATTCGGCTGATGAATACCGAAAGGTGCAGAGGTACCTAACGGAGCGCAGCAAGGAGGACGCAGCGCTCGCATGGTACTGCTATGCACCAACCGCTGAATTGCCCACTAAGGTGGGACTGCGTGGGCTGCCAGCAGATACACACCCCGAAGACATCGAGGAGGCCCTTAAGGCATTGGGCTTTCCCGTTACGTTTGTAAGGGCAATCCCCCCGAAGAAAGGGAGACCGGGTTGCCTTTTCCACATCAAGCTACACCACCTTAGCCAAGAGGAGCTCAAGAGGCTGTATAATGTACAAGAGCTCCTCTACATGCCCGGAGTAACGATTTAGGCATGGCAAGGCAGGGAAGGCCCGGCTCAGTGCCACCGTTGCCAGGGGTTCGGACACTCCTCGGCAAACTGCTTTCGCCCGGTTAAATGCGTCAGATGCGCCGGGGAGACTGCCCCAAACCAAGGGATGGGCCACCGAAGTGCGCCAATTGCGATAAGGCGCACTCGGCAAACGACCGAAGATGCGCTGTTATTCAGCGCATCGCTCGTAAGAGGGGGATTAGAATGCCCCCTCCCATCCCCCCCCCTGCCGGCGCATGCGCCGCGGCAAAATACGCACAGAGGTGCACCACCAGTCGCAGAGGGCGCACCCAATGTGAGACCCCAGCCACAGCCGCGACAGCCGTGGCGCCTGGAGGTGGCAACAGAAGTGGCACCAGCCACTAAACCTGGAAAGGTAGCGGTGGTCACAACTCTGCAACCGCCGGCTAACGAGGCCACGGAGAGGGGAGGACCCCTCTCCACTAAGAGGAAGAGGAGGGGGAATAAGAAAAAGAAAAAGACGGCCAAGTCCGAGGCCAGGGTGACCTCCACATCCATACCTCCACCACCATACCATTGCCACCATCCAGCCAGGGCCAGCAGTTGCCAACACACCAGGACATGTAACTCAGCATGTGCGAGTGCAACACCCAGCTCCGAGAGCACAAGCCTCAAGGGGGAGAACCGAGGCCTCCCCCCCTCAAACTACATCCGTGCCGACTACGATCGAGGCTGCACTAGCACAATTGGTCACAGTCGTCATGAAAATCCTAGGCGACGTCCTAGCGGCGATGACCACGGGAGCTGACCCACTCACGGCTATTCTGACAGCCCTGACCTACCTGACAATTTCAAGAAATGGCTGAGCTCTGGGTATTGTACTGGAACCCAGGCGGCATCCAACAACAAGCCGCTAGTCTCCGCACTATGGTGCAGCAGCACGGAATCCAGGTCGTGCTGCTAGGGGAGACTAAACTCAGACCCGGACGCCATTTCAAGATCCCCAATTTCTTCGTGTATCGTCGCGACGAGGTCTCTCCCGAAGGAAAGGCCTACAGAGGCACGGCCATTTTGGTTAGGAGAGACCTAGTGCATGAGGAATTGGAGCTGCTGCCATTTATTTCAACCAGGAGCATTGGGATACTCCTGAAGACGGCCGGTTTGGAGCTAAGGATCTACGCAGCGTACCGCCCACCCAGCCCTCCTCTCTGCCCCTCGGACATCCGAGCCGTCATGGACAACAGTTCTCCTGTCATTATGGCAGGAGATTTTAATGCCAAACACCTGGCATGGGGTTCGCGCATCATAAACCCCGCCGGCAGAAGACTGTTTGAAGACGCCGAAGAAGGGGATATGAAGTGCTGGGACCAGGAGCTCCCACACATATCCCACGATAACAACACATCGGCCGGATGTCCTGGATATAGTTCTCTGCCAAGGAATCACATGCCCGGTCAAGTGGGTGCTGTATGACCTGGACACGCAGCACCTACCAATTCTCATCACCATGTCGACCAGCGCCGACTCCGTAGTGCCCAGGGCCTCCGTACGAAGACCAACTGGGAGCGATACAGAAGAGCGCTGGCGAACCTTACCTACGGTGCGAACATAACATCTGCAGAAGAGGTAGAAGTGGCCGCTAAATATATCTGTGAAAAGATACATCAAGGTATCTAGCGGCCACCAGGACAATACCTGACACGCACCGCGAAGGTACTCCACGGAGGCTCAAAACTCTCCTAGAGGAGAAACGATCCACTAAGAAGCTTTGGGCTAGAACCAGATGTCCAAAAGTAAAGACGAAACTTAACACTATTACCGAAAAGCTATCGGAAGGGATAAAGGCCTTCCGAGGCGAGTCGTGGAACGCTCGCATCGAGGAGGCCTCGGAACATCCAGCCTCATTATACCAGCTTACCCGACAGCTTTCGCGCACACCACAGCCCATTTGCCCACTAGTGGACAGCACAGGAAAACGGCACTCCGGAGCACGAAACCGGGCCGAGATCCTGGCAGAACATTTAGAGGGGCAGTTCAAACCCAACACTGCTGCAGCTGTCGTCGCAGACTTCCACAGGGAGGTTGAGCATTGCGTACAGGAGTTCCTGACGAGCCCGGCGTCACCACTAGGAGGGGACGATTTCATGTCCCCTTCTGAAATAAGAAGAGTGGCACAGCGCCTGCCACTACGGAAAGCGCCGGGCAACGATTGCATCACCACTACTGCAATAAGACAGCTGCCTAGGAAAGGGGTCGTAGCACTGACCCGTTTGTTCTACGGGGTGCTACGCACCCAACTACCCTTAACTACCTTTAACTACCCTTCCAAGTGGAAGGAAGGGAAGATCATAGTGCTGCCGAAGCCGGGTAAAAACAGAAGACACCCGGCAAGCTACCGTCCCATCACGCTACTGTCGTATGTAGCAAAGCTGTTTGAAAGGCTGCTGCTGCGGAGACTGCGACCACACGCAGAGCTCCGAAAGGAGCAATTCGGATTCCGCAGCGGCCACTCCACCACGGCGCAGTTGACCCGAGTGCTACACTACCTAGCGGCCGAAACCCATCGCGGCCGCTCCTGTCTGGGGGTCTTTCTCGACATAGAGAAGGCCTTCGACCGGGTGTGGCTACGTGTGTGACACGGGTCTAATCTACAAATTAGTACACAACACCACAATGCCGCCAGCGCTCATACGACTAGTGGCGTCATTTCTGGAGGGACGGAGCTTCTGTGTTAGCGTCGAGAGGATCGAATCGGCAGCACGAAGAATAGAGGCAGGAGTGCCACAAGGCAGCTGTCTTTCTCCGCACCTGTACGCAGTTTACACCAACGACATCCCCACACTTGAAGGTCGCGTCCAAGAATGGGAACAAGATGTCATGCTCGCCCTCTACGCAGACGACAGCGCGTATTTTACGTCGTCCCGTCGGGCAGACATTGCAGCCAGGAGGATGCAATGTCTGCTGAACCTGCTGCCTGAATGGCTGGACAAATGGCGCATGGCCGTGAACGTTGGCAAGACATGCGCCATAATTGTCAACAGACAGGGACGTGTACCACCACCACTCAAGCTCCGAGGCCAGGATGTAGAGTGGAAGAAGACAGTGACCTACCTTGGATGCCAGATTGACCGCTCTCTACGTATGACCCCTCAGGTCGCATACGTCATACAGCGCGCAAGAGCTGCGAGGGCGGTCCTCCGTCCGGTTCTGGCATCCAACCTGCCAACGAAGACCAAGGTAGGGATCTACAAGACCTACATCCGCTCGCGAATCACATATGCTGCACCAGCGTGGTACGCGTTCACATCTCCCGCACAGCGGAAAAGATTGCAGGTTCAGCAAAACATTTCCCTAAGAACGATTGTGGGAGCTGGTCGTTACGTCCGGAATGACGTCATCGCCAGAGACCTAAAAATCGAAACAATTATGACTTTGTGGTCCATTTGGCGCGGAAAATGTATGACCGCGCTGATAATGGACCACATGAACACCTGCGCGACCTGGCGTCCTTATCGGACCTCCTGCCGCAGCACGCTCGACCACCAGAGCGGCGACCTCTCCCTAGGGAATTGTTGCAGCCACCACCCGACCTCGTTGAGGGGGAGGACGGGGAAGAGTGAAAGACCCGACGTATGGCGTAAAATACGCAACACATCGACACATTTACCGCAGAAAGCGGTACCCAGGACCGGGGGAGCAGCAGCCCCCTGTGAAGACGCCCGGGCAATGAGGCTTGCCTCGAGGCCCGATACCTGCGAAGGCAGAAGAAATCCGCTCACGCTCACGCTCACGCCCCTTAGAGTGCCCCCCCCCCAGAATTGGGGGAGGTGGGCGTGTGGGCCACCTGTTACCTGCACTCACCAGACGAAACGCAGAAGTTTGCTAGACTTCTACTTCACGCCGGTATTCTGTGAGGTCGTGGTTCTTCCCCGGTCGAGCCGGCCCATTCATGCAACAACATAAGGTGATGAGTAGCTCTACCACTGTAAAATAAACAATGCCGGAAACAAAGCTCGGTCCGTCGACAATGCTAATTAACGTTGACTACTTCACTTCTAGTGAAGAATTGTTTGCGGATCATGCATTTTGTGGTTAACATAATACATTTGCTATCGAATGATCAATGTCAAAACCGTAAGATATTAGCCTTTTTTTGTTTTCCATTTCTTTTTTTTCCCATTTTCTTTTCGTGTAGTATCAGCGTAATAATTTACTTTCTTTTCTCGGGTGTCGTAAGAGGCGAGCAATGAAAAAACCTATAAGACTCTTTGACTACACAAACTCACTCATATTTAGCGTAACATACACTTGGACAACACACTATAATTTGCTTCATATTGGCAATATGAAATTGAAACTTACTTCATCTACTTATTCAATCTATCAATGATCCTTTCGCTAATCGTGGAGATTATGACAAAGTTTTCTTCTAAGACACCTATGTACTGTAGTGGACTTTGTGGGCTTTAAGTATGTGCGAATGTACTGGTAGTAATGTCTAGCTTTAGCTGAGTTCACAGTCTTCATCATGTTTTCCTTAAAGCCTATCATAAACCCTCTGCTCAACTTAAGCCTCAACTAATTTTTATTATCGTGACACAACTTGTCCCGTGTCTCAAATTCAAACAAGACGTAATGTCCTAATTTTCTTTTAAGTTGTATCAGTAGAATTGTGTGTGTTTGCATGTTCAATGCTATCAGCTTTAAACGTGCAAAGAATCAACAAACCGAATTTATATTTAAGAAGTTTGTTTTAATAAAATACGAAAGTTACATGCCAGTATAATTTATAGAAGCAATCGGGACTTCATATTATTAATAATAACAAAACATGAAAAAAAATATCTTCACGCAATTCCCAATATAGGGGTAGACAGAGGTCTAGTCTAGACAATTAAGTTCCTTTGACCCACCTTCCACCGAAGATATTTTCGGGACAACGTGACAAGTTGTGAGCCCGTCGCCGCCTTTATGTCCAAGCCAACGATGAAATTCGTACATAAGTTTTTGAAAAACTCATTGGTACTACCACCTGGGGATCGAACTCGGGTCTCTCGACTCGAAATTCCGACCACCCAACAACTCGGCTATCGTGACTTATAACATGAACTAAATAAAAGAATTCATTAGTTACTTTTTAGAAATATATATCGACAAAAATCAAATTGCTATATACTCTTTCAGGGTGTATACATATTTTTAAGAACTTTAAATCGGAACTTTATATTATTTTCTCCAATATTATGAATGTATATGACAAATAAATAAATAACAATGTGTTTTCCTAAGGAACAGCAGATAAATATTCATTTACACATATGAACATTCCAGAATCGTGTACAAACTTTCTTAATGTTACAAATTTCGTTTTGTTATGTTTATTTTCACGGTCTCAAAAGCTTACATAGCAACATAATTGATTATGCAGAAGTTTTACCTCAAAATGTTCAGGAAAGTTCCACCCGAGCTTTAGAAAAGATCAGATACTATTCACTTAATTTTTTAAAAACAAAATAACATGGTAAACAATTTTTAAATTACAAATTTTATCTCTTAAAATTGCTATTAACGATTTCAGTGGTATCCGGGGATTTAACCTGGGTTACTAGCATATAAATTTTTACCGGCTAGCAAATAAACGCCCTGCGCTAACCAATAGGCCATCATGGCTCATGCAAATCTAAATGACTTCTTTTTGCATTTTATAAATTATAGGTAAAATATTAACTGCATTTTTATTATATAACCACTGATAGCTACGAAAATTAGGTAATTTACATGTATGAAAATTGCGGCCTATATCTGACTAAACCATTCAGCGACAATTGAAACAAATTATTCGACTTGAGCTTATCTCTCTTATCAAACCATATCACGATACAGAAATGAGCAACGCTATCTTGCTGCTTGCTTGCTGCTTTTAGAAACTCATGCCAAAACTTTCACAGTCGCGAAAACAGAAAATGCGGAATAAATAAAATTTTCTTCGACCTTAAAATGCACCGACAGACACTCGTGGCTCTGATCACTTATTAATAAAAAAAATCAGACAGTAAAGGAAGCAACTCTCTATCTTATAATCTCAGGCACTTTTGATGACAGGCTACTTGTACACAAGTTTAAGTTTTTTTTCTTCACAGCTGTATAAATCAATATTGGCAAATAAATGGAAATATTAAAAATAATAAAATATCTTCACGCAGTTCCCAATACAGGGGTAGACAGAAGTCTAGTGTAGACAAAAATTGACATGGTAAAGCTCACGTCTGATGCTGATGCCATTGACTGGTCAGAAGCGTTCAATGCTACGACAGTAGACGATAAAATTTTCTTGTTAAATAGGAACATCTCAAGGCTGTTTGATAAACATGCTCCTAAGCGCAAAGTCCGTCTCAGATGACCTCCTGTCCCATGGATTACAGTAGGGATCAGAATGGCCATGACTAAGCGTGATAGGGCGTTCAGGGCTTTTAAAAGAGATCGCTCTGATGCTAAATGGCACGCATATAAATATGCAAGAAATCGATGCAATCAAATGGTAAGAGCAGCTAAACGCCGATATTTTCATGATCAACTACTTTCTTCATCTTCGGCTGACATATGGAAGTTCCTCAATACTCTTGGATATGGGAAAACACACCTCGACTCTAGCACTACTTCTTTTTCATCTGATGATTTTAACCATCATTTCCTGTCTGCTGAAATTGTGTCAGATAGCTCTAAAGCGAAAGCTGTGTCTTTTATTACTTCCATGCCATATTACTCTAAATACACTTTTACCTTTTCACCTGTTGATGAAGAAGAGATACGTAAAACGCTATTATCCATCAAATCTAAAGCCGTGGGATGTGATGACGTGAGTAGAACTATGGTTTTATATGTATTACAATCTGTTATCCCTGTATAACTCACATTATCAATTTCTCGTTAAAATTCGGTTTTTTCCCCATCGACTGGCGTAAAGCCTTTATTATCCCATTTCCTGAATCATCCACCTGCAGCCTGCTCTCTCATTTCAGATCAATTTCTATTCTACCATTTCTTTCCAAGGTTTTAGAAGCTACTGTACTGTGCAAATTTCTCCTTTTGTCCTTAAAAATAATGTTCTTTCTCCATATCAGTCCAGATTTCGACCCGGTCACAGCACAACTACGGCACTTTTAAAGATAACTGAAGATATCCGGGATGGTATGGAAAATTCGAAACTTACAATTCTTACTTTAATCGATTTCTCGAATGCTTTCAACGCCGTTGACCATGAAATCTTGTTAGCTCTTCTCTCGCGCTTGAATATTTCTTCTTATACTCAGGATTGGTTTTCAACTTATCTTCGAGGGCGCCAACAGGCTGTGCGTGCAGGTCAGAATTTATCTGAATGGCGTGAAGTGCCTACTGGTATCCCTCAAAGCGGTATACTCTCTCCTCTTTTATTTTCAATCTTTATAAACCTTATCACTTCAAATCTTAAGTGCTCTTATCATTTGGATGCTGACGATCTGCAGCTATACTCAAGCGGAGCCATCTGAAATTAGCAAATCAATAAATTTAATTAATAATGATTTACAGTATCTGTCGGAATGGTCCGCTTTGTTCGGTGTTAAAGTTAATCATTCCAAATGCACAGCCATTATTATAGGTACCTCCAGATACATTAGCAATTTGGATTTCTCTGGTTTGTCGCCAATCATGTATGATGACAATGTAATTTCTTTTTGTACCCACGTAAAAAACCTCGGTTTATATATTGATAGCTCTTTCACCTGGGATAAACAAATACAGGAGACATGTCGGAAAGCTTATGCAACCTTGAGATCACTTTATCGTCTAAAAAACTTCCTACCAATTGCTACTAAAAAGCTGCTTATTCAATCACTTATTTTGCCAATTATTGATTATGCTGATGTGTGTTGCTCTGACCTTTCCCAATATCACCTTAACACATAGGATACTCTTAAACAATTGCATTAGATACATTTATGGTCTACGTAAGTATGACCATGTATCTTCTTTTCGAACACAGCTTGAGTGGCTGCCTATTCGACAACGCAGAAATATTAGAATTCTCTGCACACTTTTTACAATTCTAAACGATCCTTGTGCACCTGAGTACTTGAAATCTAAGTTTCAATACTTAGGTGATTCTCATAAGCGCATTCTCCGTTCTTTGGAAAGTCTCAAGTTACTTACACCGTTACACCGTACTGGTTACACATCTAAATCCTTCGCCCTTACGGCTATAAGACTCTGGAATGAAATCCCTCTTGACATTAAAAAAGCATCCAACAAGTTTTCATTTAATAATAAAGTCCGTGAATATTATAAAATGTTGCAAGTATGAATATCTGATATGGGTATAATTTTAAATCTTTCATGTATTGTCTCCTACTTATATAGTTATATTGTACGCTTATAGATACGATATTATTTTTGGTTTTCGTCATTTACTCTTAACAACATAAATATTCTATGTGTATATATATTAGTATATATATATTTATATGTATTTATATATCTATGTATTGTATAAGTATTAATTTATGTATTGTATGTATATTTATGTATATAATGTATCGTCCGTATGTTTATGTAATATTTATGTATTTGCGACATTATTTAAGATCTCTCTCCCTTTATTTAACTGCACTGCTAATACATTTTATTTCTGTTTAGCCTGATGGTTGACTGGTAGAGAATGCCACTTGGCATTAAGTCCGCCATATGTACTACACTGTGCATTGAAGCTTAAATAAATAAAAAATAAAAATAAATAAAAAAATAAGTGGCGGAGATAGTCGGAATTTCGGGTCAAGAGACCTGAGTTCGATCCCCAGGTTTCCACCTGGCTAGTACCAAAGGGTTTTTCAATAACTTATGTCACGTATAAACGGATTACAAATTTTTTTATTTGAAAGATTAAGTTGGATATACTCGTATGTTGCTTGCCCCCATTTTCACCAAGTTATTATCCCATTAATGAATACCGAAAACGGCCTAAAACAGATACAAATTAAGACACAGCGTGTATTTTTCGAATAATTCTCATAAGAATTTTATAGAGAGATGTATGCGTGTGATGATCTTAGTGAGGGATCCGGGGGTGACGCCGTGACTGGTACGCCAGGCTCGGAACTCGATGATACTGAGGTCATCAGTATGAAAGAGATTGAATGTGCGATTAGAAGTTTGAAATATGGTAAGGCTGCGGGACTAGACAGAGTTACTGCTGAAATGGTCAAGTATGGTGGGCCTCGCGTCTGGGACAGCTTTCATCTGCTGTGCAATTTGTGCTGGTGAACGGGGGCTGTTCAGGATGATTGGCGATCCGCGGTCATTGTGCCTTTATATAAAGGTAAAGGTTCACATTATGACTGCGGGTGCTATCGGACGATCAGCTTGACAGTTTAGCAAGTAAAGTTTACTCAAGGGTTTTGACACGTAGGATGCAAGAGAAATCGGAAAGATTTCTATGGGAGGCACAATGCGGATTTATACCTGGAAGAGGATGCACGGATCAAATGTTTTCTCTCCGCATGATCACGGAGAAGCTTCTAGCTGGTAACCAGAAGATTTTCTGTGCTTTTGTGGATCTTGAGAAAGCATTTGATGAGGTTGTAAGGAAGAAAATGTTTTCGGGGTATGGTGCAGATGGTCGATTGCTAAGGGCTATGCAGTCACTTTACTGTGACTGTAAAGCCTGTGTGCGGGTAGGGCATGATCTGTCACCCATGTTTAGCGTCCAAACGGGCGTAAAACAGGGTCGTGTCATGTCTTCCTGGCTGTTCATACTGTATCTCGACAGCTGTTTACAGAAGCTGAAAGATAGCTGTTTGGATAAAAGGAAATTGTCTGGTGTATGCTGATGATGCAGTGCTTATTGCACCATCAGAGGCAGAACTGCAGGCATTAGTCACGTGTATGAAAGAAGAATGTGAAATTAATGGTCTCCGTTTGAATGCTAATAAAACTAAGGTTCTGGTATTTGAAAGGGACGAAGAAAGAACGAAGTGCGAAATTTGGGAAAATCAGGAATGTCTAGACAAGGGAAATGAAATTGTATACTTGGGGAGTGCGTTTAGCCGGGATGGAAGATGTGATTGAGATGTGGACAGGCGTGTCGCTGCCGGGAACAAAGTCAATGGTGCCCTGACTGCGTTAGTCAAAAGGCAAGGCGTAGTGAAAAGTGCACGCCTTGCAATACATAACGCAGTGTTGGTACCGGCTTTGTTATATGGAGGCGAAACCTGGGTATGCCAGAAGAAGCATAAAAGCAGGTTGAATGCAGTAGAAATGCGATCTCTTCGTAAAATGTGCGGCCTTACCATGGCCGAACGAAAGCGAAACGAAGAGATTCGCAATATGGCAGGTTTGAAAGATGACCTTGTCTCAAAAATGGATAAGGGCGTGCTTCGATGGTTTGGGCACGTTGAGCGAATGAGTGAAGACCGAATGGTGAAGAAAATATACAGCGCGAAAGTTAATATTAAAAGGTGTCGAGGTAAACCGAGACTAACTTTCGAAGACCATGTGAGCAAATTGCTCGAAGAGGGGAGGGTCATGAGTACTCGGATACCTAGACTTGCATGTATGAAGAATATGATGAATCTAAAAGAAGCGAAAAAAGTATGTAGGGATCGTGACAATTGGCGATCTGTTCTCTCTGGCTACCCTGTCAGGGATTGTGCGTGAATATAAGTAAGTAAGTAAGTAAGCTGAGTGATCGGAATTCGAATTAGTAGTGTCAAGTTCGATTGCCAATAGAAAGGCTCGTAATAAGATGGCAATTGGCTAACTACTTGTCATGTTGTCCTAAAATAAGCTTCGGTGGAGCATGGTTACAAACGACTTAGTCATCTAGGCCTCTGACTGCGCCAGTATTGGGAACTTATGAGATATTTTTATTTATTTTAAAATTAGTCCATCAAACATTGTTAGCAAAACATGTTGCGATTCATTTTCATTCAAAATAAATAAATACAATAAAATTTAGTATTTAAAATGGTTATTAAAAACTTTAGTGGAATTCGGAGATTCAACCTGGGTGACTGAGGTTAATGATGAGTCGGGTGCTCATTATGACTTAATAATCTAAATGACTACTTTTTATATGACACTCAATACTTAACGTGTAAAAATATCATTCCTCTGTCTGGTGCTCCCATCGTCAATTTGCTCGCCAAGAGCTTCGATAGTAGTAAATCCTCCCTTACGGAAGAAGTCTGCATCTTGCTGTATACTTTTCATTGGAATTAATGGTACTTAAGTAGTAATACTTTGTAAGGCTAATCTGTTGTACAAATTGTGTTTAATTCAAGACCATGATGCTGGGTTCGATCCTCTTTTCTCGACATATCTACAAAACACGCGCAATCCTCCTTCAGGTGGATAGCTGCAAAAATTATATATATATACTGTAAATAAAGGAAGTACGTGATCGCTATCAAGTGAAAGTCGCATAGATATCAATTCAATTTATGTTTTTCTCTGTAATCAAACCATATCATGATACTGAACGGTACAGCGCCATCTTGCCGCTGCTTTCTAAAAGTCAAATAAATAGAATTTTGTTGGAACTTGAATCTCAGACAGTCAGTCTCTCTGACAGTGAGATGCAAACAGAGGGGTTCTTGCTATGTATTAATAAAATAAATAAATTAATTAATTACTAGCCATGCGAAACTGGGGAGAAAGATAGAACGAAGTAAGCAGACCGTTTTCATTATAAGCACTTAAACTATTTCGACAGTATCGTCGAGTGAAGCACTTTTCTCAGAGCGTAATAATTTACGGTGCGTCTGACACGTGTATGTGTCGTAGTCCCTTCTCTATCTGACTCATGAATCTCCTTAAGTCTTAAAATTTATGGTTACAGAGTTATAAATGAAAGGGGACCTGGGATGTAATCATCAATAGTCAATAATAATAAACGGTTAAATAATGAAGACGTTGCGATGCGATGCTTCTTGGCCGGAGAGTATAAACACGAATAAAGCTATACATATTTAACTTTCTTGAAGGGTCTCACACTTGTTTTCATAGGGTGAGTGCTTGACCGCAGATAAGTGGAACATTTATTGCATCGCTGCAGACGGTACTAAGACGTGTAGCTCTTTGTTGATAAGAACCGCGGGAAGAAAGTGGGTGACGTATTCTTATGCTTACGCTAATTGAAAAAAATTACAAAACAGTCACGATAATGAAGTAGTCGAGTGATCAAAATTCGAGCTTTACCAATTTTCAGGTTTTTTCAACAACTTAAGGACGATTTTTTTTCTTTATCTTTACTGCGACGAACTCGCCTTCTGTCATGTTGCCCTAAAAATTTGTTCGGTGAAAGGGGCTGAAAATGGGTCGAGAGGACGTAATTGTCTAAACCTCATACTGATTTAAATAAAGAAAGTTTTAATTGAATGCTATATCTTTTAAGAAACAAAAATTTTATCAGGGATCGTCCCCTTAAACGAGTAGACTACCATACTTATTTATTGATATTTATGTGTTACCCGCGTCTAGATTGTTACTCGTGAACCTTGTCGGTTTTACAACATCACTTGCTCACAACATCAGCTATCGCGACTCCTACAAATAATAGACTATTAATAGATTTAGTTATTGGTATAATCGCATAATTCCATAGTTTAGCGCAAATGTACCTCTGTGTACTTATTCGGGCAAAGTTCTCCAACCTCCTTTATCAACCAAATTCTAATGGGATCTTCTTTATAACATGGCTAGGCTTAAAAATCACTCACAAAATTGCAAGAGTGCGTTTTTTCATTCCAACATAACTTTTAAGTGCATGAAGAATGTTTTAAGAATACCTACTAGCAATGTCAAATAATATTGGCAATATTCTGGAGTGGTTTACGACAATAATCGAAAGGTGGTGGTTGTTATATTTTGTAGTCCGCACCTTTAATTATTAGGCTAATGCTCTTTCATTTCATTTTATAGTTTACGTTAAAGTTCCATTGTTTTAACTTTGTACCTTAAAAAAAGTCAATATGGGTCCACTTCAAATGAAGATGAAAATTATTCTTATTCTTATTATACCCAGAAAAGTAGAGCTTATTATTTCTTCTTTATTAAAAGTCTTGTTGGTAGTTAAGCGATAAATATTTTAATGATTTTTTTTAGTTAAAAGATAAATATTTAATTACTAATTTTAAACATTTTATACATGTACCCCTGGCGAGGTAGTCTAAGACACAAATCGCCAAATTTCACACGCATACCTCTTTCACTTCTTTCAAATTCATCATTTTCTTCAGACACGCACGTCTCTGAGTACTCTTGACCCTCTGAAAAGTTGGTCTTTGAAAGAGTCCCTAAAAAGTTAGTCTTAGCCTAACAAAAACTGTAACTGCAGACTGTATATGTAATAAAGAAAATTAAATATTTGTGTAACGATTGGGACCAGTCACAGTGTTTTCTTTCTCTGTGTGTCATGTTTAAAAAATGAGTTCTTTCACTAAAGAAATTTTCACAAAAGAAATTTGCACAAAAGAAATTTCCAAAAAAAGGTAAGAACGTAAAACAATAGGACTTAAACTCGTTCGTTAAACTCTTGTTGATTTAACCGTAACAAGGGTCCTGGGGGGAATGACAAAGACTGCGGTGTATGATGTTGGAAAGAATCGATTGTATTAACGTAAGATTCACGAAAAGATCGCGGGAGTTTATCTAGAATTAATAAGGTGGATGACGTTAAGAAATAATCTGTAATATTTTCTAATAATTGTAAAAAATGCGACCATAATCTGCCTGAAATAAGGTACCAAGGCACATTCTGTGGAATAAAATATCCAGAAATACACTGAATATTTTATTTACTTAAAATTGCCATATACAATTAACTTAATGTTGTTGATTGTATATGGCAATTAAGCTAATGTTAGCTTAAAAATTATATAAAAAATGTTAAAGAATGATGTTTCTTTAACATTAACAATATAATTATTGCACGATCATGATATAAAACAGCGACCATGGAACGTAAACTGTAACGGTAGACCCCCAGCAATATTTTGTCCATTTGTGACATCGTAGACGGGCCAGAACGTCGGTGGGAATAGGGGAGGATATCCTATATAAGGTATATGAAACACTGAGACGTTTTAATACATATATTTTAAAAAACTTTTCTTTATAGTCACGCAATTTCCCATACTGGGGTAGATAGAGGTTTAAACAATCTTTCGACACATCTTTTACATAACATACACATATACGTAATGGCCTGTGAAAGTTCGCTGCAAAGCCTCTAGTGAGGATTTGTCTGCATGAGCTTGGCCCTGTGATACGTGGTCATCCCAGTACCACTTCAACGTTCTGATCCATAAGCATCATGTCTTATGTGCCATGAAACATATATTAAACAATGATACACGTCATCCAGGCCTAAGTTTTTTTATACATAGTGATACAGATACGTATGTAATAGCCCGGAATATATGATTCATTAACGTAATAGTAAAAACTTACTATTACGTTAATGAATCATATCATCAAATCATCAATTGCTAAATAGCTACATAGCTTATTTAGATACATATTTACTTAGATAATTACATTTATGAGTCGAGGTCAAACATTCATATTTATTACACAATTGTTTGCCCATGGCCTGTTCACAGCCGCTGGTGACAAGAGGGCTGGTTCTTTACTCGCTCAATGTTAAGTCTGAACATTCAATGTGGAAATGCAGCTAGCGTTCTTGTTACCATGCCACGAGTAGGGTGTACGATTAAAAGTGTTATAAATGTAATATAATTTTGTTTCTATAAATAATCTAATGAAACATAAAAGATAAAGTGAATTCCGGAAACTCTCCGAGAATTGAACCCAGAGCCTCAGAGGAGTGAACGCCACTAGTCCACGGTCGCCGTCTATTCAATATTGTTGAGAAGCTATAGCTGCCACGCAGACCATGCTTTTGAATAGCCGCTGCCTGCGGCATATCACAAAAACAATATCAAGATATTATCAGTATTGATATTATTTTTTTTTGTTTTTTCTCTGAGAGTATGTTTAGCTCTCAGAGTTTTATGGTTATTGGACTATTCAGAAATTGAAAAAAATGATATTTAGTAGTAGTACGTAATTTTATACAATTTCTTTCGCCGGTTTCTTCTCTCACAAAGGGACACAGTTACAAAATGGTATTAGATTTATAAACTAGACCTCTGTCTAAACCTATAGTATATTTATTTATTTATTTATCTTCACGCACAATCCCTGACGGGGTAGCCAGAGAGAACAGATCGCCAAGTGTCACAATTCCTACATACTTCTTTCGCTTCTTTCAGATTCATCATCTTCTTCATACATGCACGTCTAGGTATCCGAGTACTCTTGACCCTCCCCTCTTCGAACAATTTGCTCACATGGTCTTCGAAAGTAACCCTCTAATAATTTATGTATGCGATTCTTTTCACTTGGTGAAATTGCATTGCATTAAAATTCATTGTTGAACTCTTGTACACAATTCACTTTACTTAATTATTTATTAATTAACCGACCAGTTTCGCCTTAAGGCATCATCAGGGTAAATTACTTTAATTCCGTAAGATGCCGTAAGGCGAAACCGGTCGGTTTATTAATGAATAATTAATTAAAGTGAATTAAATACAATGTGTGTGTGTGTGTAAAGTTAAGTAAGTAATTAATAAATATCCTCACGAAATTCCCAATACAGGGGTAGACAGAGATCTAGTCTAAACAATTAAGTCCCTTCGACCCACCTTCAACCGAAGATATTTTCGGGACAACGTGACAGGTGGTGAGCCCGTCGCTGTCTTTATGTCCAAGCCAACGATATAATTTGTACATAAGTTTTTAAAAAAACCATTAGTACGAGCCTGCCACTTGGGGATCGAACTCGGGTCTCTTGACTCGAAATTCCGACCACTCGGCTATCGTGACTTTTATAAATTATAAAACTTAATATAAGGAATATACTGAGTAAACGAGTTTACGTAAATAATTTTCTTTCGTTGAAAAAATATTAAAAATCGTCAAAATCTATGGCGAGTAAGCCAAAATTGTAAAAAAAGAGACATATTATATGGTGCGACAAGATGAGGATGCGCAACAAAATTAACTTCAATTTCATTTTGTTGGGCGTCCTCATCTTCATACTGAAACAAATAACAAACGTTTTATTAGGTATATTACCTGTGTTTATTTTTAATGATGGACATTACATATAATAAGGTGGCTATTCAGCCTACGTTCTGGTGATGTTTTACATAGAGTATTAGGAAATCAATACTGTGGTTAACAGCGCCCTCTGTCGCTAAGTTTGTTAATTTAGGTTTCATTGCTTAATTTTCTGTTTTAATTTACTATGTTCGTGGTGTATTGTGTACAATAAATGTTTCTTACTTTCTTTCTTTCGCTCGATGGTATTAAGATGAGTAATTGTTACGAATGAAACCGATAAATTTTACATCTCTACCACAATAACTGCTCGAACACTATAGGAAATTCTCGAAACCAAAGATTTTTGTTGTTCTATTCAATCTACCTAATAGTTTAGAATGCGGACTGCGAAACATGACGTCGCAGGTTCTGACCCCGCCATTCAACTATTGTCATGAACCACTCCAGACACAAGCAAAGCAGCTTAGGTGGAGTGGTAAACAGGAATATTAGTAATGTTATTTGGCATTACTAGTATTCTTTAAAAATATTATTGAACAGTTTGGTAGGTAATACAGTAATGTGCAAAAGAATTCCTCAAAAGGTGTATTCATTGATGAGAGTTAGAGATGAAATGATCCTGGTTTTTGTTATAAAGCATGAAGTTTTATATTTTTTTATATTAAATTAGCAAACATACACTCAAAATTATTTTATAATAACATGATGATGTTTTATTTTCAATTAATTTCATTAAGTAAGGCCTGAGTCTCTTAATTGTTAATTATGGTGAATTACACAACTCTACCCTAAAATCAAGATGTCAAATACAGATACGTCCTAAAAAGTGGATAGTGGCACTATCTCCGAAGCTAAGGGTTATGGGTTCAAGTCCCGCTAGCGGCGATCTTTTATTTGATAAAAATGAATGTTTATGCTCCAGTCACGAATGTATCTAATTGTGTAAGTCGTCGTCAGTCAATCTTGTGTGACGCCGTCCTACACTGCGTTTGCTAAAACTAGGTTGCCATTTGCCACCACACACTAGAACCTTTTTTCTCAAACGATTATCCGATCGTGGAGCTATGTGGCTATGCTCCGTCTCCCGTGAAAATTAGGGCCGAATGACTAAACTGTCTCGACCTGTGTCTACACCACTATTTTTAAAGGGTTACCCGGCGCTCATATAATCAATAAGCTATAGTTTCGACAGGTTACGACGTAAAACTATTACGTCCCTTCCTCAGGTCCAGACCTACGACAAGGAGGTGTTCTGTAGCCATGCCCGCTGTCTCTGTCTCTGCACCAGTTCCCTACGTCCACTATCAGTCTCAACTGACAACGAACGAATGTGCACGTGACTCGCGCATCCAGAAATGTGTTAATCAATGCGAGTTGTAAAAAATACCGAATAGTAATTAAAGTTGCGTTCATTTGAAGTGACTGTAATATTTAAAGTCTATTCAATGTTGTTTACTTAATTAATACAGCCAACATAAAATACATTGCTCTGGTCTCGGAATTAATAGCTAAAGTACGTGTTTTATGGATTCGGAAGCAATGAAGGTGCCACAAACACCCAGACCCGAGACGACATACACAAAGTGATTTTATAAATTGACACATCCGAGAATCTAACAAGAGATCTTAGAGCTTGAAACTACTTCAAAATCGATGTTTAAGTCACTTGTCTACAGAGGTCGACAAATTTAAAGAAAAAATATTAGACTATCTTATTCAATTCAATTCAGTTTATTTACTCAAAACATGTGAATATATAGAGGCGTCCATGAAAATTTGTGCACAACGTTATAATCACAGGCACGCACATATTACAATGAGTTTGGTAGAAGTCACGATAGCCGAGTTGTTGGGTGGTCGGAATTTCGAGTTGAGAGACCCGAGTTCGATCCCCAGGTGGCAGTACCAATGAGTTTTTCAAAAACTTATGTACGAATTTCATCGTTGGCTTGGACATAAAGACGGCGACGGGCTCACCACCTGTCACGTTGTCCCGAAAATATCTTCTGTGGAAGGTGGGTCAAAGGGACTTAATTGTCTAGACTTGACCTCTGTTTACCCCTGTATTGGTAATTGCGTGAAGATATTTATTATATTTATTTATTCTATGTGAGGTTGAAGTCAATCCAAAATATTCTGGAAGAATTTGCGACATGTGTATATAAGTATAACTATATCATCACGTATTTTCTTGTTAAGGTCGACTGCAGGATGTAGAGATCTCCCATAGGGAAGGGTTTAATACTATCGCGCGCTTCGCTTTCGCGGACCCCTTGCAATCTATGCCTGCTTATCATCGCTTCAATAGGATTTTGAGATAACAATTTATAACCGTTTTATGGTTGGACCTGGCGTAAGTTACCAATATATTCAATCAATTTCAAGTAAAATAAGGTTGAAAACAAACAAAATCTTTTTGAATAAAAAAAAGTTTCAAGATATTTCCAGACCTGTATCTCTGTCTACCCTAGGTAGACAGAGATACATCAATCTCTTTCACCTATATTACGCTACGCGTCCATCCCTTCTTAGACTACTTGGACTTTACTACGTTCATAATATTCAGTGTAGACGATAAATATATACATATCCATACGATATAAATAGAGAGTCACGATAGTCGAGTGATTGGGTTGTCGGAATTTCTAGTCATGACCCGAGTTCGAACCCCAGGTGGCAGACTCGTACCGTGACCGTATAAGTGATTACCGCCGCCCATGAACATGTGCAATACATTTGGGAGGAAAAGCAGAAGCGTTGCCGGCCCTTGATAAAGGTATAGGCTCTATTCTTGAAGGTCCCTAACATTCCATAGCATACTAAATACATTATTTATTATACTTGTCGTATAAATGATAGATAGAAGGTGTGATACGCCATAGAACACATTTCATCACTTCGATGTCGTAAAAGGTTACGAACAAAGCACGATGTCCTAATGGCGTCCGATAGATGGTGAGCCTACTAAAAATAAGCAGATTTCACTGAGCAGCAGCGTCAAAGGTTTCTGATACTGCGATCGCCAATCCCTTTGCCAAGCGTGGCGATTGTAGCAAATCTTACAGGAGGCTCTTCAGCGATGTTCTTCAACAGGCACGTATGTATGATAGATAGATTTGAACTCGAATGGAATGATTTCTCTACATCTTCGAATACTGTAAAATTACGAAGTCCGCATCTTAATAGTACAGTACTCAGAAATGATTGGACTTCTTAATTATATATTATTCTGAAAATAGTCCTGTCAAAATATTCAGAAAAAGCCCACAAACATTATTTGAAAATTTCTCTGGGCATCGTCAACTTATACTGGGCAAGCAATAGTTGAGACTCATCAATCAAACCCAACTTAATAGCCTGCATCTCTGTCTACCCTAGGTAGACAGAGATACATCAATCTCTTTCACCTATATTACGCTACGCGTCCATCCCTTCTTAGACTACTTGGACTTTACTACGTTCATAATATTCAGTGTAGACGATAAAATAATAAATAAATAAATAAATATAAATATCACGTGCGTTACTCTAATCCCAAAGTAAGTAGCTTAAAGTCACGATAGCCGAGTTGTTGGGTGGTCGGAATTTCTAGTCATGACCCGAGTTCGAACCCTGGTGGCAGACTCGTACCGTGACCGTATAAGTGATTACCGCCGCCCATGAACATGTGCAATACATTTGGGAGGAAAAGCAGAAGCGTTGCCGGCCCTTGATAAAGGTATAGGCTCTATTCTTGAAGGTCCCTAACATTCAATAGCATACTAAATACATTATTTGTTATACTTATCGTATAAATGATAGATAGAAGGTGTGATGCGCCGTAGAACACATTTCATTACTTCGATGTCGTAAAAGGTGACGAACAAAGCACGATGTCGTAATGGCCTCCGATAGATGGCGAGCCTACTAAAAATAAGCATACTTCACTGAGCAGCAGCGTCAAGGTTTCTGATACTGCGATCGCCAATCCCTTGCCAAGCGTGGCGATTGTAGCAAATCTTACAGGAGGCTCTTCAGCGATGTTCTTCAACAGGCACGTATGTATGATAGATAGATTTGAACTCGAATGGAATGATTTCTCTACATCTTCGAATACTGTAAAATTACGAAGTCCGCATCTTAATAGTACAGTACTCAGAAATGATTGGACTTCTTAATTATATATTATTCTGAAAATAGTCCTGTCAAAATATTCAGAAAAAGCCCACAAACATTATTTGAAAATTTCTCTGGGCATCGTCAACTTATACTGGGCAAGCAATAGTTGAGACTCATCAATCAAACCCAACTTAATAGCCTGCATCTCTGTCTACCTGGGGTAGACAGAGATACATCAATCTCTTTCACCTATATTACGCTACGCGTCCATCCCTTCTTAGACTACTTGGACTTTACTACGTTCATAATATTCAGTGTAGACGATAAAATAATAAATAAATAAATATAAATATCACGTGCGTTACTCTAATCCCAAAGTAAGTAGCTTAAAGTCACGATAGCCGAGTGGATGGGTGGTCGGAATTTCTAGTCATGACCCGAGTTCGAACCCTGGTGGCAGACTCGTACCGTGACCGTATAAGTGATTACCGCCGCCCATGAACATGTGCAATACATTTGGGAGGAAAAGCAGAAGCGTTGCCGGCCCTTGATAAAGGTATAGGCTCTATTCTTGAAGGTCCCTAACATTCAATAGCATACTAAATACATTATTTGTTATACTTATCGTATAAATGATAGATAGAAGGTGTGATACGCCGTAGAACACATTTCATCACTTCGATGTCGTAAAAGGGACGAACAAAGCACGATGTCGTAATGGCGTCCGATAGATGGCGAGCCTACTAAAAATAAGCAGACTTCACTGAGCAGCAGCGTCAAGGTTTCTGATACTGCGATCGCCAATCCCTTGCCAAGCGTGGCGATTGTAGCAAATCTTACAGGAGGCTCTTCAGCGATGTTCTTCAACAGGCACGTATGTATGATAGATAGATTTGAACTCGAATGGAATGATTTCTCTACATCTTCGAATACTGTAAAATTACGAAGTCCGCATCTTAATAGTACAGTACTCAGAAATGATTGGACTTCTTAATTATATATTATTCTGAAAATAGTCCTGTCAAAATATTCAGAAAAAGCCCACAAACATTATTTGAAAATTTCTCTGGGCATCGTCAACTTATACTGGGCAAGCAATAGTTGAGACTCATCAATCAAACCCAACAATAGCCTGCATCTCTGTCTACCTGGGGTAGACAGAGATACATCAATCTCTTTCACCTATATTACGCTACGCGTCCATCCCTTCTTAGACTACTTGGACTTTACTACGTTCATAATATTCAGTGTAGACGATAAAATAATAAATAAATAAATATAAATATCACGTGCGTTACTCTAATCCCAAAGTAAGTAGCTTAAAGTCACGATAGCCGAGTGGTTGGGTGGTCGGAATTTCTAGTCATGACCCGAGTTCGATCCCCAGGTGGCAGTACCAATGAGTTTTTCAAAACTTATGTACGAATTTCATCGTTGGCTTGGACATAAAGACGGCGACGGGCTCACCACCTGTCACGTTGTCCCGAAAATATCTTCGGTGGAAGGTGGGTCAAAGGGACTTAATTGTCTAGACTAGACCTCTGTGTACCCTATGTTAGAATTGCATGAAGATATTTTTTAAATGTCACCCAAAGTATGAGAATTTATATATTTATCATTTAATATAGTTTAAATAAAAAGTAATTATTAACCTAATCAAAAAAGTAGAAAATTCTCAATTAGGTAATATACTTTTTTTTGGGTGGTTACATCATAATTCTGTTATGTTTAAACCGATTTCGAATATTCACCTTTAATATGAAAGGTTATACTTTCATTTGGGTCCAATGGTCACCACGTCAGGATCTAGTGATGAAATCCCATGAAAATAAGGTAATTCGTGAAATTTCTGAAGCATTTTGAATATGTCTCTTTTTGAGATGGAATTAAGATGGTCTATAGTCATCATGTAAGGATGCTACATTTAATAGTTTCCATCGACGGGTTAGAATATTCATGCATTTCGTACTTTTTCCTAATCATTAAGGCCGGCTTCACCTATTTCTATGTATCAGCCTCCCTAAGCGCCTCACTAATACTTTCATCACTATGAACTCGTACTTGCGTTTTTCTGAATAAAAATACATAGAAAAATTAAATTGCTTTCAAAAGTACACAAAAACTAAATACATTCATATGAATTATTCTTATACGCACTAATTACTGATGTGGTTGAAGGCGGTGTTCATTCATTTCGTACTGATTTGCCTCAAATCAGTATCAACAAATCAGTACGAAATGAATGAATTAAATATAACTATTGTACAAACATAAATACATTACGGCCTGTTAAAGTACACTGCATGACGTAGGCTTCTCCCATGGGGAGAATTTGCCATAATCGCCACGCATGGCAGGCAAATAGGCGATCGCAGTACCCGACCACTCGCACCTCAGACGCTGCTGCCAATTTTCGGTCTGTCTAGTCTCTTCTTACGAAACCCACGGAAAGAAAGGCAGTGGCAACATTCTTACACCGTTACCACACGGCTTGTTTTATTCAAAGGTATACACCATTGTAAACCATTGAATAAAAATTAAAAAAGTAGAAAGTTCTCAATTAGGTTGTATATTTTTTACGTTTGCTACCTCATAATTCCGTTATGTGTAAACCGATTTCGAATATTCACCTTTAATATGAAACGTTACACTTTCATTTGGTCCAACTGTCACCACGTCAGGATCTGGTCATGAAATTCCATGAAAATAAGTTAATTCGTGAAATTTCTGAAGCATTTTGAATATGTCTCTTTTTGAGATGGAATTAAGATGGTCTATAGTCATCATGTAAGGATGCTACATTTAATAGTTTCCATCGACGGGTTAGAAGATTCATGCATTTCGTACTTTTTTTCCTAATCATTAAGGCCGGCTTCACCTATTTCTATGTATCAGCCTCCCTAAGCGCCTCACTAATACTTTCATCACTATGAACTCGTACTTGCGTTTTTCTGAATAAAAATACATAGAAAAATTAAATTGCTTTCAAAAGTACACAAAAACTAAATACATTCATATGAATTATTCTTATACGCACTAATTACTGATGTGGTTGAAGGCGGTGTTCATTCATTTCGTACTGATTTGCCTCAAATCAGTATCAGCAAATCAGTACGAAATGAATGAATTAAATATAACCATTGTACATACATAAATACATTACGGCCTGTTAAAGTACACTGCATGACGTATGCTTCTCCCATGGGAGTATTTGCCATAATCGCCACGCTTGGCAGGCAATAGTTGAGACTCATCAATCAAACCCAACTTAATAGCCTGCATCTCTGTCTACCTGGGGTAGACAGAGATACATCAATCTCTTTCACCTATATTACGCTACGCGTCCATCCCTTCTTAGACTACTTGGACTTTACTACGTTCATAATATTCAGTGTAGACGATAAAATAATAAATAAATAAATATAAATATCACGTGCGTTACTCTAATCCCAAAGTAAGTAGCTTAAAGTCACGATAGCCGAGTGGATGGGTGGTCGGAATTTCTAGTCATGACCCGAGTTCGATCCCCAGGTGGCAGTACCAATGAGTTTTTCAAAAACTTATGTACGAATTTCATCGTTGGCTTGGACATAAAGACGGCGACGGGCTCACCACCTGTCACGTTGTCCCGAAAATATCTTCTGTGGAAGGTGGGTCAAAGGGACTTAATTGTCTAGACTTGACCTCTGTTTACCCCTGTATTGGTAATTGCGTGAAGATATTTATTATATTTATTTATTCTATGTGAGGTTGAAGTCACTCCGAAATATTCGCGAAGAATTTGCGACATGTGTATATAAGTATAACTATATCATCACGTATTTTCTTGTTAAAGGTCGACTGCAGGATGTAGACATCTCCTGTAGGGAAGGGTTTAATACTATCGCGCGCTTCGCTTTCGCGGACCCCTTGCAATCTATGCCTGCTTATCATCGCTTCAATAAGATTTTGAGATAACAATTTATGACCGTTTTATGGTTGGACCTGGCGTAAGTTACCAATATATTCAATCAATTACAAGTAAAAACGGGTTGAAAAAAAAAAACAAAATCTTTTTTGAATAAAAAAAAATTTCAAGATATTTCAGACCTGTATCTCTGTCTACCTGGGGTAGACAGAGATACATCAATCTCTTTCACCTATATTACGCTACCTTCTTAGACTACTTGGACTTTACTACGTTCATAATATTCAGTGTAGACGATAAAAATAATAAATAAATAAATATAAATATCACGTGCGTTACTCTAATCCCAAAGTAAGTAGCTTAAAGTCACGATAGTCGAGTGATTGGGTTGTCGGAATTTCTAGTCATGACCCGAGTTCGAACCCCAGGTGGCAGACTCGTACCGTGACCGTATAAGTGGTTACCGCCGCCCATGAACATGTGCAATACCGGAGGAAAAGCAGAAGCGTTGCCGGCCATTGATAAAGGTATAGGCTCTATTCTTGAAGGTCCCTAACATTCAATAGCATACTAAATACATTATTTGTTATACTTATCGTATAAATGATAGATAGAAGGTGTGATGCGCCGTAGAACACATTTCATTACTTCGATGTCGTAAAAGGTGACGAACAAAGCACGATGTCGTAATGGCCTCCGATAGATGGCGAGCCTACTAAAAATAAGCATACTTCACTGGGCAGCAGCGTCAAAGGTTTCTGATACTGCGATCGCCAATCCCCTTGCCAAGCGTGGCGATTGTGGCAAATCTTACAGGAGAGGCTCTTCAGCGATGTACTTTAACAGGCACGTATGTATGATAGATAGATTTGAAATTGAATAGAATGATTTCTCTTCATCTTTGAATACTGTAAAATTACGAAGTCCACATCTTAATAGTACAGTACTCAGAAATGATTGGACTTCTTAATTGTATATTATTTTGAATAGTCCTGTCCAAAATATTCAGAAAAAGCCCACAAACATTATTTGAAAATTTTTCTGGGCATCGTCAACTTATACTGGGCAAGCAATACTTGAGACTCATCAATCAAACCCAACTTAATAGCCTGCATCTCTGTCTACCCTAGGTAGACAGAGATACATCAATCTCTTTCACCTATATTACGCTACGCGTCCATCCCTTCTTAGACTACTTGGACTTTACTACGTTCATAATATTCAGTGTAGACGATAAAATAATAAATAAATAAATATAAATATCACGTGCGTTACTCTAATCCCAAAGTAAGTAGCTTAAAGTCACGATAGCCGAGTGGATGGGTGGTCGGAATTTCTAGTCATGACCCGAGTTCGAACCCTGGTGGCAGACTCGTACCGTGACCGTATAAGTGATTACCGCCGCCCATGAACATGTGCAATACATTTGGGAGGAAAAGCAGAAGCGTTGCCGGCCCTTGATAAAGGTATAGGCTCTATTCTTGAAGGTCCCTAACATTCAATAGCATACTAAATACATTATTTGTTATACTTATCGTATAAATGATAGATAGATTTGAACTCGAATGGAATGATTTCTACATCTTCGAATACTGTAAAATTACGAAGTCCGCATCTTAATAGTACAGTACTCAGAAATGATTGGACTTCTTAATTATATATTATTCTGAAAATAGTCCTGTCCAAAATATTCAGAAAAAGCCCACAAACATTATTTGAAAATTTCTCTGGGCATCGTCAACTTATACTGGGCAAGCAATAGTTGAGACTCATCAATCAAACCCAACAATAGCCTGCATCTCTGTCTACCCTAGGTAGACAGAGATACATCAATCTCTTTCACCTATATTACGCTACGCGTCCATCCCTTCTTAGACTACTTGGACTTTACTACGTTCATAATATTCAGTGTAGACGATAAAATAATAAATAAATAAATATAAATATCACGTGCGTTACTCTAATCCCAAAGTAAGTAGCTTAAAGTCACGATAGCCGAGTGGATGGGTGGTCGGAATTTCTAGTCATGACCCGAGTTCGAACCCTGGTGGCAGACTCGTACCGTGACCGTATAAGTGATTACCGCCGCCCATGAACATGTGCAATACATTTGGGAGGAAAAGCAGAAGCGTTGCCGGCCCTTGATAAAGGTATAGGCTCTATTCTTGAAGGTCCCTAACATTCAATAGCATACTAAATACATTATTTGTTATACTTATCGTATAAATGATAGATAGAAGGTGTGATACGCCGTAGAACACATTTCATCACTTCGATGTCGTAAAAGGGACGAACAAAGCACGATGTCGTAATGGCCGACGAGCCTACTAAAAATAAGCAGACTTCACTGAGCAGCAGCGTCAAGGTTTCTGATACTGCGATCGCCAATCCCTTGCCAAGCGTGGCGATTGTAGCAAATCTTACAGGAGAGGCTCTTCAGCGATGTTCTTCAACAGGCACGTATGTATGATAGATAGATTTGAACTCGAATGGAATGATTTCTCTACATCTTCGAATACTGTAAAATTACGAAGTCCGCATCTTAATAGTACAGTACTCAGAAATGATTGGACTTCTTAATTATATATTATTCTGAAAATAGTCCTGTCCAAAATATTCAGAAAAAGCCCACAAACATTATTTGAAAATTTCTCTGGGCATCGTCAACTTATACTGGGCAAGCAATAGTTGAGACTCATCAATCAAACCCAACAATAGCCTGCATCTCTGTCTACCTGGGGTAGACAGAGATACATCAATCTCTTTCACCTATATTACGCTACGCGTCCATCCCTTCTTAGACTACTTGGACTTTACTACGTTCATAATATTCAGTGTAGACGATAAAATAATAAATAAATAAATAAATAAATATAAATATCACGTGCGTTACTCTAATCCCAAAGTAAGTAGCTTAAAGTCACGATAGCCGAGTTGTTGGGTGGTCGGAATTTCTAGTCATGACCGAGTTCGAACCCTGGTGGCAGACTCGTACCGTGACCGTATAAGTGATTACCGCCGCCCATGAACATGTGCAATACATTTGGGAGGAAAAGCAGAAGCGTTGCCGGCCCTTGATAAAGGTATAGGCTCTATTCTTGAAGGTCCCTAACATTCAATAGCATACTAAATACATTATTTGTTATACTTATCGTATAAATGATAGATAGATTTGAACTCGAATGGAATGATTTCTCTACATCTTCGAATACTGTAAAATTACGAAGTCCGCATCTTAATAGTACAGTACTCAGAAATGATTGGACTTCTTAATTATATATTATTCTGAAAATAGTCCTGTCAAAATATTCAGAAAAAGCCCACAAACATTATTTGAAAATTTCTCTGGGCATCGTCAACTTATACTGGGCAAGCAATAGTTGAGACTCATCAATCAAACCCAACAATAGCCTGCATCTCTGTCTACCTGGGGTAGACAGAGATACATCAATCTCTTTCACCTATATTACGCTACGCGTCCATCCCTTCTTAGACTACTTGGACTTTACTACGTTCATAATATTCAGTGTAGACGATAAAATAATAAATAAATAAATATAAATATCACGTGCGTTACTCTAATCCCAAAGTAAGTAGCTTAAAGTCACGATAGCCGAGTTGTTGGGTGGTCGGAATTTCTAGTCATGACCCGAGTTCGAACCCTGGTGGCAGACTCGTACCGTGACCGTATAAGTGATTACCGCCGCCCATGAACATGTGCAATACATTTGGGAGGAAAAGCAGAAGCGTTGCCGGCCCTTGATAAAGGTATAGGCTCTATTCTTGAAGGTCCCTAACATTCAATAGCATACTAAATACATTATTTGTTATACTTATCGTATAAATGATAGATAGATTTGAACTCGAATGGAATGATTTCTCTACATCTTCGAATACTGTAAAATTACGAAGTCCGCATCTTAATAGTACAGTACTCAGAAATGATTGGACTTCTTAATTATATATTATTCTGAAAATAGTCCTGTCAAAATATTCAGAAAAAGCCCACAAACATTATTTGAAAATTTCTCTGGGCATCGTCAACTTATACTGGGCAAGCAATAGTTGAGACTCATCAATCAAACCCAACAATAGCCTGCATCTCTGTCTACCTGGGGTAGACAGAGATACATCAATCTCTTTCACCTATATTACGCTACGCGTCCATCCTTCTTAGACTACTTGGACTTTACTACGTTCATAATATTCAGTGTAGACGATAAAATAATAAATAAATAAATATAAATATCACGTGCGTTACTCTAATCCCAAAGTAAGTAGCTTAAAGTCACGATAGCCGAGTGGATGGGTGGTCGGAATTTCTAGTCATGACCCGAGTTCGAACCCTGGTGGCAGACTCGTACCGTGACCGTATAAGTGATTACCGCCGCCCATGAACATGTGCAATACATTTGGGAGGAAAAGCAGAAGCGTTGCCGGCCCTTGATAAAGGTATAGGCTCTATTCTTGAAGGTCCCTAACATTCAATAGCATACTAAATACATTATTTGTTATACTTATCGTATAAATGATAGATAGATTTGAACTCGAATGGAATGATTTCTCTACATCTTCGAATACTGTAAAATTACGAAGTCCGCATCTTAATAGTACAGTACTCAGAAATGATTGGACTTCTTAATTATATATTATTCTGAAAATAGTCCTGTCCAAAATATTCAGAAAAAGCCCACAAACATTATTTGAAAATTTCTCTTCTTTGAGATGGAATTAAGATGGTCTATAGACATCATGTAAGAATGCTACATTTAATAGTTTCCATCGACGGGTTAGAATATTCATGCATTTCGTACTTTTTCCTAATCATTAAGGCCGGCTTCACCTATTTCTATGTATCGGCCTCCCTAAGCGCCTCACTAATACTTTCATCACTATGAACTCGTACTTGCGTTTTTCTGAATAAAAATACATAGAAAAATTAAATTGCTTTCAAAAGAACACAAAAACTAAATACATTCATATGAATTATTCTTATACGCACTAATTACTGATATGGTTGAAGGCGGTGTTCATTCATTTCGTACTGATTTGCCTCAAATCAGTATCAGCAAATCAGTACGAAATGAATGAATTAAATATAACTATTGTACAAACATAAATACATTACGGCCTGTTAAAGTACACTGCATGACGTAGGCTTCTCCCATGGGGAGAATTTGCCATAATCGCCACGCATGGCAGGCAAATAGGCGATCGCAGTACCCGACCACTCGCACCTCAGACGCTGCTGCCAATTTTCGGTCTGTCTAGTCTCTTCTTACGAAACCCACGGAAAGAAAGGCAGTGGCAACATTCTTACACCGTTACCACAGGGCTTGTTTTATTCAATGGTATACTCCATTGTAAACCATTGAATAAAAATTAAAATAGAGAAAATTACCTTATCACTCAAAATATCAGTAAGTATATTGCTTTAAAATTAATAAGAAAAAAAATGAAAATTAGCTCTGAATGTTGTTTTAAAAATATTTAAAGCAAAAGTAAAGTTACAAACTGCTGATTATAACAAAAGTTACCCTATATATTTAAAAACAAAAGTTACCCCATATGTTAAATTAAACATATAGGGTAACTTTTAAAAATTATAAAATTATAAATTTTTTTTAAATGTCACCCAAAGTATGAGAATTTATATATTTATCATTTAATATAGTTTAAATAAAAAGTAATTTTTTACCTAATTAAAAAAGTAGAAAGTTCTCAATTAGGTTGTATATTTTTTTACGTTTGCTACCTCATAATTCCGTTATGTGTAAACCGATTTCGGATATTCACCTTTAATATGAAAAGTTACACTTTCATTTTGGTCCAACTGTCACCACGTCAGGATCTGGTGATGAAATTTCATGAAAATAAGGTAATTCGTGAAATTTCTGAAGCATTTTGAATATGTCTCTTTTTGAGATGGAATTAAGATGGTCTATAGTCATCATGTAAGGATGCTACATTTAATAGTTTCCACCGACTGGTTAGAAGATTCATGCATTTCGTACTTTTTTTCCTAATCATTAAGACCGGCTTCACCTATTTCTATGTATCGGCCTCCCTAAGCTCCTCACTAATACTTTCATCACTATGAACACGTACTTGCGTTTTATACATAAAAAATACATAGAAAAATTTAATTGCTTTCAAAAAGAACACAAAAAAGTAAATACATTCAAATTAATTATTCTTATACGCACTAATTACTGATGTGGTTGAAGGCGGTGTTCATTCATTTCGTACTGATTTGCCTCAAATCAGTATCAGCAAATCAGTTCGAAATGAATGAATTAAATATAACTATTGTACAAACATAAATACATTACGGCCTGTTAAAGTACACTGCATGACGTAGGCTTCTCCCATGGGGAGAATTTGCCATAATCGCCACGCATGGCAGGCAAATAGGCGATCGCAGTACCCGACCACTCGCACCTCAGACGCTGCTGCCAATTTTCGGTCTGTCTAGTCTCTTCTTACGAAACCCACGGAAAGAAAGGCAGTGGCAACATTCTTACACCGTTACCACAGGGCTTGTTTTATTCAATGGTATACTCCATTGTAAACCATTGAATAAAAATTAAAATAGAGAAAATTACCTTATCACTCAAAATATCAGTAAGTATATTGCTTTAAAATTAATAAGAAAAAAAATGAAAATTAGCTCTGAATGTTGTTTTAAAAATATTTAAAGCAAAAGTAAAGTTACAAACTGCTGATTATAACAAAAGTTACCCTATATATTTAAAAACAAAAGTTACCCTATATGTTAAATTTTACATGTAGGGTAACTTTTTAAAAAAATTATAAATTTTTTTAAACATATTTGTTTAAAACGGGCTATTAATAAGATTAAAATTTCGGAGCAGTAAAGGTGTGAGAGTCGCTAATTAGCTAACAGACTGCAGATGTTTTTCACAGATCGTCGCTCCGTCTTCATTTCGATTTGTCTGATTATCCTCAGAAAAGTTAAATTTTTTCAAATACAGTATTCGTAGCTTATTTTAAGTATTCTGCCAATACTAGGGATGACCGAGGTTAAGACAATTAAATCCTTTCGCCCCACCGAAGTCTATTTATGACATGACAGGTGAGCTTGTCGCCACCTTAGTGTCCAAGCCAATGGTTCAAGATACTTACATAGACACAAATCATAAAATAACAAATAGATATATTCACGCATATTACGAATACTTGGGTAGACAGAGGTCTAGCTAATTAAGTCCCTTGAACGAAGCTCTTTCATCGAAGCTCATTTGTGACAGCGTGACAAGTGAAGACCCTATCGCCATCTTAGTCTCCATGCTAACTTTACAATGCTTGCCCCTAGCAGATCCGAAATAGCACCTCAGTGCTGGCGACACCATAAACACAGGAGCATACGCAGCTCATCCACGAACTACTAAAATATTTTTATGGCTGTGTACTATTACGCCATAGAATAATTATTTTATAAGATATTTATCATATGTAAGTGATAATGTTGCTGCTTAACGGACTCAGGCATTAATTTGCGGGGATTTATTATTATATAGATGGTATTACAAAATTATATTTCACTAAAGCCTATTTGGGACTATTCGGGACAACGTACTTGCGACAATAGCGATTGGCTGTAAAAAACCTTGTGATATTTTTTTTATTCAAAAGGATTTAAAGTACGTTTTTGTATGTTTTGTTTTTGATGAAACAATCTCCTTTTAATGTTCAAAAGTTTTAAAGAACAAGCTTCGCTTGAAAGAAAATCCAGCACATGTAGCTCAAATTTCAATAACTATTTTTTACATTATTTTTTAGATTTACTTTAAACTTAGTTTTTTTTTTCACAACGTGAGTAAAACACGATAGCCGAGTGGTTGGGTGGTCAGAATTTCGAGTCAAGAGACCCATGTGCGATCCTCAAGTGTCCGTACCAATGGGTTTTTCAAAAACGTAAACGTACCCCCCCCCCAGTATTGGGGGAGGGGGTGTGTGGGCCACCGGTTACCTGCACTCACCGGACGAAACGCAGAAGTTTGTTAGACTTCTACTTCACGCCGGTATTCTGTGAGGTCGTGGTACTTCCCCGGTCGAGCGGGCCCATTCATGCAACAACAAAAGCTGATGCGTGGCTCTGCCACTGTTAAAATTATTTTAGTATCCTCACGCTATTCCCAAAACAGGAGTAGACAAAGATTCAGACAAGTCCTTTCAACTCGCCTTTCACTGAAGACATTTTTTGGGACAACGTAACAGGTGGCGATCCTGTCGACGTTTTTATGTGCCTACCACCTAGGGATTGAACTCGGGTCTCTCGAGTCGAATTCCGACTACCCAACCATTCGGCTATCGGAATTTTTTTCCGTCGTGATATTTTTTATTAGAAGGATTAAATTAATGCACGATATAACTTTATGTAAATATATTATTCGGCAGGGTGGCACAATGTTCCTCTCAGCATTTCCATGCATTTCGGCTCCTTACTCGTACTTATATTTTATTCGCACCCTTTCACATGTCATACGCACGTATTTGATATTTATGGCGCTTTATTCATAAGAGTTACGCGGTGAAATTATTAAGTACTGAAGTGGTTAACTTGATGAACCGATGTGACTTGTTCAAAAAATGTGGGCACTATTTTTTATGTATTTTTATTTGTTGGATGATGAATAAAAGCATACAGCAATACTCTGTAACTTTCAATACTTAACAACATACACCTTAGTGATCCTCAACGGAGTTGAGACTTTGAGAAGAGTTTCATTTATTAATAGGAGATATCACTCCGTTCTTCCGTTCGTTGCCAAGATTATCCTTTGTTCTATGTTAATATGTTTCTAATGATACTACAACTTTATTGACAAGGCTTGACGTGAGAAACGCTATCAAAAGTTTTCTCGGGATTTCCTACAGCATTCTGCACCTCCGTTTCATCAAATAGATTCAAATATCTTAGAAATTTAACTGGGTCAATTGATTTATAGATATCTCTAACATAAAATAATCCTGTGTTTAAATTTAATTGTATCGGCGGAAGTATGACCCACCCCCTTTGTTTTCCCTTAGTTTACACGTGGGTGTCGCAGGAGGCGTCTGACGAGAAGTCCAGAAAATACTATTGGGTACGGAAACAGGGCGGGATAACCATCTCGAAAAATGCCTAATTAAAATTTAGCTATACCGGATGATGGGCAGTAGCGTCTAAGCTGCAACCTGATACTACAATTGCCAATCGGCTTGCCAAGCGTGGCGACTGCGGCAAATCGGGAGAAGCCTATTTCTATGTATTCGTTTATCAATCATTTATTATTTAATCTATCTTCGTTTCGCGATCCTTTGACGTCAGAAACAGTCAGCATCCTCTTTATGGTAAAAATATGGTAAAAATGGCAAAATATCAGTAGTAAAAAATAACAAACATGACACGCAGACCGTTAAAACCTTTACCCTTTCTTTTGGCTTTTTCGTAGAAGGTTAAAAAACAAAAGTGATGACATCTTAGGTCGACTTTGGGCAATATTTTAAACTTTTTATTCTTGCTCAAATTAAAGTCATGACAATGACAAGTAACAGTGCAACTTTTCGTATAACGCTTGCGCTCAAACATTGTAAATCGCACAAAAGTTTTGAAATTCATATCCCCTAATTTGGAAACAGACGGTCCGCTGGAGTCATATCAATTTAAACCGATTTAAAATATTTTTTCACCAATAGTAAGCTACATAAGCATCCGGGAGAATTTAACAGATCTCTATGAAAATTACAGTAATTTAATGAAAGCTATTAAAAATTTGTCGATGAAAGTCATTATGTGACGTTCGCGCTATTTTGTTATTTGTTAGAAAATTTAAGTTACATATATCTTTTTACATAACATTCAACTATGTTCATATATACTTAATTGTACAAAATTAAGGCAAAACGAACTTAAATATCGGCGGTAAGTTCACTATTCAATTAAGTATTGCATCTTTGATCTTAGTTAGATACACTTTCCCCTTCCAGTAAATGAACCTGTAAACTATTTGACTCGCCCTGTAAAACGGTTCTTTGAAAATTTCCTCATGGATCACTTTCAACATGTATAATGTACATGTTTATTTATTATCAGACTTCATGTTACGACCCGATAGCCTAATTTTAGTGACCCTGCCTTCAAATCAAATGTATTTAGGTTCGAATCCAGCTTGGAAAAAAACATTAGTGTGATAAATATGAATGAATCTATTCGAATCAAGGATGTCAGGATAACATACATATCTATTAAATATTTACTTATCTATTTATATATAATTTACACTTAGATTTAAATTTGTTTATGTTTAAAAATTCTGTATCATTGTGTTCGAGACATAGACGGCGATAAGCTGTAAAAAGTGAGGTGAAGGGACTTAATTTTCTAGACCTCTGTCAGTTCTGAGAAAATTTGTGAAGATAAGAAAATATTAAAGAATATATAATCTCAACGCGCATTTCAGGGAGCTCAACCCCGTGACGAATTGTTTCAATTACTAAATATTTTACTGAATCTTACTTGTGCGGGTGTTCCGTCGCCATAAAGAATCGTACGCTATCGTTTACTATAAACGATGTTCAACGTTTTTTCTACGTGTGTGTGTCGGAACGTAGTTGATTTTTCAACTGTCATATGTGACGTCACCGATGCACTAACGAACCGCACCGACGACTCTTGCCCAGCGATTGTCACGCGCGTTAGAGTAACAGTTTGCGCGGTATTTTCTCGTTACACCGGACACTTCGGAAAGAGACACTTCGATATTGGTGACAAGCGGGTGGAGGTCTCATCGTTTGCAGTCGCAGCTTAAGGTACGTCGCATATTGTATTCTGCCACTGCACGTAACAAAATTCATTGAACATCCCATCGCTTACCGGCAGACGACCCAAGGTCTGAGCCGGTGTAGGTATTAAGCCACGCCCTATTTCGGCTTTGTGCGAATCCTACAGCCTTTTTATACTACACACACATACAAGAACATATTGAGAATAAAAAACTAAATCAAACTCACACCAAAATTATGAAATTTTCTCTCTTTTCCACTAACTTTTGTGAGGAAAGATCACAATATTAGACATTTACATAAGCTGGCAAGTAATTAAAACAATCTGTTTTTATTACATATATTAAGGCTTTATTTTGTAATTAATTTGTGTTTAATGTGCACAATTATTTCATTTTATTTGTTTATGCGAAAAAATTACGCGGAGCACAAAAAGCAAAAAAGTAATTCAACTTAAAAAATATTTTTAAAAACAGTGTTAAACATTAAAAAAAATACATAAAATCTTTGGTGCATAACCATTTGTATTATTTTTATATTTTACTAGCTTTTGCCCGCGACTATGTACCCGTGGAAACAGGTTCCTATATATACTTTTCTTTTATTTTACAAAAGCGAAAAAGGTGATATTGTACATAAAACGTATATATATATATATATATATATATATATATATATATATATATATATATATATATATATATATATATATATATATATATATATATATATATATATATATATATATATATATATATATATATATATATATATATATATATATATAATGTGTGTGTGTATGTGTATATATGTATATATACATATATTAGTATGTTTATATATGAATGTATGTATGTCAGTTTATATTATATATTTATCTTTAACTTTAATTGACTACATATCCATTTTTTGCGTAATACTTGTATTGATGTATATTTCTTTTCATTTGTTACTTACCTACACCAGATTTCTTTCTTCTAAATCCTGTCCATCCAAAGGTTGTCTGGAAGAAATCGCTTTGAGCGATAAGGCCGCCCATTGTGCTACCATTTATGTTTAGACTGTTTGTCATATTATATTTCTTTTTTTATGGTGTGCAATAAAGTCTCTCTCTCTCTCTACCTTTTTAATGGATTCTGACGCGATTTTCGATGTTGCAAACCTTAACTAATATACTTAATTTGCAGTAACGTGACGTTCCTGTGGCGGGATGCATATGGCGGCTTAACTTGGACGGATTTAGATCTATTTAAATTTTGTAGTGTTCTATAGTTATACATAAAAACTGTAATACATTTTATCTCTCCGAAGGAGAGGCGAAGACTAGCGTCCTGCCCCGGCTTCGAACGGGTTGCAAAGCACACGCACCAGTTTTGTTTTTCCATCGTTGTATCGTAAACTATATTTTGTTATTATTTTGTTAGAAGCGTCATGCTTTATTCTTCAGAAATCAGGAAATCTTAGGTTGCGTCCAAGACCAGCGAATACGCCGCGCGGAACCCGCTCCATGAAGATTCATACTATCCAGCCTATGGCAATAAGAAATGGACTGAACGCGTCGCTCGGCCAAAAATTATAATTTTTTTAATCAAGTCAAAATCACCATTGTTACATTTGCCATGTTTGTACTCGAATGTGTCGGTGATGTATTTTGAACATAGAAGGAAAGTAACATTGATACGTTTTATGTACAATATCACCTTTTTCGCTTTTGTAAAATAAAAGAAAAGTATATATAGGAACCTGTTTCCACGGGTACATAGTCGCGGGCAAAAGCTAGTAAAATATAAAAATAATACAAATGGTTATGCACCAAAGATTTTATGTATTTTTTTTTAATGTTTAACACTGTTTTTAAAAATATTTTTTTAGGTTGAATTACTTTTTAGCTTTTTGTGCTCCACGTAATTTTTTCGCATAAACAAATAAAATGAAATAATTGTGCACATTAAACACAAATTAATTACAAAATAAAGCCTTAATATATGTAATAAAAACAGATTGTTTTAATTACTTGCCAGCTTATGTAAATGTCTAATATTGTGATGTTTCCTCACAAAAGTTAGGGGAAAAGAGAGAAAATTTCATAATTTTGGTGTGAGTTTGATTTAGTTTTTTATTCTCAATATGTTCTTGTATGTGTGTGTAGTATAAAAAGGCTGTAGGATTCGCACAAAGCCGAAATAGGGCGTGGCTTAATACCTACACCGGCTCAGACCTTGGGTCGTCTGCCGGTAAGCGATGGGATGTTCAATGAATTTTGTTACACTACAAAATGTAATAAAATAAAAATAAATATATAATATAAACTTACATACATACATTCATATGTAAACATACAAATATATGTATATATACATATATACACATACACACACACACACATTATATATATATATATATATATATATATATATATATATATATATATATATATATATATATATATATATATATATATATATATATATATATATATATATATATATATATATATATATATATATATATATATATATATATTTATTTATTTATTTATTTATTCTTTATTGTTACACCTTATACTAAGGGCTACAATGGGCGGACTTAATGCCTGGTGGCATTCTCTAGTAGATGGCAGGTGCTAACAAGAAAAATATAGATTAATGCTCCTAATAAAAAAATATATACATATAAATAATAAATATTTTATGGAAAAATACATACATGTATTATATAAACTAAACGTACATAATAATATATATATATAATACAATATATATATATATATAGGTAGTGAGTAGTTCACAAACTAACAACATGGTCCATTTTATCTTTCCGTTTTCACATTTCTGCTAAAGAGTCCGCAGGCTGTATATTCCGTTTTACTGAACCGATTGCAATAATTCTTACGTCAGTTGCTAAGTAGGAAAATGGGACGTTGGACAATGGAAGCAAAATATTATGAATCCTTGCAGTGCTCTAACCTGAAAAAACAGATAAAGCGACAAAAATTATAAAATTCGTTGTGGCTTTGATGTCTTACTAAGTTATAGTATATTCCTACTATTCCAGTTAGTTTTGTAATAGTACAGGAGACCATAAATAATTGTATAAGTATTCTTTATATTAATATATCTTATATAATATATTCAAGCCATTCCCAATACAGGAGTAGACAGAGGTCTAGATAATTAAGTCGTTTCGACGCACCTTCCACTGACGATATTTTGGGACAGCGTGACAGGCGGTGAGCCCGTCGCAGTCTCAATGTCCAAACCGACGATATAATTCGTGCATAGGTTTTTGAAAACCTCATTGTTACGAGCCTACCACCTGAGGATCGAACTCGAGTTTCTTGACTCGAAAATTCCGACCACACAACCGCTCGGCTATCGTGACTTCAGTATTCTTTCTTGTGAAGAGTGATTTATTTCTGACGTGAATAATTAATTTAAAATAATAAACCATTTCTGTCTCAAAATCTCTCGAACATAACGTAAACACTTATTCAAGGGTAATAATGACATGATATAATTATCGTGGCACAGATCAGCAACAAGTCTGTAAGCATTATTTATATATATTTATACATTATAAAAGTCAACTGTGATAGTTTGTATGTATCGCTCATGCACATGTAGTGCTAACAATTGATCTTATTCAGAAAATTCCATTACAGTATGAAGCTATATTATCCGTGAGTATTTAATATGTATGTAAGCTCGTATATCTTAACCGAGCTGCTAGGGCATATCGAAAAGTCCCGCGTCATCATCCCCACAGGAAATTAAGGATATTTCACACCGGAGGTTTAGCCCTTTATCAATCTCGTAATTACCAAAATGTCGTGCCCTTTTTTAATAAACATACAATTCCTTGATACCTATAAACCTACACCCGTTTAAAATCGCTGATTTTCAAATAAACATATTACAAAAAATATGAATCTCACGCCATACTTAACTTTATATTATTTTCATGCTTTTTGCAACGAAAAAAAAACAAAAACATCTTCGAATACAAGGTTTTGTTATACGTCATCAAATGTAAGTAGTTAAAGAATTGTGTGCTATGTAGTCGGAAACAACGAATGTACCACAAACACCCGACTAAATGTAGAAAAAGTGTTTTTCACAATATACTGAACCCGGTATTAAAGAGCTATAGCAGAGAGTGAGCATGTAAGGTATTAAAGAGCGAGACCATAGAAACCGGTGTGCACGCCACTCGTCCACGGAGGTCGTCGTATTATCAAAATAGTGCGTTTTTTGTCTTTGATGCCGAACACCTGATATATCGTCATAAAATAATTACATTATTTTAAACAACACAAAAAAAAATATATTGACAGAGAAATTGTATGTGACAACTTATGACAATATTTTATTTTATTTCTTTACCGTTCCAGGCAATAGCAAGTCGTCGATGTGTAGCAGGAAAAGAGTAGCAGTGAATACTGACCCCGGGGGAACTCCGGCATTGAGGGCCGAAGAACAGCCGTCTATGACCACTCTGATCGACCGTTCTCTCAATAAATCGCCTATCTAGTCCACTGGAAGCTTGCTTAGCAAACCTGAGTGCCAGACCCTATCGAAGGCCTTCGAGATGTCGAACGAGACCGCTAAAGCCTCCTCGTGTTTTTCGCTGGCCTCGCCCCAGCAATGCGTGACGTACATACGAAGATCTCCATTGGACCGAATCGGCGAAATCCATACTGGTAGTCACTGAGTAGATTCTCTTCAGGATACGACGGCAACTTTTTTTTTAGGACCTTTTCTATAAATTTGCAGAGAATTGAGGTTATGGCTATGGGTCGATAGTTACTAGGGCCAGAGCAAGCTTCCATGACTTAGGCACAGACTTTGATTTGAGAGAGAGGCAGTACAGGTGGGTCAAGTCAGGAGACAATGCGGGCGTACAGACTTTAAGCAGCAATGCTGTCAGGGCCACTGGCATTATTTACATACATCCTTTATGGCCAAGCCAACGATATATATATCGATTTGTAACATTATAAATAAATAAATTTTGATAAAATTTATTAGTAATAATCTACTAACTGCGAATCGAACTCGAGTCTTTTGACTCAAATTCTGGCTATAGTGGTATTGAACACTAATAATTTTGTAATTTAAAGTATACTAAGATTTTAACATTAGACTAACGTCGTGTGTTTCCCTCTAACACACGTCACTATCGTTTCCGTCCTTCTGGGTATACTGGCTTTTCAGTTTCCTGTCTTATGTGTGTTATAACCGAAAACCGAAATAAAGCAATGAAAAAATTACAGTCGCCTTAGATTCCATTTTTAAATTAAAGCTCTAAATAAAAACGTAACTTGCCAGTCTTTTAATTAATTATGAAAAATAATGTATTTTTTGTGTTCTGCTAATTGTGCCGGTGGGTTTTTTTTGATTTTTTTTTCTAAACATGAAACCATATAAATATTGAAGAGCAGCGTAGACGTATCACTCGAAGTGATCATTATGTTTCGAAAGAATTTAATACTTGTGTCATTGCTCTGTGCGGTTGGAGGCGTGTTGTCTAATCCGAGTAAGTATTGAATAATTTGAATTCTAAAATATAAATAAATATATAATAAATATTTATTTATATTTGAGAATTCAAATTATTATTGTTTATAATTTGAATTATATTATTAATATTTATTTATATATTGAATTCTAATATTAAATTACTCTGTTCAATCTATAAAAAACCGTAAACTGTAAAATAAAACCGTAACTCTCCGAAAGACTCATTTAGAGTTTCAACGTCTAGTCTTAATGAAACTATTTATGTTATTATCTTATTTATTGTAAGCCTCTATTTTCGACTGACAAAAGAAAATCAGGAACTAATTATGGTAGTTAAGAAAGCAAAATAGAAAAAATATAAAATACTATGAGGTTGCTACACAGCATTTTTTTGAGGTAGGATGTATGTGAATATAACAGAAAGAGAAATACAAAAAAATCTTGTGATAAGTAAATCATCTCTTCTATGCATGCTCATTAGAATAAGACGAAATATAAGAATGAAAGAGAAATTGTGATAGAGATGAACTGAAGAGATAGAAGATATGCATTACTTATTGTATTTCAGCGCGCTTCTTTGTTCGACAATTTAAGTTTTTATCTGCCTATGCATTTACTTATTTATTTTATTAAAGATGTAACATTTGTGTGAAGAATATGAATGTTTCTACTAGAGTCATAGAGTTTGTCTATGTAAATATACATAAGTATGTTGCACTGTCAACTGGGACACTAAGATGGCGATAGGCTCGCCACCTGTCAATCTGTCCGTAATAAACTACGGTGAAAAGTAAGTGGAAAGGACATAGTCTTGACCTCAATTTTGGGATTAAGAATTATTTTTAATTTTAAAATATTTGAGTACAAACATTCACATTCACCTTACAAATGTTTGCCCCTAGCGGTATTCCAACCCCGATCCATTATTTACAAGGCACGTACGTGGCAGATACGTGTATACGATGGGTATGATAATATTCCAACCATTTATATATTAATTTTTATAAAATGTTATATTGTTTCAGGTACTCTCATATCTCCATGCCAAAAGAACGACGAGTATTGCATGATACAGTCTGCCAATAGAGTCATCCCACTCATCACGCCTGGCATTCCAGCACTGAACATTGAAGTGTTGGAGCCTTTAGACCCGGGAGTGGTCGAAGGCAACGATCCTAAGTTCACGTTTAGATTCACAAACAACACAGTGAAGGGATATAGCACGTGTGAAATTATTATTGTTAAGTGAGTACCTAAGTTACACCCTTAAGTTACAACGGCGTAAGGATATTACACCTTTCTTCCCGAGGATATCGTAAGAGGCGAAGGGAACCTGCCTTGAATATTGTTATGGCAACCGATATATGGCGGGATAATATCAGACCAAAATAATCAGACCGAAGTTGGGCAGCAGCATCTGAAGATGCGAGTGTTCTGGTACTGCGATCGCCAATCCGCTTGCCAAGCGTGGCGGTTATGGCAAATCCTCCCTATGGGAGAGGCCTATGTCCTGCAGTGGACTTTAAAAGGCTGATATGTATATGTAAGTGCTTACCTATTATTGTTAAACAACCCCGACAGCACAATTGGTAGTTATGCTGCCTTTGAAGCTAAGGATTGAAGGTTCATGCTATTGTGTGATGAATATAAACGCTTGTACTCGTGTCATGGATTTTTCTAAGTAGTACATACGTAGAAAAGGACCACGTAATAAACATTGCTCTGACCCCGAAGTAAGTAGCTTAAGCACTTGTGCTATAGAAGCAGAAACAACGAACGTACCGCAAACACCCAGAACCGAGAAAACTTTCGAGAAAATAGGGATCTAAGCAATGTATGTGATGTAGTCTCTGTCTATTTCCATAAAAAAAAAAATATTAAATTACTTTGTTGTCGCAGATTAAATTTGGACGCATCCAAATTAAACTTTACCTTAAAATGTCCCACATTGATTTTGGACGGAAATTATAAAGTCACCGGCGAGGTGCTCAAGATTCCGATAAACGTAACCGGCTATTACAAAGTCACTACTGGTAAGTCCTTCTGTAATGTTGATTAATTTATCAAGTAATTAGTAATATGAAATAAAACTTTTAATTACATGCTCTATTATTTGAAGTCGACGCCCTCCGTGATCACGTGGCGCACAGAGAGACTGTATGGTGTTGATCTGAGGTGCCGGGTTCAATTCCCGGTCGGTTCAATGTAGAAAACCAGTTATTGCTACATTCTCTCGGATCTAGGTGTTTGTGATGCATTCATTGTTTCCGAGACCGTAAAACAAGTGCAGCTACTTACTTTGGGATCAGAACAATGTACGGGATGTTGTCCTTATCCATGTATTTATTTACAATTATTTATATTTAAGTCACGATAGCCGAGTGGTTGGGTGGTCGGAATTTCGAGTCAAGAGACCCGAGTTCGATCCTCAAGTGGCCGTACCAATGGGTTTTTTTAAAAACCTATGTACAAATTATATCGTTGGCTTGTACATAAAGACGGCGACGGGCTCACCACCTGTCAAGTTGTCCCGAAAATATCTTCGGTGGAAGGTGGGTCAAAGGGACTTAATTGTTTAGACTTGACCTCTGTCTACCCCTGTATTGGGAATTGCGTGAAGATATTTATTTATTTTATATTTATATTTTTAATTTGAAAGACATCAGCAATGCCAAAAAACATTACTAGTATTCCTGTTAACCACTAAGCTGCAATGCTTGTGTCTGGTGAGGTTTACCACAATAGTGAAATGGCCCAAACCTGCGACACTAAACGCTAGACGCCTATTCAATAGCCTCATGGTTTATAGACCACTGCCTACCTTAGTATTAATTAATTGATTGAACTTATGTTGTCACGTCACGATAGCCGAGTGGTTGGGTAGTCGGAATTTCGAGTCAAGAGACCCGAATTCGATCCTCAAGTGGCCGTACCAATGGGTTTTTTTAAAAATCTATGTACAAATTATATCGTTGGCTTGTACATAAAGACGGCGACGGGCTCACCACCTGTCACGTTGTCCCGAAAATATCTTCGGTGAAAGGTGGGTCGAAGGGGCTTAAATGTCTAGACTAGACCTCTGTATTGGTAATTGCGTGAAGATATTTTTTTATTTGATTGAACTTATGAAAAAATTTTTTTCCAAATATTTGTTTATAAACCAGAAATTATGAAATAATTACGAATTGGCTTAAAGCTATGAAATTTAATTTACTTTTTTCTATTTAAGGTAAAATATTTTATGAGTTGGCCGGCGACATCGACAAAGTGAAAGGTAGCGATGGAGCAATGCATTTGGCTATTACAGACTTCCATGCAGTTGGAGTCGCGGAGCATCAGGAGTTACTTTCCTTTGATAATTCATTCAGCCCTAAAAATAAACCTAGTAAGTATAAAACTTGAGAAAAAGTATGCATAAATTAGGTATTGGTATATATTTAAAAAACATACATAACGGCCTGTAAAAGTCCACTGCAGGCTACAGGCCTCTCCGGTAAAGATTGTTTTGCAAAAATCGCCGCGCCTGACAATTGGATCCGCGATCACAGTTCCAATATTTACGCAATATTTAGAATATATATTAAAGTAGAAAATACGTAAAGAAACTTAATAAATAAATAAATAAATATGTTCACGCAATTCCTAATACAGGGGTAGACAGACGTTTCGTCTAGACACCTTCCACCGAAGATATTTTCAGGACAACGTGACAGATGGTAAGACAAAATAATTATAAAATGGTAGTACTTTCAAGATTCGTTTGTGTATATAAATATGCAATGATTATCCATTGCAAGTCTACTGCTCAGTGCTCAGTATTTTTGTCTGAGTAATTATCATGTTTTATTGATAAAAAGATCGTAGTTTTTTTTCTCACGGGGTGATTTTATAATGAGGTAAAAATTAATTTAGATGTAATACTCTCTAAAGGCTTCGGATACTCACTGGACTAATTATAGAATTTGAAATATGTCTTTTTCGTAGACGAACAACTCTCTGAAAAAAAATCTATTTCACTTTTTATCTGGAAAAAGAAAACATCACTACCGGGGGAGTTTAGAGCGAATGGTTCATACAATACTTTTGATGCGCACTTACCCCGAAGCGATCATGTTGAGTGTTTCATTTTTACAGCTCGTTATTTTTTTTTAAGTTAGCAATCAAAAAGTTTTTATTGATAAAAAGATCGTAGTTTTTTTTCTCACGGGGTGATTTTATAATGAGGTAAAAATTAATTTAGATATAATACTCTCTAAAGGCTTCGGATACTCACTGGACTAATTATAGAATTTTAAATATGTCTTTTTCGTAGACGAACAACTCTCTGAAAAAAAATCTATTTCACTTTTTATCTGGAAAAAGAAAACATCACTACCGGGGGAGTTTGCGACCAACTAACTAACCTTTAAGTTATGGGCGTTTAGAGCGAATGGTTCATACAATACTTTTGATGCGCACTTACCCCGGAGCGATCATGTTGAGTGTTTCATTTTTACAGCTCGTTATTTTTTTTTTTAAGTTAGCAATCAAAAAAGTTTTATTGTTAAAATAAAATATGTTGCAATAACATAAAAAATGGGATTGTTTTACGAACTGCAATTACAAAATGGGAATGGTTTACCAACATCAACAGTGGTAGAGTCACGCGTCAGCTTTTGTTGTTGCATGAATGGGCCGGCTCGACCGGGGAAGTAGCACGACCTCACAGAATACCGGCGTGAAATAGAAGTCTAACAAACTTCTGCGTTAACAAAATTAAAGTGGCTTATGAAATGCATTGATGACTGATTTCCTATCTTTGTGATACTACAACATATTTTAGATTTTCTTGATATTTCTTTATGTCCAACCCATCGATGTAATTCGTACACAAGTTTTTTTTTAAAACCCATTGGTACAATATTTTTAATTGTTAAATATTTGTTGTATTAAAATTGCACCTATCCTATTTAATAGAGCTAATATTCCTTTAATACCCGGTTTGTCAGGCAGAAATCGCTTAAAGCGATATGACCACCGTTTTAAGGTTTCCGAAATTGTAATAATTAATTCTATAAGACTATGTACAATAAAGAATTATCTATCTATCTACAAGCCTGCCACCTGGGCATTACACTCGGGTCCCTTGACTCAAAATTCCGACCACCCAACCACTCGGCTATCGTGACTACAAACTTAATCAATGCCTTTTTTATTCCAGCCGACGTAATCAACGAATTCAATCGCGCAAGGGACAAGGAAGTCATCCGTGTGGTCAAACCGATTTATGTTAAATGTATGTTCGAGGTCATTGTCCGGAACGTCAACAGGTTGCTTGCGGCTGTGCCTTATGATGATCTGTTTACACAATGAAACTTATTTTGCAACTTTTATAAACATTTACTTTTTATAATAAAAACATATAAGCCAACCTATCACATATTGTTTATCTTCGCGCACTTTCCCATACTGAAATAAACTGAGGTTTCGATAATTAAGTCCTTTCAGTTTCTACCGAAGCCTGTTAGGGACAACGTGACAGGTGGTGAGCCAATCGCCATCTTAATGCCCAAGCTAACAGTACAATATACTTATATAGGTACATATTTTAAACAGATCAATAGACATAATACGTATAAACAACCATAACTCCAGCAACAATCTTCTCATAAATTTTTGCCCTCAGGAAGATTCGAACCCAAAACCCATAGCTTCGAAGGCAGGGTCACAATCAACTAGGCTATCGGGTCGTCTTATTGTTCAGTTGATCTTGTTATTCCATTACTTACTTATCTTCATGCACAGTTACTTACGATGTAGCCAGAAATAACAAATCGCTAAATGTCACGATCTTTACATAACTCGCTTTTATCGAATTTATAATTTTCTTCATACATGCAAGTCTCTAAGTCGGATTAATCTTGGCCCTTCCCTCTTCAAGCAATTTGAATACATGAACTTCGAAAATTAGTCCCAGCCTACCTCGACACCGTGACACCTTATTAAACAATTGAAATCATTATGTGGTACATTATTTTTATTATCTTAAGATATAGTTAGAAGTTGTAGTAGTCGATGAAGTCACGACAGCTGAGTGATTGGGTGATTGGAATTCTAATCAAGAGACCCAAGTTCGGTCCCCAGGTGGCCGGCTCGTACCAACGGGTTTTTTTAAAAAACTTATGTACCATTTACATCGTTGACTTCAACATAAAGATGGCGACGGGCTCATAACCTATCACGTTATACTGAGTCGAAGGGACTTTATTGTCTAGACCAGACCTCTGTCTACCCCTGTATTGGGAATGGCGTGAAGATATTTTTTTTTCATACAAATAAAGTCTGGTAATAATATCCTGGTAGGGGCCAATATTTTTGAGATGAATATTGATGTTTGTACTCAAGTCATGGATGTTTATTTGTATACCTATATATCAAGGTAACAATCTAGTGTCGTTAGCTTGGATGTTAAGGTGACGACAGGCTCTCCGCCTGACACTTGGTCCCAAAAAACTTCGGTGAAAAGTGAGCCGAAAGGACAATAATGTCTTTACCTCCACCACAGTATTGGGAAATGCGTAATGAAAGAGCGGAAGCTGCACACTGCATTTGTTCAAACAATTGACTCACACATAAAGCTACATATACATAGGTAGATGGGGACCACATCACATACATTGCTGTAATCCCAAAGTAATTAGCTAAAACACGCGTGTTGATGAATCGGAAATAACGAAGGTAACAAAAACATCCACACTCGAGAAATCTAGTTAAAGTATTTGTTACGTTCACACCAATCGACAACAGAACAGAGCTGGCGACTTATAAGAACCAGTGCACCACTGAACGCCACTCTGCCACGGAGGTCTCTGGTCTGGGCGTTTATAGTACCTTTGTTGTTTCTGATTACATAACACAAGTGCTTTGGGTTACTTACTTTGGGATCAGAGCAACGTATGTTTAGATGTCGATTTAAAAATGCAACGGGTGAATGTAGAAATATACTTTTTCTACCTCTTAACGGGTCTGGTTGTTTGTGGTATCTTCGTTGTTTCTAATTCCATAACACAAGGGCCATAGCTACTTACTTTAGGATCAGAGCAATGTGTGTGATGTTTTTTCTTTACATATGTATTTGTTTATTCCTAAATGTTGTGTATCAGTCAAGTGTGTACAAAATTTAGACAATTGACGTAAATAGCCGAAAAAAAATATTATGCGTAATTATTTTATTTGGTAATATTGATTACAGTAATTAGATACGTTTTTTTCATTAAAATTTAGTATAAAATCAACAGTGCATAACCAGTTGTGTTATATTATTTTTTATATCGTTTAATGAATATTTGTACAAAGCTATTAAGATCTTAACGAGATGATATGAAATAATGTTTGTGTTAATTATCGAACACAATATAAACTCTTACACTTGAGTTGAAATTTACTGAGTAGTTGATCGTACTCAATACATGAACTGTAATGTAGTTAATGTCATTACTGAAGATAAACTTTGCCGTGTGCTAACGGTGTAGAAAATGCCATCCCGTTTGTTCCCGTGCGACTGAGCCGACTGAGTGAAGTCTTCAAAATGTCATTGGCTACCGATAGAAGATGAGATTAATATTCAATAAAATAACTATTGTAAGTTACTAAATTAACCTAATATTCTAGCAGAAGAACAGAAATATTAAATTCAAATACTGGCAAAATAGTTTGGAGCTACACTTTATACTCGAAATAATATTTTTATTTATTTATCACTATCAAGGAAATAAAATAAATGTTCCATGAATTTTCGGATGCTAATTGTTTCAAATTATATTCAGATGTTTTTAATTTTAACTGAGCAGTTTTAATACATAGTTCGGCGGCTTTTTCAATATATAATATTTTTTACGCTTGGTGTCCATGTCTAAAAAGTCATTAATTAGATAAAATAATTCATAGATTAACTTATCATCTTACAGTTGTTTCCTTATTTGTTCCCGAGCCCTGTTTTTGTATAATCCAAATTTAATATATTCAGTATCATTGTTTATTATTTTATATTGTAAATCCAAGATGACCGACGCTACAAAATGGTGGATTTTGTAATATTTTTTAATATGACTTTGTTTTTAACTTCTTACATTTTACAAAAGAATTGGCAGTTGAATAACTACAAAAGATTTACAAAACTTAGTTTTTTTCACAACGTGAATAAAACACGATAGCCAAGTGGTTGGGTGGTCAGAATTTCGAGTCAAGAGACCCAAGTTCGATCCTCAAGTGGCCGTACCAATGGGTTTTTCAAAAACTTATGTACGAATTATATCGTTGGCTTGGACATAAAGGCGGCGACGGGCTCACCACCTGTCACGATGTCCCGAAAATATCTTCGGTGGAAGGTGGGTCGAAGGGACTTAATTGTCTAGACTAGACTTCTGTCTACCCCTGTATTGGGAATTGCGTGAAGATATTTATTTATATTTATTTATTAATTAAGATTTATGTATTTTGTGCTGTATATTCTAAGATTTTTAAATAAAAAAACAGAACTCAGTGTTGGGTTGCACGACGACTAATAACACAACACTTGATAGCTTTGATTAGAAGTCAGGATCCACAGCTCAGTGATCAGGTTCGCTTACACAATGTCCGCAAAGTTGTGGTATCTTTGTAGATCCTTGTGTTTGTGCTATTTTTTTTATACAAAGGGGAGGCAAACGAACAGGCAGCTCACGTGATGGTAAGTGATTACCGCCGCCCATGAACATCCGCAATTCCAGAGGCATAGCAGATGCGTTGCCGGCCTTAGAGTGCCCCCCCCCCCAATTCTGGGGGAGGGGGTGTATGGGCCTTCGGTTACCTGCTACCTGCACTCACCAGACGAAACGCAGAAGTTAGTTAGACTTTTACTTCACGCCGGTATTCTGTGAGGTCGTGGTGCTTCCCCGGTCGAGCTGTTTCATGCTACAACGAAAGCTGATGCGTGGCTCTACCACTGTTAAACTGTGCTAGCTGCTTGTTAAGCTCTGTCCCCGGCGTCGAGTACAGATGTACCGTTTGTCGATAGTTTAGTTTACTGAAATTATTTCTTGACATACAAAATTTACTGTGAAATTCCAATGCTGCAGTCAATTATCAGTCCGCAACTTATCGTATATATTACATAGATGAGCAACACAGTTTTATTATGGCTCAAAACAAACAGTCGGTGCTAATCTCTTACATAATTCTAACTCTCAAAATAATATTTTATATAAGTACACGTCCTGTATATACATTTATGTAATGTTTGTGTTCATACATACTTAACATTTACTTACTTAACGGTCCATGAAAGTCCACTTCAGGACGAAGGCCTTTTTTACAGGAAGGTTTGTCATATTGACGATCATGGTACCAGATCGCTCTTCATCGCACCACCGGTCTTCTGACTTTTTGTCAAATAGTCCTCGAAATGGTTAACTCGCCATGTGATATGAGACCATTGCGTTTCAAGGCTTTAGCCTCAGTCGCCTCTTACGACACCCACGGGAAGATAGAAGGTGGTTTATTCTTACGCCGATACTACACGGCACCGATACTTAAAAGTTATCTTGAAAATTAGGAATCCATCCTGGAAAATAGCCGTTCTCCTGTAATGCTCCATCATATATATGGCGATTGATATTGCATACGTAGGTTAGTGTTAACTTTACAACGTCAGCACAGTGAGCGGCTGCCATAAAACATACAAAATGAAGAAAAAATAAATAAATACATCGATAAACATTATTATGTTACAAAAATATCTAATCGATATAGTTAAAAAATAAATTTCAAGTCTCTACGCACGTCTATTTAAATATGAATTCTCTCGACAAAGGGTGGAAACGCTTCTGTTAGGTACTCGCCGCGGGGTCAACGTCCCCGCGCTGTTTGGGAATCCCGAGAGAGGAGAGTGCAATGATTTACCTTCTCACCAATAAAATATTTATTTCTCTTCACTATTTGCTACAACATGCTGCACAGCGAGTAAACGAAAGCGAGTAAAGCGAGAGTTCACTGGGCAGTAACAGTTTGACAGCAACAGTTCCTGCCCATGAAGTCGAAGTGACTTAACTATCTAGTTAAGTTTGTTAGACCCCACCATTCACCGAAGACTTTTTGGTCAATTTGACTAATGACACAATCGTACATATATTTTGAAAGTTCCACTGGCTTGCCTTCCACCTGGATAGGATTGGACCAGAAGTCCGATTTCCTAACCACTCAGCTATCGCGGTATCGTTCAGCGTATAGACTTCACTAAATTCACCTCTCCGAATTAATGCGCAAGCTACCGGTACAATATAATAACATATATATTTAGATAGATAAATATCCATATGTAAATAAAAACATACATGAATCGAGTGCAAAATTAATGTTCGTCGGGACTCGAACACGGAACCATTAGCTTCGTTATCCCCAATCAGGCTATCCTGTCGTCGATTTACATAAAGAACCACAACAAGTTCCAAAAATTAAAATCATTATATTCATCCACAAATCATTGAGTAGGTCATTGGCCCACAATCATTGGCCCATAGAAAGGAATTTCAAACGTTCGACTCTCAATTAAAAGCTCTGGGCGGCTGTCCTTTTCCCGGAGCGTTGTTCAATTAACGTCTGTCGCAGGAGCTGTGTCCAAAAATGTGTGTGCATAATGTGTACGTGTTAGACCTACACATTTATATATGGTAAAGCGACTGGCACAAGTTTTGTAAAATACATTTTGACATATTTATACTTATACACATATCACAAATTTCGACGGTTAGTTCCGGTTTGAAATCAAGCTCACATAGGTAGACAGTTCCATTGTATTTTCAAGGCTAGATCTATACTTTTTGAAATTCTCACTTTAAATTTGACAACTTCCCAAGTGGTCGCTAGCTCTGAGGTCACGGGTTCGATTCTCGGACGGATTAACTTTGTTTATGATGTCTCGGGTCCGGTAGTTTCGTTATTTCTGATCCATAACACAAGTACGTTAGCCAATTACTCTGGAATCAGAGCCATGGGTTTTATGTTGACGGCATTTATTTGTTTATTTTATTTATTAATATTAACTTAACATTGATATGACATTAAACATTACGGTCAATAAACATGAACACAACTTTAATTTCAACTCCATATTTTCTTCAACTCGCATTGATTCACACATTTCTAGATGCGCGAGGTACGTGCACATTCGTTCGTTGTCAGCTGAGACTGACTGTGGGCGTGGTGGGCTGGTGCAGAGGCAGAAGCAGATGACGTTGCTACAGAACACCTCCTTGTACTGTACTGTACTATACTGTACTGTATGTACAGTACTGTACGTGTACTGTACCCTACTATAACATGTCGACACTATAGCTTGCTGTTGATTTTATAAGCTACAGTCAATTGATTTAGATTTTTATTTTATGTCAGGACAATTTAGTCTTTTAGGCATACATTTCACCGGAGACGGAGGCCGGCCATCTAGCCCCACGAACAGGTAACCGTTGGGGAATTAAAAAATGTTCTCGAGTAGCAACCTCGACAACCTTAGGAGAAGACAGTGTAGGACGACCCTCAGGATATGCAGTGACGACCTCCACAATGTTGCAGGAAGTCGAAGGATGCAGTTGGCTTAGATCGCCTTCATTCTGTTAAAGTTTACAAACACAAGCAGACATCGCCTGCGTGCCATTATGCGCCCAGGAGCGTATAGAACTTTACCGTCAGGTGGGACCTGAGACAACGCTGGAAGAGTTAATGAGGTGTCTATCCTCGACTGTGTTGGAGCGTGTAGATGCCTCAGCTCTGGATCACCTGAAATACATCGCTACACAGGGGCTGGTGGCGAAAGTGGAGGACAACCTGAGCTAAGTGACGTCCGGCGTCCACTGTATAAGCCAAAACCACCCACCGGCTGGAAGTCCGGGGTAATCCCCGCACGATCTGAGGGGAGTAAGAGTAAAAATCTGAAGGGACTTGGGGATCTTGACTGTGCCCGCTCGAGGATTGTCAATAGAAGCCGACTGCATGTCCAACCCCGATGACCCACCCATACTGATGGTTGGCGGACCGCAACTACTGAAGGAGGCTGCCTCGGAACAGTTTCCCCAACTGAAGTTGGCGAGGAAGAGCACGTTGGTGCATAAACATTCATGACGCGAGCACAATCAGCCTTTATTAAATTAAAGAGAAAAAAGGTAAAATTTCAACCGACACGGGGGGGATTCGAACCCGCGACCTTCGCAGATCCGTGGCGACGCTCTTACCTCCGAGCAATCACTCTTTTTCATTAGGCTAGCGGGTTACTATAACCGGAGTAGTATATCATATTAGTAGAATATGGTATTACATGAAGATATAGATCAGTTTTCAGTCAGTCAATCATTTTATACCGTGTGGTAACGTTGTAAGAATTTTGCCACTCCCTTTCTTCCCGTGGGTGTCGTAAGAGGTGACAAAGGGAAACAGCTTAGAACATCGTTATGTTAGATGGCGCGATAACCATCTCTAAAAATAACAGACCAAAATAATCACACCGAAGATGAGCAGCAGCGTCGGAAGTGCGAGTGGTCTGGTACTGCGATCGCCAATCCGCTTGCCATGCGTGGCGATTATGGCAAATCCTCCCTATGGGACAGGCCTATGTCCTGAAGTGGACTTTAATAGGACGTTATGTAGGGTGTATGTATGTATAGATCAGTTCATTGATTTCAAAAAGGTCTAAAATTCATACCTGATTTAAAACGATTCTGTTTTTAACATATTAATGTAATTGTAGGGTTGTATATTGCACCATTGTTAATAATAATAATTTGTTGCTAGATATTCATTATTATAGAGATGTTATTATAAAATTATATGATATTGTATGTTTGTTAATTTAATTTGAAAATAATTATATAAAATTAGATGACGCCTTACTACATAAGTGACCCTAATGTATAATGTATCTGAAAATCTTGTCAAAATGAATACAAGATGTACCTATTCAATATAGCAATATTTTGCACATTACCACCAAACCTGTTTATTTATAATAGAACAAAAAAATCTTTGGTTTCTTTCTTTTGGTTCGAGAATTCCCTTAATGTTTTAATTAGCTATTGTAGTAGAGATGAAAACTTTACCAGTTTAATTCGTAACATTTACTAATCTTAACGTCATTGATCGATAGATGGCGCTGTTAACCAAAGTATTGATTTCTTAATTCTGTATGTGTTACATCAACTAAACGTTGTCTGAATAGCCATTTTAATGCATTTCTAGTTCAAAATTAAAATAAACACGGGTAACACACCCAAAAAGAAAAGTTTGAAATTCATTTCAAGGACATAAGGACACCCTACAAAATTAAATCTAGATAATAATTTTTAATAACTATCTTTATAATAACTTAGTATTAAATTATTACAAAGAGTAATTTAGTTCAGGGTCCAATGCCAAATAAATTACCAGAATCTTTTAGACTTTATTATTATAATTCAGCTCCATTTTTTAATGTCAATATATGTATAATATTTGTATGTGTAATGATTTATATGGATTTTAATGGGCTCTCGTGCTTGATTTCGTCGCCAGAAGCACTGATATTTTGGAAGTCGAGTTAACCCACTTCTAATTGTCACATGGATTTGAAACTTTGCAAGTATCTGCTATAACGATCATAATACAATAATTTGGTTTAAGGAGTGGGGAATGGAGCTCTTGAGAACATGGAATCTTATGATGAATATTAAAATTTGAGAAAGTCGTGTCTTGAGAAGTAGAGAAGTGTTGCTTCGGGCTATATGGGCATATATAAGTAATTATCACCTGTACAATCATATACTATGTCATTTACTCTGAAAATAAGGACCAAAATTTTGATTATTTTTATGATATAACTTACCGTTTGGTTACACTTTTATTTGGGAACTTTGACCTTAAATATTTATAACGTTTGGATTATTTTGTTCTCTCCAGAACATAACATAGCATCTCTATGCTATTTGTTCCTTTTAACAATTTATATTGGATGTTTCAGTATTACGAAATTTTCAACAAAAATAATTTTTGTTCGTGGCCGCAAGATGGCGCTGTCCAATTTTTATATTAAATATTTATAACGTTTGGATTATTTTGTTCTCTCCAGAACATAACATAGCATCTCTATGCTATTTGTTCCTTTTAACAATTTATATTGGATGTCTACAGTATTACGAGATTTTCAACAAAAACAATTTTTGTTTGCGGCCGCAAGATGGCGCTGTCCAATTTTTATATTACGCTATGGTTTTGTTAGAAGTGCAAGGTCAGGTCAAAATGGTTATTAATGTAAATTATTCCACAAAGAACGGTTATTCACCTAACAGTGAATGCCACCTGCAATTTTTAAAACAGTCCACTATATTTAATTGTGGATGTTTAAGATAATTAACATTGTGCTCATATATCCTATGCATTAACGGTATCCTGTGAAAATTGTTCTCCTAGAATTATGAAGTACTACTAGCATGTTAAACGCATATTCATAGGAATACTATTTTAACCGACTTCATATAAAATTATACTTTTCGATAATTTTGTATATATACATACAGTTTTTATCTGCCTAATCATGGTTAGATATAATAATAAACAGCGACATCTTGCAAACACTTTTAGCATTAATCAAGATTAACAAAATTAGATTCCTTTAAAGAGCTTTACTTTCTTACTTTATCTCTTACTACCATGTCGGGCAAACATTCCCTTGGGGGATATACATTCGGGGCGAGTCTCTTCCAAATCTTTTTAAGTTATGACAACGCAATATTAGAAAATCTAAATTGATTGAAATCCGTCCTAACATCACATACATTGCTCCGATCTCAATGTAAAAAGCTAAAGCATTTGTGGTATGGGAATCGGAAACAACGAAGGCACCAAAAACACTCAGACCCGAGAAAATGTAGAAAAAGTGGTTTTCCGATATTGACCCGACCGGGAGTCGAACCCGGGACCTCGATATGGCGACACCTTGAAAACCGGTGTTTACGCCACTCGTCCACGGAGGTCGTCAAAATTATCTCATCGTATATATTCTTGAAGAAATTTTGTACATAAAAGTTTAAGATTTGGATCCTTGTCTAGGCGTTTTTCTAATGAAAGAAAATAAATAAATAAATGTAAATATCTATTAAATATCATTTATTTTATTTATTAAATATCTTCACGCAATTCCTAATACAAGAGTAGACAGAGGTCTAATCTAGACAATTTAGTCCCTTCGACGCACCTTCCACCGGAGATATTTTCGGGACAACTGACAACTGACAGATGGTGAGCCCATCGCCAAGCCAACGACATAATTCGTACATAAGTTTTTGAAAAACCCATTGGTACGAGCCTGCCACTTGGGGTTCGAACTCGGCTATCGGGACTCGAAATTCCGACCAACCTACCACACGGCTATCGAGACTTTTCGTGAATGGAATCGAATTTTAGCGTGATTATATGAGTCTCCGTGAACTGATTCCTTTAGCGGTGTGGTTACAAACTGACCTTCGTCGTCGCGCCGTGTGGTGGTCATAAATTTTTTTTTCATATTCCTTTTCTTCTGGTGGTATATTACTTTGAGATGTTACTGTCTCTAGTTCCCAGAAACGGATCAATTATGAGCACTATCACAGATAAAATGATCAAAAATTTGTTAATTTAGTTACGCGTGTTGAATTATTAAGAAGACACTCAGACAGGAGCCATCCCAATTATGAATCACGAAGCTTAGGCTGGTGTTTACCTAGGTTTATTACTTTCGAACCTAGGACGTTCCAAATGACCTCAACCCCCACTAGGATGTAATTTTTTTATAGAATAGGCAGGCAAATGAGCAGGTGGCTCACGTGATGGTAAGTGATTACCGCCGCCCATGAACATCAGCCATACCAGAGGCATAGCAGATGCGTTGCTGGCTTTAAAATGGACCCCCGCCCCTCCCCCAAAATTTGGGGAGAGGGGTGAACGAGCCTCCGGTTACCTGCACTCACCAGAAGAAACGCAGAAATTTGATAGACTTGTACTTCACGCCGGTATTCTGTGAGGTCGTGGTACTTCCCCGGTTGAGCCGGCCCATTCATGCAACAACAAAAGCTGATGCGTGGCTCTACCACTGTTAAAACATTTAATAGCATTTAATAGTATTATATATTACAATATTTATTATATATTATTTGTAATATCTTATTTGTCCCAATCGCACACCTTTATATAATGACATGTATTACTGATTTTATAGATGTAATACATACATACATATCGGCCTGTTAAAATCCGCTGCAGGACATAGGCCTCTCCTATTGGGAGGATTTGCCATAATCGCCACGTTTGGCAAGTGAATTGGCGATCGCTTTACTAGACCACTCGCACCTCAGACGTGCTGCCCATCTACGGTCTGATATTTTTTTAGAGACGGTTATTCCGCCATCTATCGGTTGCCACAACGATATTCTAGACAGTTTCCCTTAGTCGCCTCTTACTACACCAACTGGAAGAAAGGAAGTGGTAACATTCTTAACACCGTTCCCACACGTCGTTATAATAACACAGCACAATTCATATAATGTACTGCGGTCCATTTAAATAAAGAAATATCAAAGATTTTTGCTGCAATTTGTACTCCGACCCACCTTTGACCAAAGAAAATTTTGGACGTGACATTTGATAGGTATGTGGAACGAAGACACCGTCCGCCACTGCTGAGCTTGCCGCGCGGGCGCGCCAACCTGCTCTTGAGGCGCCGTTCACGCGCGCGCTCCGCACCCTTAACCTCATAGCCGAAGAGCTTGATCTGTTCCCCCTCCCCCGTATGTCGAAGGTCTTCGCTTCGTTACAGGGTTCGAGTGCGTCACGACGTTGTCTCTTTTCTTCTTTTTACCTGCGGGTCTTCGTTCTCGCAGGTCTCCTCAGATGACGCTCTAAAGGCCTCCGGGCCAACAGCATCTCGTGGATGGTTTATAGTCGGTATATTTCTCCTTCTGAGATCCGAGTCCGTCACTGTTCGTTTCGGTGGCCTCCCGGTCAGGAAACGTTCGTGGGTAAAGCATTTCCTCCACGGTTATCAACAAAAAAAAAGCTTGATCTGTTTTCTTGCACTCTGAGTGATCTCACAAAGATAGCAATGTTGTTTTTAGAACTTTTAACTAAGATACATTTGTTGTAATATAATTATATAATATTATTAATACTTTAATAATACGGGGATTAAGCTATCGCATTGGGGGTGTAAAAATAGTGTACATTGGCAATAAATAAATAAATAAATAAATTTGGCCTTCATTCCCATGGCACCAAGAAAGCGAAAACATCTGATTGATATTTTACAAAATATATACATACATAATACCGTTGCATTGCCGTCACCACACGGCAAGTTTTAAGAAATTTGTTTTACGTAATGAAATTATTGAACAATTTCAGGGGCTTTATTATATTGTAGATATAAATCTCTACAAGATGGCGTTGTTAACTTTTACATCGCAGTATGGTTCTGATTTGCATAACTAGGTAGAACAACACAATTGAAAACTGTTATAATACACAAACCTTTGACATTTATATATACAATCTAACTTTTTGAAGCATTCTACTGTTTTTATGGGTCGAATGCGCACACGCGTGATAATCAATGATTAAAACAAATAAATTGCAACAACTTTAAAATTATCTCGTATAATGATTTCTTGTGTTTACGCGAATACTAAACATTTTAAATAAAACAATTTTCGGATTTTATCGCGTTTTTTAATTAGTTTTTACAAACAATTTTTATTTCCCGTCGTTTCGGAAGCTTTACAGCATCCGTGGTCACGAAAATCGTTATATTTAAAACAGTCCCCCCGTGAATAAACTATATTAAAAAATTCACATTTTTAATATAATTTATTTACATTATACTAAAGTATGTACCATTTTGTTCGATAATTTTTGCCATCTTGTAGTTAAGGACATAATCCCATTGCTATAGAAATTTTGGGGCTTCTGATCAAAATAAGCCCCAATAATTGGTTTTAGCAGTCCTCTCGTGATGTTAACCTGACACTGTCTAAAGAATTCTGAAGAGACCGAAACAGTTGGAAATCTGAAGGTACAAGGTCTGGACTATACGGGGCATGCATTAATACCTCCGTGGCAAGCTCTCTTATATTTTGCTGATTGGCTAAAGATCTATGAGGTCTAGCGTAATCATGACGAACAACCACACTCCTTTTGTTGATTAATTCCAGACGCTTTTTCTCAACTTCTTGCTTTAATCTCATCAGTTGTTCGCAGTAGAGTTGGTCCTGCCTGGTGGTAACAGCTCATAATGAATAATGCCCTTCCAATCCCACCACAGAGACAGCGTCACCTTGTTGCGAGCTAATCTTGGTTTCGCCACAGTCTGTGAAGCCTGACCGGCCTTCGACCTTTTTCGCCCGTTCTTGTCGTACGTGACCCACTTTTCATCACCATCTTCTTCAAAAATGGTTCGGTTTCATTACGTTGTAATAAAGAATCACAAATGAGTGCACGATTCATTAGGTTTCTTTCAGTGAGCTCGTGAATTAACCAAATATCGAGCTTTTTTGTGTACCCAGTTGTTTCAAATGTGCTAAAACGGTTTTGTGGTCAATTCTCAGTTCTTCAGCTACGTCCTACCCACTCATATCATATCTTGCTCCACTCTTTCAAAAATGGCACCCATCTTATCCGTAATAGGGCGACCAGAGCGACGTTTTTTTTTTTATAGTAAATGGAGGCAAACGAGCAGGTGGCTCACGTGATGGTAAGTGATTACCACCGCCCATGAACACCCGCAATACCAGAGGCATAGCAGATGCGTTGCCGGCCTTGGAGTGCCCCCACCCGTAGAATTGGGGGAGGGGGGTGTGTGGTTCTCCGTTTACCTGCACTCACCAGTCGAAACGCAGAAGTTTGTTAGACTTCTACTTCACGCCGGTATTCTGTGAGGTCGTGGTATGAGGTCGAGCCGGCCCATTCATGCAACAACAAAAGCTGATGCGTGGCTCTACCACTGCTAATACGTGCACCTTTGACATCAAAATTTCCGGATTGAAAACGCTTAAACCAGATTTATGATACTCTCACAGACACTGCACAGTCCATAAACATCGTAAATTTTTTTCGCGGCTCTAAGAGGGCGATCTTCAGGTGTTATATACCATTGGCTTGGACACACAAATGGCGACAGACCACCTGTCACGTTATACTAAAAATATCTTCGGTAGAGGAAGGGTCGAAAAGACACAATGGTTTAGACCTCTGTCTTTCCCAGTATTGGGAATGGCGTGAAGATATATTTATATTCCAAAATTAATTTGAACAATGAAATAAATACTTCAATAGCCACATTGGGATCATTTTCATTATAACATTAAATAAATATCATTGAAGTTAGATGCTAAAGACGGCGACGGGCTCAACACCTGTCAAGTTGTTCCAAAAATATCGTCGGTGAAAGGCGGGTCGAAAGGGAAGTCCTTTTGTCATTGTCTAGATCTCTGTCTACCCTGTATTGGGAATGGCATGAAAATATTTATTTTTATAAAGTTAGATGCATTAGAATCATGTTCATATTATACTGGCTAAAGTCCCGTCTATAGATAAACCAAATAACGATGTAGAACAGGAAAACCCCACTAGGCTGGGCTTTTGTTATTGCTTGCTTGTGTATTTGTTGTCATGTACCGACATACATATCAATTAATATTCCTAAACACTCTGTACTTTCTGCAAAATGTATAAAACAAAAAAAATATCTTCACGCAATTCCCAATACAGGGGTAGACAGAGGTATAGTCTAGACAATTAAGTCCCTTCGACCCACCTTCCACAGAAGATATTTTCGGGACAACGTCACAGTTGGTGAGCCCGACGCCGTGTTTATGTCCAAACCAACGATTTAATTCGTACATAAGTTTCTGAAAACCCATTGGTGCGAGCCTGCCACCTGGGGATCGTACTAGGGTCTCTCGACTCGAAATTCCGACCACCCAACCACTCGGCTATCGTGACTTGTTAAAACTAAGATTCAGTTATGTGTTCTATCCTTGAGTAAGTAAATTTCTGTAATTCTTATTAAGGAAATAAAGGAAATCTCAAACCGCAAGAAGTGTAGTGTAGAAGTGGTATACTTCTAAGATGTCTGGTATAGCGATCGCCAATCGGCACCCCAAGCATGACAATTATGACATTTTTTTTCAACGACACTAAATCGTCCTTTCGACGCATCTTCGGGAAGCCAATTTGAGTGGTTAGCCTATCGTCCTCTTAGTGTTCAAGTATTGTTATTCTGTAGGTAAATATTTTATATATTTTACGAAAGAAGTAAAAAAAGAAACATTTGAACAATTTCACAAGTTTTTTTAATATTATACGAAAGTTACTGAAAATTTCTACGAGATGGCGCTGTTTACTTTTACATCGCAGTATGGTTGTGTTAAGCACAACTAACTACGACAATGATATTATTAAAACCTATTTACGAAGAAAAATTGTCACTGATTGTGTAGTCTAATTTATGGAAGCATTCTACTCTGTTTTAATGAGTGGAATGCCTGTACATAACGCTTCTTTAACAAAAACGATTTGAGATTAATTTGGGTGTTTGACTTTGTGATTGTTCCTGGAAATTTAAAGATACAGAATTACGCAAGTCGCGATAGCCGAGTGGTTGGGTAGTCGGAATTCGAGTTCGATCCTCTGGTGGCAGGCTCGTACCAATGGGTTTTTCAAAAACTTATGTAGGACTCCCACTTCTGACACCAGATTTGTTAGGATGGCGTTTCGGGAATCCTTTTTTAAAAAAACTACTACGACTAACTAAACTTTTACTGCACAAAACTATGGTTGAAAATTACAAGTGTTACGGACAATTGGTTGCGGCAGACTGACTAATCTTTACATAAAGAAATCAGTTTTATATAAATTGAAAAAGCTTATGTAGCGCATTAACTTCATATTAATATTGTTCATAACATTATTGCATAGTTGGCTTGGACATAAAGACGGCGACGGGCGCACCACCTGTCACGTTATCCCGAAAATATCTTCGGTGAAAGATGGGTCGCAGACTCTATTGTCAAGACTAGACCCCTGTCTACTCCTGTATTGGGAATTGCGTGAAGATATTTATTTTTATTTAGAATTACGCAATAAGCTCATTACATTAAAGAGTGATATAGCGTACATGACAGACCTGTAAAAATCGTCAAAGGCATGAATTTCCAACTGCAAGGCGCTGAACGAAATTTAATTAAAACAAAAATTGTCGTTGCTGCTTCCACAGCCAAGCTTATTCTACACAAGAAGAATATAGGCAGACGTGACTTTCATAATTATACGAAATTATCAGTACCATGCGGTAACAATGACTTGTTTGCCCACTTCCAACATTTGGGAAACATCCACATTTATTTCATCAAATGATACCAGGACATTTTTTTAAAATAGTAGGTAAGAGTGTTGCACACACCCTGATGAATACATATACATATATACATACATATATAGATAGGGACATCATCACATACATTGCTCCGATCCCAATGTAAGATGCTAAAGCACTTGTGGTACGGGAATCGGAAACAACTAAGGCACCACAAACACCCAGACCTGAGCAATTGTAGTGTTTCTTCTACATGGATCCGACCAGGAATCGAACCTGGGACCTCAAGATGGCAACACCTTTAAACCGGTGTTTAGGCCACTCGTCCACGTCGTTTAACTACAGACCTGAACTGAAACCAGACTAGTAAAAAGTGCCTAGTGTCTCAAAAAAGTCACGATAGCCCAGTGGTTGGGTAATCGGAATTCTAGTCAAGAGACTCTCCCCCGAGTCGATCCCTGAGGCACATACAATAGGTTTGTTCAAAAACTTATGTACGAATTATATTGTTGGCTTGGACATAAAGACGGCGACGGGCGCACCACCTGTCACGTTATCCCGAAAATATCTTCGGTGAAAGATGGGTCGCAGACTCTATTGTCAAGACTAGACCCCTGTCTACTCCTGTATTGGGAATTGCGTGAAGATATTTATTTTTATTTAGAATTACGCAATAAGCTCATTACATTAAAGAGTGATATAGCGTACATGACAGACCTGTAAAAATAGTCAAAGGCATGAATTTCCAACTGCAAGGCGCTGAACTAAATTTAATTAAAACAAAAATTGTCGTTGCTGCTTCCACAGCCAAGCTTATTCTACACAAAAAGAATATGGGCAGACGTGACTTTCATAATTATACGAAATTATCTGTATCATGCGGTAACAATGACTCGTTTGCCCACTTCCAACATTTGGGAAACATCCACATTTATTTCATCAAATGACACCAGGACATTTTTTTAAAATAGTAGGTAAGAGTGTTGCACACACCCTGATGAATACATATACATATATACATACATATATAGATAGGGACATCATCACATACATTGCTCCGATCCCAATGTAAGATGCTACAGCACTTGTGGTACGGGAATCGGAAACAACTAAGGCACCACAAACACCCAGACCTGAGCAAATGTAGTGTTTCTTCTACATGGATCCGACCAGGAATCGAACCCGGGACCTCAAGATGGCAACACCTTTAAACCGGTGTTTAGGCCACTCGTCCACGTCGTTTAACTACAGACCTGAACTGAAACCAGACTAGTAAAAAGTGCCTAGTGTCTCAAAAAAGTCACGATAGCCCAGTGGTTGGGTAATCGGAATTCTAGTCAAGAGACTCTGCCCCGAGTCGATCCCTGAGGCACATACCAATAGGTTTGTTCAAAAACTTATGTACGAATTATATCGTTGGCTTGGACATAAAGACGGCGACGGGCGCACCACCTGTCACGTTATCCCGAAAATATCTTCCATGGAAGGTGAGTTGAAAGGACTTAATTGTCTAGACCGCTGTCTAACCCTATATTGGGAATATTTATTTATTTATATACATATATTTTTATAAGCATTAATGGGACAATGCTAACAACACCTTTATGATGTAATTTTTATACATGTAAGTAATGCCAGACTTTTGTTATTAAATTGATGATAAATAACAATAATCTTATTAATTTAATATTAGAGCCAACAAACCTTTACACCCCTTCAAGTGCTCTCCGTAATGTGTCCTCAGTAATGTTTGGCCATTTAAATATATCGGATTTAATGTGCGGATGGTAAATACATATCGAGTCCATCTGTGGCCAATGTTTGTTCAAAAACTTATGTACGAATTATATTGTTGGCTTGGACATAAAGACGGAAACGGGCTCACCGCTTGTCACATTGTCCCAAAAATATCTTCCATGGAAGGTGAGTTGAAAGGACTTAATTGTCTAGACCGCTGTCTAACCCTATATTGGGAATATTTATTTATTTATATACATATATACATACATATATAGATAGGGACATCATCACATACATTGCTCGATCCCAATGTAGATGCTACAGCACTTGTGATGCAGAATCGGAAACAACTAAGGCACCACAAACACCCAGACCTGAGCAAATGTAGTGTTTCTTCTACATGGATCCGACCAGGAATCGAACCTGGGACCTCAAGATGGCAACACCTTTAAACCGGTGTTTAGGCCACTCGTCCACGTCGTTTAACTACAGACCTGAACTGAAACCAGACTAGTAAAAAGTGCCTAGTGTCTCAAAAAAGTCACGATAGCCCAGTGGTTGGGTAATCGGAATTCTAGTCAAGAGACTCTCCCCCGAGTCGATCCCTGAGGCACATACAATAGGTTTGTTCAAAAACTTATGTACGAATTATATTGTTGGCTTGGACATAAAGACGGAAACGGGCTCACCGCTTGTCACATTGTCCCAAAAATATCTTCCATGGAAGGTGAGTTGAAAGGACTTAATTGTCTAGACCGCTGTCTAACCCTACATTGGGAATATTTATTTATTGGCAGGTGAAGCTACTACTGCACTCAAGTCTCAACTTAACTCTAGCGGGTTTTAGTAAAAGTCTCATGCTTAATCTTTGCTAATATAGCTCACAATAAATTTGAATTATTTAATTAGAAGTTATAGTGGTTTTTAAGTAGTTGAAAAATGGGGGCTCTAAAAAATAATTTATAGTCAAAGTTGTGGTTAACAAAATAAGTTGGGAGCCTCTGATTTAAGTGAATACTTGAAAACATTTAATTGAAGCGTTAAGTGACAATAAAACTCTGGGTTTTAAATAAAATAATTTTAATTCGCGATAATTACAAACATTTTTTGTATATAGTAACATTAGAGAAATAACATATAAGGCCATAGAAGTTATTAATAACTTTCTCTACTTTCTCTTAATATGTGATAGATGCATTTGTACCCAGTTTCAAACCGTCTGAGTAAATTGATGAGAAATTTAAAATATCAACTGTCAAGGACCGGATACGAACCCGCCACCTCTGGTACCGCAGAGGGGGCAACGCTCTTACCACCATGTCCTACATGCTTCAGGTGAAATTTTAAATCTCTCACTTTACTTACGTCTCTTAGGAGCGTTGGCGACATCTGGCGGAAGTTATTCTAACTTTTAACTCAATGTTTGAAACTTTACAGCTGTGAAGCATTTATAATTTATTTATTTATATACATATATTTTTATAAGCATTAATGGGACAATGCTAACAACACCTTTATGATGTAATTTTTATACATGTAAGTAATGCCAGACTTTTGTTATTAAATTGATGATAAATAACAATAATCTTATTAATTTAATATTAGAGCCAACAAACCTTTACACCCCTTCAAGAAGTGCTCTCCGTAATGTGTCCTCAGTAATGTTTGGCCATTTAAATATATCGGATTTAATGTGCGGATGGTAAATACATATCGAGTCCATCTGTGGCCAATGTTGATTTTAAATTTCTAAATGTCGCAAGCTGCAGTACCATCTAATGTGTGGATGGTATACAAATATTGGGTCAATGTGTGGCCAATGTTTGTTCAAAATTCCGTGTCAGTACCACACTCCTACACATTTCTGCCCCAAAGTAACAGTGTTACAATGGATCTTAGTATTTGTAGTACCTTCATTGTTTCTCATTTCACAACGCAAGTGACTAATCGTAAGCTGCCTACTTTGGGATCTGAGCATCCACAGTATGTGATGTTGTACCTATCTATGTATTCATTTATTTATCTTTTTATTATTTTTAACATAGGAGAATCTTAGATTCAGTCACAATTCACAGTGAGAAGTGCACAACTGTAATAAAAAAAATATCTTCACGCCATTCCCAATACAGGAGGTCATTTGAACTCACCTTACACCGAAGAAATTTTTTGGGACAACAGAAGCACACAAATTTCTTCAAAATTCCACATCACTAACACATCACTTCACTTCACCATTCCGGAACGTTTTTCAGTCGTCGCCGGCCAGGGCGGCGAACTTGTTGGCGATCGCCGTCTGCTCCTCCTCGTCGCTCTCGTCGGTCTCGTCGCTCCGGTCGCTGTCGCCGTCCGGTCCGGACCGGGCGGAGAGTCCGGACCCCGGGCGCCCGGTCTCCGAGTCCTCGGACAGCGAGCCCGACTCCTCCTGCTCCTGCGTGAGCGCCTGCACCCACTTCACGTACTTTATCTCCTCGCAGGTCTCGTACTTATCTGTAATAGTTGGGAAAGGGAATAAGTAATACATATATAGATATACATATTTAAATAGACAGGGACAACATCACATACATTGCTCCGATCCCAATGTAAGATGCTGAAGCACTTGTGGTATGGGAATCGGAAACAACGAAGGCACCACAAACACCCAGACCCGAGAAAATGTAGAAAAGGTGGTTTTTCTACATCTTTGTGTTACTTTACGTGAACAATTGTTAGAATCACTCGTGCTCTCCAAGCTAAGTTATGCCGGTTCTGTTTACGGACCTGGATTGCCGGCTCGCACACAGCGTCTTATACAACGGGTTCAAAACGCATGTGCTAGATTTTGTTATGTTATTCCTCCGCGTAGCCACGTAATACCATTTTAATATAAACACTACATATTAAAAATGAAATCTAGGCATAAGCTCCATTTAGCGTGCCTTCTATTTGGAGTACTTAAAAATAAAAATAAATATCTTCACGCCTTTTCCAATACAGGGGTAGACAGAGGTCTAGTTTAGACATTTAAGTCCCTTCGACCCAAATTCCACCGAATATATTTTCGGGACAACGTGACAGGTGGTGAGTCCGTCGCCGTCTTTATATCCAAGCCAACGATATAATTTGTACATAGGTTTTTAGAAAAACCCATTGGTTCGGCCAATTGAGAATCGAACTCGGGTCTCTTGACTCGAAATTCCGATCACCCAACCACTCGGCTAACGTGACTACTTAATAATCAAAAGCCAGGGTATCTATATAGCAAGCGAAACAGAATATCCCAAAACAGAAGTTGCAAAATTAGGCAGTGTGCATAGCAATTTTCTATTCAACTCCACAGAACCGCGGCGTTTCGAGGCAGTTTTAGATACGCCGCCTTAAAATGTTGGAATAACATTCCACCGCCAATTAGAAATGTCAAGAATATTAACACATTTAAATTAAAACTAAAAAAAAAATCGTCATTTTTCACATTTCTATAACATAACGTTGCATTTTTGCTACGATCTTCCATTATTCAGTACCACGTGTTCACGCTCAAGAAAGATGACTCGGACAGCGATTCAGAGTCTGAAACAAGTTCCGACGAATCGCAGTCCGACGAGCTCGGAGACCACATTGACCACAGAAACCAAGAAGACGATGTTTAAGTTGCACAGGACAGTTCACAAGCGGAGCCGTTCCAGTACGAATGACAAATGGACTTTGATCAAACCATGTGGGATGAGAGCTGAGCGGACATTTATTCATTATAAGTGATGTGAATAAATATATATATATATATATATATATATATATATATATATATATATATATATATATATATATATATATATATATATATATATATATATATATATATATATATATATATATATATATATATATATATATATATATATATATATATATATCTTCACGCAATTCCCAATACAGGGGTAGACAGAGGTCGAGTCTAGACAATTAAGTCCTTCGACCCACCTTTCACCGAAGATATTTTCGGGACAACGTGACAGGTGGTGAGTCCGTCGCCGTCTTTATATCCAAGCCAACGATATTCGTACATAAGTTTTGAAAAACCCTTTGGTACGAGCCTACCAACTGGGGATCGAACTCGGGTCTATTGACTCGAAATTCCGACCACCCAACCACTCGGCTATCGTGACTTTTCGTGAGTAATGCTTGTGTCATAAAAATGTGTTTAAGACAGTATTATGTAACAATATGAAGAAAAGAAAGAAACATTTATTGCACATTGCACATAATACACCACGAAATTAGTGAATTAACAATGATAAAAAAAAATTAACAAACTTAAAGACGAAACTAAAGTAACTTATAAATAAACATAAAAATGACACAAAAAAATAACGGTTGTTTATCATTGTCGTATGAGTCGTGGTGTAATGGGCAAAAAGACCATTGGCAAAAAAAATGGGCAATAAATATGTGGCTTAGTTATAACCTTGTTCTGTTCATTGTGATTTAAAATCACAAAATTTACTCCATGTTTCCTGCCCATTGTAAAATTGTATTTAATTTTAGGCTAAATATTATTAATTGCAGGTCTGTGTGAAGGTCCAATTTTCCATTATTGTCCCTTTAAAGGGTAATAAAGGGACCATAATGAAAAATTTCAGGGTAAATAATAATGTAAAAATAATATTGCATGAATGATCTTTATTTTGGGCAGGAAGCATTTGTGATTTTGTAAATCTAGCTGAATCTCTTAATTACACTTAATTAGCTTAATCAGGAGCGCGTATCCTACATCGTGTTACTTATAAAGCATGTAAGTACGACGATAGTCACGATAGCCAGTGGTTGGGTGGTCGGAATTTCAAGTCAAGAGACCCGAGTTCGATCCCCAGGTGGCGGGCTCGTACCAATGGGTTTTCTAAAACCTATGTACGAATTACATCGTAGGCTTGGACATCAACGCGGCGACGGGCTCACCACCTGTCACGTTGTCCCGAAAATATCTTCGGTGGAAGGTGGGTCAAAGGGACTTAATTGTCTAGACTAGACCTCTGTCTACCCCTGTATTGGGAATTGCGTGAAGATATTTATTTATTTATTTATACATATATGTACATATACAGATAGGGACAACATCACATACATTGCTACGACCGGAGTCGAACCCGGGACCAGGAGATAGTGACACCTTGAAAACCGGTGTTAACGCCACTCGTCCACGGAGGTCGCCACACAGGAGGACTATATACATTCATAACTTCTCATTCATCTGACTCATTCGCACACTTTAAGTGTTGTCTCTATGTAAGTAAATAAACTGTGCACTGGAAAATAAATTGCAGCGGAACTGAACTCACGCTATTCCCAATACTGGGATAGACAGAGGTCCAGACTGTTTCATGTAACACTATTGTCATGTCGGTAGACAAACAATACACCAGTTGTCTGACACACTGACTATGTTTTACTTTGTCCATCAACTTAATATATTAAAGATAAATTATTTCGACTCACCTTTCACCAGTAATTTTTAGGGTCATAGTGACAGGTGGTGAGCCTGTCGCCGTCTTTACATCAAAGCTAACAATATAAATCACGCGATAGTTTATTTTTGAAAAGACCCTTAAGTACGAGTCTACACCACCAGGGGATCTAACTCGGGTCTCTCGACGCTTGTCTCATTCTTTAGCTGCTTACTTTGAGCAATGTATGTGACAATGACCCTATTTTTGTACATATTTTTAAAATTTACACGTATAGACGGCGACGGACTCACCACCTGTCACGTTGTCCCGAAAATTTATTCGGTGGGAGGTGGGTCGAAGGGACTAAATTGTCTAGACTAGACCTCTGTCTACCCCTGTATTGGGAATTGCGTGAAGATATTTATTTATTTATTTATACATATATGTACATATACAGATAGGGACAACATTAAGTATACCAAAGCAACTTATCGAGAAGCGATTGTTGGAAATTAACCAGACATTTTTTTCTCTTTAATTTAATCATAAGGATTCAGCATAAATATGTTTTAAAAATCAATAAAATTGAGTAATAAAAATTAAGTTTGTGTCGTATCATCGTATTGATAATTCCTAACTAATCAGAATATCAAATTGTCACTGCAAAGGGATAAGTGTAAGTCACGATAGCCAGTGGTTGGGTGGTCGGAATTTCAAGTCAAGAGACCCGAGTTCGATCCCCAGGGGGCGGGCTCGTACCAATGGGTTTTTCTAAAACCTATGTACGAATTACATCGTAGGCTTGGACATCAATGCGGCGACGGGCTCACCACCTGTCACGTTGTCCCGAAAATATCTTCGGTGGAAGGTGGGTCAAAGGGACTTAATTGTCTAGAATTGACCTCTGTCTATCCCTGTATTGGGAATTGCGTGAAGATATTTATTTATTTACAAAAGGGATAATATATGGCGCCGAAGCCAAAACAAGGCATGAGTAAAAAAAAGAGAGTAGAGATTTAAAATTTCAACTGATGCGTGTAAGACACGGTGGCACGGAGGTAAGAGCGTCGCCACGGATCGATAAAGGTCGAGGGTTCGAATCCCGCCCGTGTCGGTTGAAATTTTAAAAACTTTCCTCTCTTTAACTTTTTACACTCAAAAATAAATCCACGCCACCAGTGTGGTGACCAAACCTTTGTTCTCGGTGTATCCCGGCGGACGGAGCCACAGACAGATCCTGCCATCTAGCGCCATCCTCAGTAAACTGTTGGCTGCCCGGTAAGTGTCCAACCTGCAAACAATCGTTAATATTAAACGTCCTTCTTAATATTATTAACATTAGACCTAGACGAACGATAGCCTAGATGGTAGTGAGCCTGCAGTGGAAGGTACAGGTCGTGGGTTCGAATCCCGCCCGTGTCGGTTGAAATTTTAAAAACTTTCCTCTCTTTAACTTTTACACTCAAAAATAAATCCACGCCACCAGTGTGGTGACCAAACCTTTGTTCTCAGTGTATCCCGGCGGACGGAGCCACAGACAGATCCTGCCATCTAGCGCCATCCTCAGTAAACTGTTGGCTGCCCGGTAAGTGTCCAACCTGCAAACAATCGTTAATATTAAACGTCCTTCTTAATATTATTAACATTACCTAGACGAACGATAGCCTAGATGGTAGTGAGCCTGCAGTGGAAGGTACAGGTCGTGGGTTCGAATCCCGCCCGTGTCGGTTGAAATTTTAAAAACTTTCCTCTCTTTAACTTTTACACTCAAAAATAAATCCACGCCACCAGTGTGGTGACCAAACCTTTGTTCTCAGTGTATCCCGGCGGACGGAGCCACAGACAGATCCTGCCATCTAGCGCCATCCTCAGTAAACTGTTGGCTGCCCGGTAAGTGTCCAACCTGCAAACAATCGTTAATATTAAACGTCCTTCTTAATATTATTAACATTGAACCTAGACGAACGATAGCCTAGATGGTAGTGAGCCTGCAGTGGAAGGTACAGGTCGTGGGTTCGAATCCCGCCCGTGTCGGTTGAAATTTTAAAAACTTTCCTCTCTTTAACTTTTACACTCAAAAATAAATCCACGCCACCAGTGTGGTGACCAAACCTTTGTTCTCAGTGTATCCCGGCGGACGGAGCCACAGACAGATCCTGCCATCTAGCGCCATCCTCAGTAAACTGTTGGCTGCCCGGTAAGTGTCAACCTGCAAACAATCGTTAATATTAAACGTCCTTCTTAATATTATTAACATTAGACCTAGACGAACGATAGCCTAGATGGTAGTGAGCCTGCAGTGGAAGGTACGGGTCGTGGGTTCGAATCCCGCCCGTGTCGGTTGAAATATATATCTTCACGCAATGCCCAATACAGAGGTAGACAGAGGTCTAGTCTAGACAATTAAGTTCCTTCGAACCACCTTCCACCGAAGATATTTTGGTGACAATGTGACAGGTGGTGAGCCCGTCGCCATCCATAGCCAACGATGTAATTGGTACATAAGTTTTTGAAAAACCCTTTGGTACGAGCCTGCCACCTGGGGATCGAAGTCGGTTCCCGTGACTCAAAACTCCGACTACCCAACCACTCGGCTATCGTGACTTTTCGTGAGTGATACTTGTGTCATAAAAATGTGTTTAAGACAGTATTATGTAACAATATGAAGAAAGAAAGAAAGAAATAAAAGAAACATTTATTGCACATTGCACATAATACACCACGAAATTAGTGAATTAACAATGATAAAAAAAATTAACAAACTTAAAGACGAAACTAAAGTAACTTATAAATAAACATAAAAATGACACAAAAAAATAACGGTTGTTTATCATTGTCGTATGAGTCGTGGTGTAATGGGCAAAAAGACCATTGGCGAAAAAAATGGGCAATAAATATGTGGCTTAGTTAGTTATAACCTTGTTCTGTTCATTGTGATTTAAAATCACAAAATTTACTCCATGTTTCCTGCCCATTGTAAAATTGTATTTAATTTTAGGCTAAATATTATTAATTGCAGGTCTGTGTGAAGGTCCAATTTTCCATTATTGTCCCTTTAAAGGGTAATAAAGGGACCATAATGAAAAATTTCCAGGGTAGGTAATAATGTAAAAATAATATTGCATGAATGATCTTTATTTTGGGCAGGAAGCATTTGTGATTTTGTAAATCTAGCTGAATCTCTTAATTACACTTAATTAGCTTAATCAGGAGCGCGTATCCTACATCGTGTTACTTATAAAGCATGTAAGTACGACGATAGTCACGATAGCCGAGTTGTTGGGTGGTCGGAATTTCGAGTCAAGAGACCAGAGTTCGATCTCAGGTGATAAGCTCATAGAAATTGGTTTTCAAAAACTTATGTACGAATTTTGTCGTTGGCTTGGACATAAAGGCGGCGACAGGCTCACCACCTGTCACGTTGTCCCGAAAATATCTTCGGTGGAAGGTGGGTCAAGGGACTTAATTGTCTAGAATTGACCTCTGTCTATCCCTGTATTGGGAATTGCGTGAAGATATTTATTTATTTATTTATTTATATACATACACACACATATATAAACATATACATACACACAGACATGTATATATACAACATATACATACATACACACAGACATGTATATATACAACATATACATACACACAGACATGTATATATACAACATATACATACACACAGACATGTATATATACAACATATACATACACACAGACATGTATATATACAACATATACATACACACAGACATGTATATATACAACATATACATACACACACATATATAAACATATACATACATACACACACATATATAAACATATACATACACACACATATATAAACATATACATACACACAGACATGTATATATACAACATATACATACATACACACACATATATAAACATATACATACATACACACAGACATGTATATATACAACATATACATACATACACACACATATATAAACATATACATACACACAGACATGTATATATACAACATATACATACACACAGACATGTATATATACAACATATACATACACACAGACATGTATATATACAACATATACATACATACACACAGACATGTATATATACAACATATACATACACACAGACATGTATATATACAACATATACATACATACACACAGACATGTATATATACAACATATACATACACACAGACATGTATATATACAACATATACATACATACACACAGACATGTATATATACAACATATACATACATACACACAGACATGTATATATACAACATATACATACATACACACAGACATGTATATATACAACATATACATACATACACACAGACATGTATATATACAACATATACATACATACACACAGACATGTATATATACAACATATACATACACACAGACATGTATATATACAACATATACATACACACACATATATAAACATATACATACATACACACACATATATAAACATATACATACACACAGACATGTATATATACAACATATACATACATACACACAGACATGTATATATACAACATATACATACACACAGACATGTATATATACAACATATACATACACACACATATATAAACATATACATACATACACACAGACATGTATATATACAACATATACATACACAAACAAATACAAATATACAAAATATAAATATACAACTACAGAAACCAAGAAGACGATGTTTAAGTTGCACAGGACAGTTCACAAGCGGAGCCGTTCCAGTACGAATGACAAATGGACTTTGATCAAACCATGTGGGATGAGAGCTGAGCGGACATTTATTCATTATAAGTGATGTGAATAAATATATATATATATATATATATATATATATATATATATATATATATATATATATATATATATATATATATATATATATATATATATATATATATATATATATATATATATATATATATATATATATATATATATATATATATATATATATCTTCACGCAATTCCCAATACAGGGGTAGACAGAGGTCTAGTCTGGACAATTAAGTCTCTTTGACCCACCTTCCACCGAAGATATTTCGGGACAACGTGACCGGTGGTGAGCACGATGCCGTCTTTATGTCGAAGCCAACGATGTAATTCGTACATAAGTTTTGAAAAACCCTTTGGTACGAGCCTGCCACCTGGGGATCGAACTCGGGTCTATTGACTCGAAATTCCGATCACCCAACCACTCGGCTAACGTGACTGCCAATAATCAAAAGCCAGGGTATCTATAGCAAGCGAAACAGAATATCCCAAAACAGAAGTTGCAAAAAGTAGGCGGTGTTGCTGGCAATTTTCTATTCAACTCCACAGAACCGCGGCGTTTCAGGCAGCAGTTTTGTTTGCCACCTCAAAATGTTGGAATAACATTCCACCGCCAATTAGAAATGTCAAGAATATTAACACATTTAAATTAAAACTAAAAAAAAAAATCGTCATTTTCACATTTCTATAACATAACGTTGCATTTTGCTACGATCTTCCATTATTCAGTACCGTGTTCACGCTCAAGAAGATGATGAAACCGGACGGCGATTCAGGAGTCTGGAAACAAGTTCCGACGAATGGCAGTCCGACGAGCTCGGAGACCACATTGACCACAGAAACCAAGAAGACGATGTTTAAGTTGCTTTTTTAGGACCAGTTCACAAGAAAAGGAGCCGTTTCCCAGTACGAATGACAAATGGACTTTGATCAAACCATGTGGGATGAGAGCTGAGCGGACATTATTCATTATAAGTGATGTGAATAAATATATATATATATATATATATATATATATATATATATATATATATATATATATATATATATATATATATATATATATATATATATATATATATATATATATATATATATATATATATATATATATATATATATATATATATATATATATATATATATCTTCACGCAATTCCCAATACAGGGGTAGACAGAGGTCTAGTCTGGACAATTAAGTCTCTTTGACCCACCTTCCACCGAAGATATTTCGGGACAACGTGACCGGTGGTGAGCACGATGCCGTCTTTATGTCGAAGCCAACGATGTAATTCGTACATAAGTTTTGAAAAACCCTTTGGTACGAGCCTGCCACCTGGGGATCGAACTCGGGTCTATTGACTCGAAATTCCGACCACCCAACCACTCGGCTATCGTGACTTTTCGTGAGTGATACTTGTGTCATAAAATGTGTTTAAGACGGTATTATGTAACAATATGAAGAAAGAAAGAAAGAAACATTTATTGCACATTGCACATAATACACCACGAAATTAGTGAATTAACAATGATAAAAAAAAAAATATCTTCACGCAATTCCCAATACAGGGGTAGACAGAGGTCTAGTCTGGACAATTAAGTCCTTCAAGCCAACGATGTAATTCGTACATAAAAAAAAATATTGTGTAAAAATATAACGCTATATTAATATCTATATATACAAGCGCAATACCTACATTCACATAAATACATATATACATACATACACACACATATATAAACATATACATACACACAGACATGTATATATACAACATATACATACATACACACAGACATGTATATATACAACATATACATACATACACACACATATATAAACATATACATACATACACACACATATATAAACATATACATACACACAGACATGTATATATACAACATATACATACATACACACACATATATAAACATATACATACACACACATATATAAACATATACATACATACACACACATATATAAACATATACATACATACACACACATATATAAACATATACATACATACACACAGACATGTATATATACAACATATACATACACACAGACATGTATATATACAACATATACATACATACACACACATATATAAACATATACATACATACACACAGACATGTATATATACAACATATACATACATACACACACATATATAAACATATACATACACACACATATATAAACATATACATATATATATATATATATATATATATATATATATATATATATATATATCTTCACGCAATTCCCAATACAGGGGTAGACAGAGGTCTAGTCTGGACAATTAAGTCTCTTTGACCCACCTTCCACCGAAGATATTTTTCGGGACAACGTGACCGGTGGTGAGCACGATGCCGTCTTTATGTCGAAGCCAACGATGTAATTCGTACATAAGTTTTGAAAAACCCATTGGTACGAGCCTACCAACTGGGGATCGAACTCGGGTCTATTGACTCGAAATTCCGACCACCCAACCACTCGGCTATCGTGACTTTTCGTGAGTGATACTTGTGTCATAAAATGTGTTTAAGACGGTATTATGTAACAATATGAAGAAAGAAAGAAAGAAAGAAAGAAAGAAACATTTATTGCACATTGCACATAATACACCACGAAATTAGTGAATTAACAATGATAAAAAAAAAAAATATCTTCGGTGGAAGGTGGGTCAAAGGACTTAATTGTCTAGACTAGACCTCTGTCTACCCCTGTATTGGGAATTGCGTGAAGATATTTATTTATTTATACATATATATATATATATATATATATATATATATATATATATATATATATATATATATATATATATATATATATATATATATATATATATATATATATATATATATATATATATATATATATATATATATATATATATATATATATATATATATATATATATATATATATATATATATATATATATATATATATATATATATATATATATATATATATATATATATATATATATATATATATATATATATATATATATATATATATATATATATATATATATATATATATATATATATATATATATATATATATATATATATATATATATATATATATATATATATATATATATATATATATATATATATATATATATATATATATATATATATATATATATATATATATATATATATATATATATATATATATATATATATATATATATATATATATATATATATATATATATATATATATATATATATATATATATATATATATATATATATATATATATATATATATATATATATATATATATATATATATATATATATATATATATATATATATATATATATATATATATATATATATATATATATATATATATATATATATATATATATATATATATATATATATATATATATATATATATATATATATATATATATATATATATATATATATATATATATATATATATATATATATATATATATATATATATATATATATATATATATATATATATATATATATATATATATATATATATATATATATATATATATATATATATATATATATATATAAAGGGATAATATATGGCGCCGAAGCCAAAACAAGGCATGTGTAAAGAAAGAAAGAAAGAAACATTTATTGCACATTGCACATAATACACCACGAAATTAGTGAATTAACAATGATAAAAAATTAACAAACTTAAAGACGAAACTAAAGTAACTTAAAAATAAACATAAAATGACACAAAAAAATAACGGTTGTTTATCATTGTCGTATGAGTCGTGGTGTAATGGGCAAAAAGACCATTGGCAAAAAAAATGGGCAATAAATATGTGGCTTAGTTATAACCTTGTTCTGTTCATTGTGATTTAAAATCACAAAATTTACTCCATGTTTCCTGCCCATTGTAAAATTGTATTTAATTTTAGGCTAAATATTATTAATTGCAGGTCTGTGTGAAGGTCCAATTTTCCATTATTGTCCCTTTAAAGGGTAATAAAGGGACCATAATGAAAAATTTCCAGGGTAGGTAATAATGTAAAAATAATATTGCATGAATGATCTTTATTTTGGGCAGGAAGCATTTGTGATTTTGTAAATCTAGCTGAATCTCTTAATTACACTTAATTAGCTTAATCAGGAGCGCGTATCCTACATCGTGTTACTTATAAAGCATGTAAGTACGACGATAGTCACGATAGCCGAGTGGTTGGGTGGTCGGAATTTCAAGTCAAGAGACCCGAGTTCGATCCCCAGGTGGCGGGCTCGTACCAATGGGTTTTTCTAAAACCTATGTACGAATTACATCGTAGGCTTGGACATCAACGCGGCGACGGGCTCACCACCTGTCACGTTGTCCCGAAAATATCTTCGGTGGAAGGTGGGTCAAAGGGACTTAATTGTCTAGACTAGACCTCTGTCTACCCCTGTATTGGGAATTGCGTGAAGATATTTATTTATTATTTATTTATACATATATGTACATATACAGATAGGGACAACATCACATACATTGCTACGACCGGGAGTCGAACCCGGGACCAGGAGATAGTGACACCTTGAAAACCGGTGTTAACGCCACTCGTCCACGGAGGTCGCCACACGGAGGACTATATACATTCATAACTTCTCATTCATCTGACTCATTCGCACACTTTAAGTGTTGTCTCTATGTAAGTAAATAAACTGTGCACTGGAAAATAAATTGCAGCGGAACTGAACTCACGCTATTCCCAATACTGGGATAGACAGAGGTCCAGACTGTTTCATGTAACACTATTGTCATGTCGGTAGACAAACAATACACCAGTTGTCTGACACACTGACTATGTTTTACTTTGTCCATCAACTTAATATATTAAAGATAAATTATTTCGACTCACCTTTCACCAGTAATTTTTAGGGTCATAGTGACAGGTGGTGAGCCTGTCGCCGTCTTTACATCAAAGACGGCGAATCAATATAAATCACGCGATGGTTTATTTTTGAAGTTGATCTGGCACTGGGTTGTGCGTGTACTGGTGGTTTGTTTGGCTACTTGCAGGCAATGTAATGTGACAACAATGACCCTATTTTGTACATATTTTTAAAATTTACACGTATAGACGGCGACGGACTCACCACCTGTCACGTTGTCCCGAAAATTTATTCGGTGGGAGGTGGGTCGAAGGGACTAAATTGTCTAGACTAGACCTCTGTCTACCCCTGTATTGGGAATTGCGTGAAGATATTTATATTTATTTATTTATATACATAGATAGGGGACAACATTAAGTATACCAAAAAGCAACTTATCGAGAAGCGATTGTTGGAAATTAACCAGACATTTTTTTTTTTCTCTTTAATTTAATCACATAAAAGTTCAGCATAAATATGCTTTAAAAATCAATAAAATTGAGTAATAAAAATTAAGTTTGTGTCGTATCGTATCGTATTGATAATTCCTAACTGAAAAGTCAGGAATATCAAATTGTCACTTGCAAAAGGGATAAGTGTAAGTCACGATAGCCGAGTTGTTGGGTGGTCGGAATTTCGAGTCGAGAGACCCGAGTTCGATCCCCAGGTGGCAGTACGAATGAGTTTTTCAAAAACTTATGTACGAATTTCGTCGTTGGCTTGGACATAAAGGCGGCGACGGGCTCACCACCTGTCACGTTGTCCCGAAAATATCTTCGGTGGAAGGTGGGTCAAAGGGACTTAATTGTCTAGAATTGACCTCTGTCTATCCCTGTATTGGGAATTGCGTGAAGATATTTATTTATTTACAAAAGGGATAATATATGGCGCCGAAGCCAAAACAAGGCATGTGTAAAGAAAAGAGAGTAGAGATTTAAAATTTCAACTGATGCGTGTAAGACACGGTGGCACGGAGGTAAGAGCGTTGCCACGGATCGATAAAGGTCGAGGGATCGAATCCCGCCCGTGTCGGTTGAAATTTTAAAAACTTTCCTCTCTTTAACTTTTTACACTCAAAAATAAATCCACGCCACCAGTGTGGTGACCAAACCTTTGTTCTCGGTGTATCCCGGCGGACGGAGCCACAGACAGATCCTGCCATCTAGCGCCATCCTCAGTAAACTGTTGGCTGCCCGGTAAGTGTCCAACCTGCAAACAATCGTTAATATTAAACGTCCTTCTTAATATTATTAACATTACACCTAGACGAACGATAGCCTAGATGGTAGTGAGCCTGCAGTGGAAGGTACGGGTCGTGGGTTCGAATCCCGCTAGGGGAAAATATTCTTGATGAATATGAATGTATGAACTGGAATCATGGATATTTATGTATGTTAGGTTAGAAATTATTAATTACTTTAAGCTTAATTATTTAGGCTTACTGCTCTAGAGCTGTCTACACCAGTTATTAAAACGTCATTCTTGTCGAGGTGACACGAGCACTCAAATGGAATTGGAGTCAAGAGACCAGAGTTCGATCTCTAGGTGATAAGCTCATAGAAATTGGTTTTTTCAAAAACAATTGTATGATTTATATTGGCTTTGACATAAAGACTGCGACAGGCTCATAACCTGTCTTCCGTAGAGGGTGGGTCGAAAGACCTTGTCTAGACCTCCGTCTAACCCTGTAACAGCAATAGCGTAAAGACATTTTTTTTACTACAAACCGACGCAAACCGAGTGTTGTAAGAGACTTAGCGCATTGTTAACTTTTGATTTAGTGTATTTTTATTTATTTATTTATTCTTTATTGAACATTACCATAATATAAGATCAAAAGGCGGACATAATGCTAAGAGCATTCTCTACCTGTCAACCTTAGGGAGTGAGAAAACGTTGAAAGCGGTAACGTACAATAAAAAAAATATAATGTGTAAAAATATAACGCTATATTAATGTCTATATATACAAGCGCAATACCTACATTCACATAAATACATATATACATACACACACATATATAAACATATACATACATACACACAGACATGTATATATACAACATATACATACACAAACAAATACAAATATACAAAATATAAATATACAACTACGAAACAAAAGATTATAATTAAGATGTTGATGATGACGACAAATTTTTCATGGGGATCGAAAAACAGCCGGGATCGAACCCGGGCCGGCTCACCTGGCGGACTTGGCGGTGAGGTAGCCGCGCTTCTTGGCCCAGCCGTCGCAGATGTCCCTGGGCGACCAGCTCTCGTCTTTCTCCGGATGCTCGATGCGCAGCAGCCGCGGCAGCTCCAGCCTCTCCGCCAGGTATCTGAAAGGAGGAAAGCGCAGCAGCTATTTATTAGAAAAAAAAATATCTTCACGCAATTCCCAATACAGGGGATAGATGGAGGTCTAGTCTGGACAATTAAGTCCCTACAGGACCCTACGTCCGACGTCTAGACAATTAAGTCTCTTTGACCCACCTTCCACCGAAGATATTTCGGGACAACGTGACCGGTGGTGAGCACGATGCCGTCTTTATGTCGAAGCCAACGATGTAATTCGTACATAAAAAAAAATATCTTCACGCAATTCCCAATACCGGGGATTCTATCCCATATAGACAGAGGTCTAGTCTGGACAATTAAGTCCCTTCCAAGCCAACGATGTAATTCGTGCATAGGTTTTTAGAAATACCCATTGGTACGAGCCTGCCACCTGGGGATCGAACTCGGGTCTCTCGACACAAAATTCCTACCATTGGGTGGTACACTCGGCTATCGTAAAGCTATTTGTGACATTTCATTAGTAAGGCAATGCGATCTCAATCGACCGAAAGCGAAACCGAGAGATTCGCAATATTAAAGGTTTCCAAGATGATCTTATCACTGAAATGGAGAAGTCTTGCTCCAAAGGTTTGGGAGACGAATGGTGAAGAAAATATACAAAATGGGTCGAGTAAGGCAGAGACTAACTTTTGGAGGCTATGTAAGCAAATTGCTCTTGACCCTTCCCGGTCTCCGAGTACCCTTGTACTCGGACACTTTGCACTTAGTCGTGGATGTCGTAAAAGGCGACTAAGGGAAACAGCCTTGAATAACGTTATGGCCACCGATAGATGGCGGGATAACCATCTCTAAAAGTATCAGACCAAAATAGACCGAACATGAGCAGCAGCGTCTGAGGGGCGAGTGGTCTGGTACTGCGATCGCCAATCCGCTCGCCAGGCGTGGCGATTATGGCAAATCCTCCCTATGGGAGAGGTCTATGTTCTGCTAAAGTCCACTAACAGGCCGATATGTACGTATGTATGTATGTTTGTAAGTTTGTATGTATGTATTTTTGTATGTTAACAAAAATGAAAAAAATCGCAACATGTCATTCCAAATCTGGTCCCCATTTCGGTAAATTTTTGCCATTCCAAAATGGTTCAAATCAACTCCGATTTTCAAATGAAAGCTCCACTTGTCGACTTCACATACAGTAATACAAGAAAAAAGTCAACTTACGACTTCAAAATAATCAGAAGGAAAGAAAAATAAAAAGATAATCAGTAAGATAATACAATACAATAAGGAAGAAGAGAAACCAAATTTTTTTTAAACTAAGTTTAAATATATACAAAAAAAAGTATCTGAATGTAGCATTTTAAAAAAAAAGTAACAAGGTTTTAGTAAAAAAGAAAAGTAACATTGGCAAACAATACTCTATCATGTTTATACTCTAAGAGTGAATCATTAACATAAATAAGAAAAAGATATGGTCCAAGAACGGAACCCTGTGGAACACCCATTGATACCGTTGACCCTATTACCATAGTTTACAATGTTTTAATTCTATTAAATAAATAACAATTGATTGAAGATTGTAGGTAGAGCGCGAAACTTATTCATAAACTTATACATAAACAGATAGTTACATCACATACATTGCTCCGATCCCAAAGCACCCAAGAGCGTGTCTTGCGTTACGGAATCGGAAACAACGACAAAAACTATTCTCTACATCTCCCGACCGGGAATCGAACTTGGTACCTTTGAGTTGGCGACATTATGACAACCGTTGTGCACGCCACTGTTCCACGTAGTTCGTCAAATGCCTTTTCAAAATGGTGTAATACGCACCTGATGGTTGTATAGGGTTCCCTCAACTGAGCGATGGGGTACGAGCCCATCAGAATCTGTATGGGACGGGGCACCTTCGACGGGAAGACCAGGCCTGGGCAATCGCACAGGCGCACCTGCGAAACACACGCGCATAGTTTGGCGTCATGGCATATTACCAACGCATGGACATCCTACATCGCGCTATCGAAGTTCTTACGTGCGACACGTATATATACGAGTACGATGGGATACCGGGCATGCCTGCGGGCCTTCGTTCTCGCAGGTCTCCTCAGATGAAGCTGTAAAGGCATCCGGGCCAACAGCATCCCGTGGATGGTTATTAGTCGGTATGTTTCGTTCCGGTGGCCGGAACAAACAGACCGGAAGGGTCAATAAAAGTTCGTGTGTAAAGCATTTTCCTCTACGGTTATCAAAAAATAATTCTACCCGCACAGTGGAAGTAGCGTAGCACAATTTTTAACGTCATTTAAAGCCTGATTATTTAAAACCGTACAACTTTGAGTATCTCATTTGCATTAAAACGCCGCTCCAAGTTAAATGAGGACGCATGAGAGACAATCTATCTTTTAGCGAGAATGCTAAATCTATACATAATAAATAAAATTGGAGTCTATTTGTAATATTGAAATAACCGTTTTTTATTACATATATATAAATATATACGGTAAATACACCGAAATAACATTTTTTACAATTTTTGTCTATCTGTCTGTTGGTACCGCCTAAACTTTGAAACGGCTGGACCAATTTTAACAGGACTTTCATTGTTATTAATTAAAGAAGTCATTTCAAGTTATTAATTAAAGTAGATAAATAATTAATATCACGCAATTCCCAATACAGGGGTAGACAGAGGTCTTAGTCCCACCTTCCACCGAATATATTTTCGGGACAACGTGACAGATGGTGAGTCCTTCGCCGTTTTTATGTCCAAGCCAACGATATGAATCGTAAATAGGTTTTGAAAAACCCATTGGTACGAGCCTGCCATCTGGGGATCGAACTCGGGTCTCTCGACTCGAATTCCGATTACCCAACCGCTCGGGTATCGTGACTCTAATGTGCCCGCCCCCAGCCCCTTTTCACACTTTGTCACATTTTGGCGATTACACCCCCCTCCCCCCCCCACCCGCCATTAACGTCATCTATTCATTAACTTCACCTTAACCCACCTGCGGCGTCAGGAATATGGTCTGGAAGTGTTTGGTGTGCCCCGGGGTCCTCGACACTGAGACCACCTTCCTGCCCATTATCGCGTTCATCAGCGAGGACTTGCCGACGTTGGGCTGGCCCACGCAGCCCAGCGTCAGCACGCCGCCCTTGTACCTCTCGTGGCTGAAGTATGACGTGTCCGCTTTCTCCAGGATCGTTTCACCTGCGGATTGATAATAGATAGATAGATAGATAGATAGATAATTCTTTATTGTACATAGTCTTATAGAATCAATTATTACAATTTCGGAAACCTTAAAACTACAAACGGTGGTCATATCGCTGACAAACCGGGTATTAAAGGAATATTAGCTCTACTAATTAGGATAGGTGCAATTTTAATACAACAAATATTAACAATAAAAAATATTTCATTAATTGACTATGTAATATATAGATAAATTTATTATATACAAATATATACACAAATACACACATGAAATACAATATATATATATATATATATATATATATATATATATATATATATATATATATATATATATATATATATATATATATATATATATATATATATATATATATATATATATATACATGTCGCAGAATCAAGATAAGGCAACAATTTTGGTTACAGCGCCATCTATTAGAAGTCTGCGGAAACGTCAGGCGTTGCGCTTGAGTGGGGTCGATACAGGAAGTGACAGAGCGGATTTGACTACTATGTGTTGTCAATGTCATTTGACTTCTGATATAAAGTGTCTTCTGAATATTGTCGAGGCTTCAGTTACGAAACGGACGGCAGTGTGAACGGTCATCTTCCTGTATCAAACTTACTGCGTTTCCAACCATTTAGATCAGTTTTCTGATATGACTCAAGACGGATCTAACAACGAGTTGTCTCAAGTACAATTTAATAAAATCTTTATCTGTTTCCTTCTCACATATAACTTAAATGTCCATATTTAGTTTTAACAATTATAAACCCTTGTTTATAATTGTTTAAACTAGATTTTATTGTAAATTTGAGGGACTGTCGCCCGTTGTAGGTTTTACAAAACCTGTGTTACAAGTCAACGGGCTCCCACTTCTCTGTAAGGATATAATATGATCTGAAGTGACTTGACTTGACTTGATTTTGTATCTAGCCCTACGACAAGGTCTTGGGATCGGTTTATCCACTAGATTGATTGAAGTGATTGATTGAAGTAATAGATTGAAGTGAATGATTGTAATAAATCAAATGGTTTATCGAACGAAATAGCTGCAATTTGAAGTGAAGAGAAGTGAGGTGATGTAAAGGAGTGAACGATGAATGAGTGATGTTAATGAATGTTATAAATGTCATCGTTTATATTAACGACTCGTTTGGCGATTGTCATTTTTTGAATGTACCACCGTTTCGTAATGAGGTTCCTCTAACGGAGAAGAAATAGGCGAAAGAAACTCCGTAGGTCAACTCTCAAATATATATATATATATATATATATATATATATATATATATATATATATATATATATATATATATATATATATATATATATATATATATATATATATATATATATATATATATATATATATATATATATATATATATATATATATATATATATATATATATATATATATATATATATATATATATATATATATATATATATATATATATATATATATATATATATATATATATATATATATATATATATATATATATATATATATATATATATATATATATATATATATATATATATATATATATATATATATATATATATATATATATATATATATATATATATATATATATATATATATATATATATATATATATATATATATATATATATATATATATATATATATATATATATATATATATATATATATATATATATATATATATATATATATATATATATATATATATATATATATATATATATATATATATATATATATATATATATATATATATATATATATATATATATATATATATATATATATATATATATATATATATATATATATATATATATATATATATATATATATATATATATATATATATATATATATATATATATATATATATATATATATATATATATATATATATATATATATATATATATATATATATATATATATATATATATATATATATATATATATATATATATATATATATATATATATATATATATATATATATATATATATATATATATATATATATATATATATATATATATATATATATATATATATATATATATATATATATATATATATATATATATATATATATATATATATATATATATATATATATATATATATATATATATATATATATATATATATATATATATATATATATATATATATATATATATATATATATATATATATATATATATATATATATATATATATATATATATATATATATATATATATATATCTTCACGCAATTCCCAATACAGGGGTAGACAAAGGTCCGGACAATTCTTTCGATCCACCTTTCACCGAGGGCATTTTCGGGACAACGTGACAAGTGATGAGCCTGTCGCCGTCTTTACGTCCAAGCAAACGATATAAATCGTATATAAATTTATAAAAAAAAAATCTGAATAGTATCAGAAGTCACGATAGCCGAGTTGTTGGGTGGTCGGAATTTCGAGTCGAGAGACCCGAGTTCGCTCCCCAGGTGGCAGTACCAAAGAGTTTTTCAAAAACTTATGTACGAATTTCATCGTTCTCTTGGACATAAAGACGGCGACAGGCTCACCACCTGTCACGTTGTCCCGAAAATATCTTCGGTGGAAGGTGGGTCAAAGGGACTTAATTGTCTAGACTTGACCTCTGTCTACCCCTGTATTGGGAATTGCGTGAAGATATATTTATAATAGTATCAGCCTACCTTCTGAGAATCGAATTCGGGTTTCTTAACTGGAATTCCGATCAGCCAACCACTCCGCTATCGTGACCAAATGAAACGTGGAGATTTTGAATTTGGACATTTCTCTCACCGACTTCCGTCTGCTCGTCCTCGTCGAACTCCAGCTGCGTCTCCTCCGCGATCTTCCTCTCCCAGGAGGAGAGGTCCACCTGCCCGTCCACGATGTCCTTGCAGGCCTCCAGTATCTTCGTCGCACCTTCGGCGCACATTCGCTGCCTTCCCTTGCGCCTGCGCAGCTGCAGACCTGCTCGATGGAAACTTTGAAGAATGTACTTCACGGTGTTTTTTTTTAATCTTTGAAGACCTCCATGTATGTGTGGCGTACACGCCGGCTTTTAAAGTGTAGACAGATTTGTGGTCCCGGGTTCGATTCCCGGTTGGGTCAATGTAGTCGCTTTTTCTACAACTTTACTCGGATCTGGCTGTCTGTGGTACCTTCGTTGTTTCTGATTCCATAAAACAAGTGCTTAAGCACTTACTTTGCGAACAGAGAAATGTATGTGATGTTGTTCCTATATATCTATGTATTTACGTATGAACTATTGTGTTTTTTTATCTCCACGCATATTTCCAATCACTGGGGTAGGCGGATGTCTAGACAACGAATTCTCTCGATACATTTTTCGTCGAATTTTTTTGGGATAACGTGACATACGGCAAGCCTATCGCCGACTTAGTGATTAAACAAATGTTATATAAATGCTCTTATATAAATTAATACTGATATACATGTACTCAAACATCCATATTATATATGATAACTTATTTGCATATCAGAAATCATTAATGTGTTGTATTTATAATAATATAGATATGATTTTTATTGGGTGATCGGAATTTCGAGTCAAGAGACCCGAGTTCAATCCCCAGGTGGCAGTACCAATGGGGTTTTTAAAAAATTTATGTACGAATTATATCGTTGGCTTGGACATAAAGACGGCGACAGGCTCACCACCTGTCACGTTGTCCCGAAAATATCTTCGGTGGAAGGTGTGTCAAAGGGACTTAATTGTCTAGACTTGACCTCTGTCTACCCCTGTATTGGGAATTGCGTGAAGATATTTTATTCATTTATTATAAAAATATAAAAAAAAATATCTTCACGCCCTTCCCAATACTGGGGTAGACAAAGGTCCGGACAATTCTTTCGATCCACCTTTCACCGAAGACATTTTTCGGGACAACGTGACAAGTGATGAGCCTGTCGCCGTCTTTACGTCCAAGCAAACGATATAAATCGTATATAAATTTATAAAAAAAAAATCTGAATAGTATCAGAAGTCACGATAGCCGAGTTGTTGCGGTCGAATTCCCTGGAGTCGAGAGACCCGAGTTCGATCCCCAGGTGGCAGTACCAAAGAGTTTTTCAAAAACTTATGTACGAATTTCATCGTTGGCTTGGACATAAAGACGGCGACAGGCTCACCACCTGTCACGTTGTCCCGAAAATATCTTCGGTGGAAGGTGTGTCAAAGGGACTTAATTGTCTAGACTTGACCTCTGTCTACCCCTGTATTGGGAATTGCGTGAAGATATATTTATAATATATCATTCTGAGAATCGAATTCGGGTTTCTTAACTGGAATTCCGATCAGCCAACCACTCCGCTATCGTGACCAAATGAAACGTGGAGATTTTGAATTTGGACATTTCTCTCACCGACTTCCGTCTGCTTGTCCTCGTCGAACTCCAGCTGCGTCTCCTCCGCGATCTTCCTCTCCCAGGAGGAGAGGTCCACCTGCCCGTCCACGATGTCCTTGCAGGCCTCCAGTATCTTCGTCGCACCTTCGGCGCACATTCGCTGCCTTCCTTGCGCCTGCGCAGCTGCAGACCTGCTCGATGGAAACTTTGAAGAATGTACTTCACGGTGTTTTTTTTAATCTTTGAAGACCTCCATGTATGTGTGGCGTACACGCCGGCTTTAAAGTGTAGACAGATTTGTGGTCCAGGTTCGATTCCCCGGTTGAGTCAATGTAGTCGCTTTTTCTACAACTTTACTCGGATCTGGCTGTCTGTGGTACCTTCGTTGTTTCTGATTCCATAATACAAGTGCTTAATTTATAATGAACTTAATTGTCTAGACTTGACCTCTGTCTACCCCTGTATTGGGAATTGCGTGAAGATATATTTATAATAGTATCAGCCTACCTTCTGAGAATCGAATTCGGGTTTCTTAACTGGAATTCCGATCAGCCAACCACTCCGCTATCGTGACCAAATGAAACGTGGAGATTTTGAATTTGGACATTTCTCTCACCGACTTCCGTCTGCTTGTCCTCGTCGAACTCCAGCTGCGTCTCCTCCGCGATCTTCCTCTCCCAGGAGGAGAGGTCCACCTGCCCGTCCACGATGTCCTTGCAGGCCTCCAGTATCTTCGTCGCACCTTCGGCGCACATTCGCTGCCTTCCCTTGCGCCTGCGCAGCTGCAGACCTGCTCGATGGAAACTTTGAAGAATGTACTTCACGGTGTTTTTTTTTAATCTTTGAAGACCTCCATGTATGTGTGGCGTACACGCCGGCTTTTAAAGTGTAGACAGATTTGTGGTCCCGGGTTCGATTCCCGGTTGGGTCAATGTAGTCGCTTTTTCTACAACTTTACTCGGATCTGGCTGTCTGTGGTACCTTCGTTGTTTCTGATTCCATAAAACAAGTGCTTAAGCACTTACTTTGCGAACAGAGAAATGTATGTGATGTTGTTCCTATATATCTATGTATTTACGTATGAACTATTGTGTTTTTTTATCTCCACGCATATTTCCAATCACTGGGGTAGGCGGATGTCTAGACAACGAATTCTCTCGATACATTTTTCGTCGAATTTTTTTGGGATAACGTGACATACGGCAAGCCTATCGCCGACTTAGTGATTAAACAAATGTTATATAAATGCTCTTATATAAATTAATACTGATATACATGTACTCAAACATCCATATTATATATGATAACTTATTTGCATATCAGAAATCATTAATGTGTTGTATTTATAATAATATAGATATGATTTTTATTGGGTGATCGGAATTTCGAGTCAAGAGACCCGAGTTCAATCCCCAGGTGGCAGGCTCGTACCAATGGGGTTTTTAAAAAATTTATGTACGAATTATATCGTTGGCTTGGACATCCAGACGGCGACGGTCGCACCACCTGTCACGTTGTCCCAAAAAATTTCTTTACTAGAAGGTGGGTCGAAAGGACTTTATCCAGACCTCTGTCCAACCACATAACTGCGAATGGCGTGAAGAGATATTTTATTCATTTATTATAAAAATATAAAAAAAAATATCTTCACGCAATTCCCAATACAGGGGTAGACAGAGGTCAAGTCTAGACAATTAAGTCCCTTTTACCCACTTTCCACCGAAGATATTTTCGGGACAACGTGACAGGTGGTGAGCCCGTCGCCGTCTTAATGTCAATCAAATCCAAGCCAACGATATTCGTACATAAGTTTTTGAAAAACTCATTGGTACTGCCACCTGGGGATCGAACTCGGGTCTCTCGACTCGAAATTCCGGCCACCCAACAACTCGGCTATCGTGACTTTCATTTATTATAACATCTTCGATATCGAACGGAATCGAACGCCGGCAACGCATTTGCTATGCCTCCGGTATTGCGGGTGTTCATGGACGGCGGTGATCACTTACCGTCACGTGAGCCACCTGCTCGTTTGCCTCCCTTCTCTATAAAAACGCAGCACACACCGGCCTTGTCGCTGCTGGCGCCGCGCAGGTTGTACCCGGGGCACGAGGTGAAATACACGACCCTCAACCCGGGACACCGCCCGGCGAGGTGCTCCTTCCACGCGGCCACCGCGCCGGCGGGCACCAGGTCGATCTTGTTCAGCACCAGGATCATGTGCTTCCTCTGCTCGAGCACCACGTACTCGTAGAGCGAGGGGGGGAACATCATGCCCTGGGGGGAGGAGGGGGGGGAATAATTAAAAGCCAGTTCTACTGCTACTAATGTTATAAATGCGCAAGTTTGTGAGCTGAGCCGAGCGGTTTGTGGATCGGATCAAGACAGGACAGATTTTTTTAAAAACTAATGTACGAATTATATCGTTGAATATAGAGACGGCGACGAGCTCACCACTTGTCACGTAATCCCGAAAATATCTTCGGTGGAAGGTGGGGCGAAGGGGCTTAATTGTCTAGACTAGGCCTCTGTCTACCCCTGTATGGGGAATTGCGTGAAGACATTTTATTTATTTTTACAGAGCAAAGTTTTAGATAGAAAACTGACTCACGGCGTAGCGAACGTCCACGATCAGCAGAAGTATGTCGCACATCTCCAGCACTCGCCACAGCTGCCTCCAGGTCTCCAGGTTTAGCTCGAAGTAGGACATGTCCTTCCAGTGTTCAGACGCTCGCAACTGGTCTAAGTACTCCTGGAAATGCAAGGAGATATTCAAAATAAATAAATGAATGCATACAGTGGTAGAGCCGCGCATCAGCTTTTGTTGTTGCATGAATGGGCCGGCTCGACCGGGGAAGTGCCACGACCTCACAGAATACCGGCGTGAAGTAGAAGTTTGAGAAACTTCTGCGTTTCGTCTGGTGAGTGCAGGTAACCGGAGGCCCACACACGGAAGGTGGGTCGAAAGGACTTTTTGTATAGACTGTAGATTGTATAGACCTCTGTCTACCCCTGTATTGGCAATTTATTTATTTCTATGACACATTTAAAGTCAAAATACAAGGGAGCCCTAGCTCAGGAACTAGAAAAAATTACTTGTCAGGAGCTAGTCTATTCCAATCGTACGGGCTTACAGTCAGGGGATGGAACTTGGACCTCTCGAGTCGAATTCCGATCATCCAACCATTTGGCTATCGTGACAATTTGTTTATCATAAGAAATGTATTATATTTGGACCATAGAGCGGCAATAGCCTAATGGTTTAGGGTGCGGACTGCGAAACATCACGTCGCAGGTTCGCGCCCCGCCATTCGACTATTGACGAACTCCAGACACAAGCATTCCAGACACAAGCATTGGAGTGGTTATCAGGATTACTAGTAATGCTATTCGGCATTGCTAGTATTTTTTAAAAAAGAAAAAAAAAGCCTTTTTCCAAAAACGATTTATGTCGTTGGCTTGAACAAGAAGGCAGCGACGGTCTCGCCGCCTGTCATCACGTTGTCCCAAAAATATCTTCGATGGAAGATGTCTCGAAATGACTTAATTGTCTAGACCTCCGTCTACCCCTATATTGGGAATGGCGTGAAGATATTGGATCTTACCCTGAAATATTTCTGCTCCTGTGCATCCAACTGCGCAGCAGTCATGTTGAAGTCCCAGGGCGGGCGTTTCGGGAAAGATATTTCCGCGGGGAAGTAATCCGAAGGGTCCACTTCCATATCCTTCTCTGCGACGGGGTTTAGAGATTTTCTGTAAAAATACAAAAAAAGTATCTTCAAACCATTACCAATGCTGGGGTCGACAGAGGTCTAGACAGTTAAATCCTTTCGACTCACATTTCACCGAAGACTATTTGGGATAACTTGACAGGTCGTTAGCCCATCTCTGACTTAATGTCCAAGTGGTTGGGTGGTCGGAATTTTGAGTCAAGAGATGATGAGTTCGATCCCTAGGTGGCAGGCTTGTACCCATGGGTTATTTAAAAACTAATGTACGAATTATATCGTTGGCTTGGACATAAAGACGGCGACGGGCTCACCGCCTGTCACGTTGTTCCGAAAATATCTTCGGTGGAAGGTGGGTCAAAGGGACCTTATTGTCTAGACTAGACCTCTGTCTCGTGGTGTTGTCCTCCTCCTTGTGTGACCCCTCACGATTTAGAGTGGAATAAATATTATAATAATAATAGATAATCAAGATACTTTCGGGACAACGTAGCGTTTCGCCATCTTTATGTCAAGCCAAGGATATAATTCGTACATAAGTTTTTGAGAAACCCATTGGTACAAGCCTGCCACCTGGGGATCCAACTCGGGTCTCTTGGCTTCCAAAGTATATAAAATAATTCCTCCTTATAAAAAGTACTACACCAAGTGTTTTTTTCTTCTAACAAAACTTAAAAGGCGTGTCTCGTATATATATACTCACAGCGCATCTTCTTTCTTCAAGCGCAACTCCTCGTCAGTTTCGCGGTAGAACTTCAGCGCGTAGCGGTTGGCATCGCCTCGACCCCGGGACCTGTTGGGCTGGTAGTTCACAGCCATCACGTCGTAAGCATTCGAACCGGCCGATGCTGCGGAGGTAATAAATATGTACATAGATAGTACAAAGTGAGATATATTTTTTTTATTTTATACTATTTCTCTGACTGACAGAGCTTGAGCTTACAATGTCTTCTAAAATAAAATAAAATAAATATCTTCACGCAATTCCCAATACAGGGGTAGACAGAGGTCTAGTCTAGACAATTAAGTCCCTTCGACCCACCTTCCAGCGAAGATATTTTCGAGACAACGAGACAGGTGGTGAGCCCGTTGCTGTCTTTATGTCCAAGACAACAATATAATCGTACATAAGTTTTGAGAAACCCATTGGTACAAGCCTGCCACCTGGGGATCCAACTCGGGTCTCTTGGCTTCCAAAGTATATAAAATAATTCCTCCTTATAAAAAGTACTACACCAAGTGTTTTTTTCTTCTAACAAAACTTAAAAGGCGTGTCTCGTATATATATACTCACAGCGCATCTTCTTTCTTCAAGCGCAACTCCTCGTCAGTTTCGCGGTAGAACTTCAGCGCGTAGCGGTTGGCATCGCCTCGACCCCGGGACCTGTTGGGCTGGTAGTTCACAGCCATCACGTCGTAAGCATTCGAACCGGCCGATGCTGCGGAGGTAATAAATATGTACATAGATAGTACAAAGTGAGATATATTTTTTATTTTATACTATTTCTCTGACTGACAGAGCTTGAGCTTACAATGTCTTCTAAAATAAAATAAAATAAATATCTTCACGCAATTCCCAATACAGGGGTAGACAGAGGTCTAGTCTAGACAATTAAGTCCCTTCGACCCACCTTCCAGCGAAGATATTTTCGGGACAACGAGACAGGTGGTGAGCCCGTTGCTGTCTTTATGTCCAAGACAACAATATAATCGTACATAAGTTTTGGAAAAAAACATTGGTTCGAGCCGGTCACCTAGGGATCGGACTAGGGTCTGCTGACTCGAAATCCGATCACCCAACCACTTGGCTATCGAGACTAAACATTGTTGCTCGTTTCATACTGGTCCATAATTTTTGTTATTGTTTGTACTATTATTATATTTTTTCTTATTTACAGTACTGTGTTGCCATGTTTGTTTGTTATTATAGGATCAGAATTGAGACAAAATAAATAACCCACATTCATAAAGTATTTAAAATATCATTTTTGTTTCTATAACTCTGTGTTTTAGCTTTCAAGGCTAAACCAATACATCACAGACTTGATTAAATTTCGAATGAAAGTAGATTGAACTAATATATAAAGTTATGGATGTGGGATACTTTTTTCAAAAAAAAAAAAACTTCTACACAGGCAATGTAGTGGTTCTTTTGCTGGTGCTGGTGCGTTTCCATCTCCATACAGCCTCTCCAGAGTCCATGATTCTTCCATACCACTTTCGCTTCTTTGTGCTAAACATTAGACTCTTCACTCTTTGAGTGATTTACTCACATGGTCTTCAAAAATGAGTCTCGACTTACCTTGACTCCTCTCAATGTTATTTTCTACCACATTTGGTCTTCACCCAATTTAATTTTATATGATGGTACGTTAGTTCTCTCTGTTGGCTGCATCAACCACTAATAGTGAACAATTGCAAATGTAAAAAACTAATGCAAGACATGTGAATGTATTTTTTACTTACATGTCATTAACAAATTCTTGTTCTTTTTTGCCTGCAGCTGTTGCTTTTTGGCTTTCCCGCTAAAGGGGGTCTTACGTCTTGCTTGAGGCATTGTACTAACCTGTAAAAAACATAACTAAAATAATATGATCTCAAAGCAAGTAGACCAAAATGTAGAAAAAGTGTTTTTTTTTTTAGGAATAGGAAAAGGGAGGCAAACGAGCAGGCGCTTACATGATGGTAAGTAATTACCGCCTCCCATGAACACCCGCAATACTAGAGGCTTAGCAGATGCGTTGCCTCCCTTAGAGTGCCCCCCTCCCCCATAATTGGGGGAGAGGGGTGTGTGGGTCACAGGTTACCTGCACTCACCAGACGAAACGCAGAAGTTTGTTAGACTTCTACTTCACACCGGTATTCTATGGTTGTGGTACTTCCCTGGTCGAGCCGGCCCATTCATGCAACAACAAAAGCTGATGCATGGCTCTACCCCTGTTTATCAAGCCTGGGACCACAGAGCTGTCACCACCATGATAAAATAATTTTTAAATTATAATTTGATTTGAATGATTGTGATGAATTATAAATTGATAATTGTTGTAATATCACTTGGCTATGGACATTATCAAAATATTTAAACATTAAGACATGCTTATTAATCAATATACATTAATGGAAATTTTCATCCTTTTCTCCTTGACCATCCAGTGCCACCCACTTGTAGTTGAAGTGGTAAAAGGTTCCACATGTGCACTCACCAAGTAAGGAATTTTGGCTGCTTTATATTGAAATGGGTGGTAAAAATGTGTAATAAGATACTTCTATCCTTTTCCTACAACTCTAAAACTTATTGTATGCCATACATAAGCTTGGAAATGTGCTGAATTGTATAAATAATGTTAGTGTGTGAAAAATATAGAGAACTTTCTACAATGTTTCAGATTTCCAGAATGTTCTACATTTTATACAGAACATATATAGATACTATACATATTTAGATATATATAGATATTTTATAATTTTTAAAAGGTGCTATAGAAATGACAGATTTTAGTTGATCCAGAATGTTCTATATTGTTCTAGAATGTTCTAAATTCTAAGAATGATCTAAGAAATTCCATAATATTGTATTGAAATACTGGAGATTATTGATCAAGAATAATTATTATCAATCGTGATATCTCTAAATATTTCTTGATTGATTAAGAAAGCTCTAAAATATATTGAAATGTTCAATATGATTTTTAAGACAGAACATTCTAGAAGGTTTGCTACTTTCCAATTTCATTCATAATAATTTTAAAAATCAGTTGATTTAGGATACACTAAGTACAACATACATTTAATGGTACAAAAAATTAAGCATGCCTTCGCACTTCGCCTTAACGCAGTTTCAGATTCAGCTCACTTCAGCAATTCGAAATTATATCTATAAATATTCTGAATTTGAGTTTTTTTTTTTTTCAAAAACAGTGTGCAGTTAGGATCAGAGAACAAGCCTTAACAAATACAGCAAATCGTGATCAAACGTCTTAGTGTTTTACCCAGACAGTATAATACTACTCAGACTACTAAACTAAATTGTTTACAACATGTGCAAATGCACCTAACCTTAGGCACTTATAAGGACTTTTATACTAGAAAATGTGAATCTAAAACTTCATGTGGCATTTTAAAAGTAATATCAAGATATTACACCGGCTCCGGTTTTAGTTCTAGTACCAAGGTACTAGAACTAAAACCGGAGCCGGTTAACTCTTTCCGGTTAGTTAGACTTACAATATAGATAATACATAATGTTATGTCTTACCTATTTTTGTGATGAATAACCACTGTTTGTAAACCACTGCTTCGATGAAAAAGAAGAGATACGATATGTATTGTATTAATTATATAAATTTATTTCAATTAACCAATACGGCAATGCAAAACACGCAATACCTGATAATACATATATACTCTTTGGCAATACCAATTCCACAATGCACAAAGATCACTACGTCTACAGCTGACGGTGACAGTTGAGAATAGTGATGTAAGTAACTAGAGCTAGATTCGCTGCAACTCGATTCACAGGCGTGATAAGTTTGTTTTGTGTTTTTGTATTTTTCCACCATAGTGCATCGACCGACGATGACGTAAGTTTGCCGATCATATTAAAAGTCGCGATAGCCGAGTGGTTGGGTCGTTGGAATTTCGAGTCGAGACCCGAGTTCGATCCCCAGGTGGAAGTACCAATGGGTTTTTCAAAAACTCATGAACGAATTACATCGTTGGCTTGAACTTAAAGACGGCGACGGGCTCAACACCTATCACGTTATCCCGAAAATACCCCTGTATTGGGAATTGCGTGAAGAAGGGGGGGGGGGCACCGGTTACCTGCACTAACCAGACGAAACGCAGTAGTTTGTTAGACTTCTACTTCACGTCGGTATTCTGTGAGGTCGTGGTACTTTCCCGGTCGAGCCGGCCCATTCATGCAACAACAAAAGCTAATGAATCCGAGACGTGGACCTTCACTGCATGCTTTACGAGGAAGCGAAAAGTTGCTCAACTTGTCATGGAAAGGGCTATGCTCAGTGTTTCTGTGCGCGATTGAATCCGCAACGAATACATCCGCAGTGGAACCTGGAGTAACCGATGAAGCCGTAAGGATCAGCCCGTGGAAGTGGCATTAGGCTGGGTAAATAGGTCGTAGAACAAAACACCCTTGCGAACGACAGGTTCTTGAGTGCACATCTCGTACAGGAAAACGCTGTGTAGAAAGACCCCCACTTCTTCTCGTTCTTTAATTATTGGCCCTATAACGTGAGGTCATTTGAATATTTTTCTAAAATCTTTATGTAATATAATGGTATGAGATCGAAACTCAGTAACACCGATGTGACATTGTAACTTGAACTTGAATGTGATGTAATTTAATTGTAATATAATATCCAAATATACTATTAATAATTAAAGACCAAACAAAGATTAAATCTACTAGAGAATATTTCATTAAAATCAATAAGTAACTTGTTTAGCCAAGAATACAGGTAAATGTAAATATAAGACTAAAAATTGCTTTTATTTAAAAGACCATGATAAATAACAATTTAATAAGAACTAACAAAAGACAACAGTGCTGTTGTTGTGCTTCTCGATCGATACTACACGCGGCGACCTTAGCATCGATCTATACAAATAACCCCTAAAAATCGATTAAAAAATCGGACACCACGTTCTAAAATCGTTTATAAAATCGACCTTCAATTCGAGATCGAAAACTTCGAAATAATCCTTCTCTATCTCTTTATTGTTATTTTGAAAGAGTACTTAACCAATCAATTTTTCAAACAAAATAAATATATGTGTTAACTATAAATTGGTTGAGAACGTAAGATTATAAACATTGTAAATTGAAAATATAATATATATATAATTGTAGAACAATAATATTTTGACCTACATTTATGTTTAAAATATAATAATGGATCGCATACAAAGATTAGAAAAGGAAATAAACGATTTACGTAAAACTTTACAAGAGAAAGAAAATGAATTATATGAAATGAAAAAAAATTGGATGCCGGTATGTTTAATATAAATTGTTTTATATGTTATTATTATTGAAGAAAAGTAAACAAAGCTCATCGAATTTTGTTGTGTTGGTTGATTGAGTTCTCCATTGTAAAATTATTTCTTCATTGCTATTTTATTACACTGTAATAACCTGTAAAAATCCACAGCAACTCTCTCGTAACTCTTCTAATGTCTTTGATGTTATTCCCCATTAAAGGCAGGCAAAGATATTAGGAACTTAATTGCAAATAATTATCTTCAAGTATTTGTTCAAAATTTTGGTAGACAGAAGTCTAGTCAATTAAGTTTTTTGAACCAACCTTTCATTGGTTCTTAGTTGGAACAACATGAGGGGTGGTGAGCCTATTGCTATCTTAGTGCCCAAGCCAATAGTACAATGAACTTACAGATATGGTTACATACATATATACATTTATATAGATGTCTGATTACTCAGGAATTTGGTTAATGATAAAAAAAACTTATCCTACACTGGTAATACTATAAATGAAAATACTTTTGAAGCTCTGTGGCTGGACGAAGACAGGTTTTCATGAAATATTACCATAATATAAATTAAATTCAAAACAACTTGTACTGTATCATCCATAACATCTATGTCTTAAGAAGGTCTTTTAACCCTCAGTTGCCCCCAAAAATTCTTTTTTTTTTATTTTTAATTCATTTACTTTTTTTACTTCTTATTCACATATATCTAATGAAACATGTCTTCGGTGTGGAATGTGGGTCGAAGGGTCTTAATTGTCTAGACTAAACCTCTGTCTACCCATGTATTGGGAATGGTGTGAAGATATACTTATCAAATGAAAGAGCTTATGTGGATCTCAAATTTATCTTGTGTTTAAAAAAAAAAACAAAACATGGCCATTCTACAACCAATATTTATGGAGATATTTTAGAAAATAATATCTTTAAGCCATTCCCAATACATGGGCAGACAGAGGTCTAGACAATTAAGTCCTTTCAACTCACCTTTCACCGAAGACATTCTATGGGACAATGTGACAGGTGGATCCAGTTGCCATCTATATATTGAAGCCAATGATATATATCGCACATATACATATATTGCTAGGAATATAAATTTTTTCAATTTAATTGTAATAAGTCATGATAGCCGAGTTTTAGGGTGGTCGGAAATTCAAGTTGAGAGACCCGAGTTTATCCTCAGGTGGCAGGCTCATACGAATAATATTTTTTAAAAACTTATGTACGAATTATATCCTTGGCATGGACATAGAAACGGTGATGGGCTCACCACCTGTCACATTGTTTCGAAAAATAATCTTCGGTGGAAGGTGGGTCGAAATGACTTAATTGTCTAGACCTCTTTCTACCCCTGTATTGGGAATGGAAATCGTGAAGATATTTTTACAAGTTACAAATAAATGCTTAGTAAAGGGCAAGTACCCTCTTCATGGAAGTTCAACTAAGATTTTACCCACTTTTACCTGACATCTAATGAATAAAGTATTCTCTGAGTGGTTGGGTGGTCGGAATTTCGAGTCAAGAGACCCGATCCGAGAGAGTTCGATCCCCAGGTGGCGGGCTCGTACCAATGGGTTTTTCAAAAACCTAAGTACGAATTATGTCGTTGGCTTGGACATAAAGACGGCGACAGACTCACCACCTGTCACGTTGTCCCGAAAATATCTTCGGTGGAAGGTGGATCGAAGGGACTTAATTGTCTAGACTAGACCTCTGTCTACCCCTGTATTGGGAATTGCGTGAAGATATTTATTTATTTTATTTTATGACAAAGGTCCAATTTACTAAGATACACGTAAATACATATCGGACTGTTGGAGTCCACTGGCCTCTCCCATTGGGAGGATTTCCCATAATCGCCACGCTTGGCATGCGGATTGGCGATCGCAGTAACAGACCACTCGCAACTCATCGTCAGACGCTGCTGCCCATCTTCGGTCTGATATTTTTAAGAATGGTTATCCCGCCATCTATCGTTTGCCATAACGATATTCAAGGCTGTTTCCCTTAGTCGCCTCTTACGACGTCCTCGGGGAGAAAGGTAGTGGTAATATTCTTACGCCGTTACCACAAGGAATTTCATTTGTTAAGATGTTACCAGCCAGTATTAAGTCCCTTTGTAAACCTTTAGTTTAAGTTTATTTTTAGCAAATAAACTTTTTCTTAAGTAAGTAACTATAGCCGTAGGTGGTCGGAATTTCGAGTCAAGAGACCCAAGTTCGATCCCCATGTGGCAGGCTCGTTCCAATGGGGTTTTTCAAAAATGTATGTATGAATTACATCGTTAGCTTGGACATAAAGACGGCGACTGGCTCACCACCTGTCACGTTGTCCCGAAAATGTCTTTGGTGGAAAATGGGTCGAAGGAACTTAATTGTCTAAACCTTTGTCTACTCCTGTATTGGTAATTGCGTGAAGATATTTATTTCATTCATATTTTTCTTTCACAATTTATCTTGATACAAAATATCATTCCAGATAAATAATCATGTACAGCAGGCTAATAGTACACAATGTCAACAGCAAACATTAAACAACGCAACGAAAGTACAGTACGGAGATAAACTACCAAAATGGGCGATAGAGAGGTAATTATATAATATATTGTATGATATTTTGTAGTAAAAGTTTTCAAAGTTTTCATCAATACCACCTTGATGCTTGGCATTCCACCACGGTGCGTTTTTCGCGGAACTTTCTTCCACGCACTTGCACTTTATGGAATGCGCTGTCAGCGGTTTTTCCGGACCGATACGACTTAGGGACCTTCAAGAAAAGAGCCTATACCTTTCTCAAAGGCCGGCAACGCATCCGCTATTCCTCCGGTATCGCAGATGTTTATGGGCGGCGGTAATCACTTAACATCACGTGTGCCACCTGCACGTTTGCCTCCCTTTTCTATAAGAAATAGTAAGTCATGCTAGAAAATTTCTTCGGTGGAAGTTTGTTCGAAGGGACTTAATTGTCTAGAGAAGACCTGTGTCTACCACTGTATTGGAAATTTCTTGAAGACATTTATTTATTTATTATTTATATAATGTAAACTAGCTTACCCACGCGGCTTTGCCCGCAGTTTAACACTTAACGCGGAATCCTAATTATGTTTCTAAAATAGAAGTAGCCTGTGTGTGAAAGTTCTGTTAAAATCGGTCCAGTCGTTTCAGTGATTAGCCGGCACAAACAGACGACAAAAATTAAAAAAATATATATTTTGGTGTTTGCATTATGCACCGTATATATTCATTGACATGTAGTAAAAAACGGTTATTTCAATATTACGAACAGACATTCCAATTTTATTTATTTATTTATATATATATATATATATATATATATATATATATATATATATATATATATATATATATATATATATATATATATATATATATATATATATATATATATATATATATATATATATATATATATATATATATATATATATATATATATATATTATCGTGCTGTAGTTGCCTTTGTAGCACTACGAATAAACACGTTTCTTTCTTACTTTCTTTATTTTTTTCTTCCTTTCAGGTACAGTCGTCAGATACTTTTGCCTGATATAGGAGTGCGTGGCCAGGAGAAGCTGTGTGGAGCCAAGGTGCTGATAGTGGGAGCCGGTGGACTCGGTTGTCCGGCTTCTGTCTACTTAGCTGGAGCTGGGGTTGGTATGTACCACGTGAGACTAGCGTCACTGGCACGAAGTTGACGCAGGTTGTATTCAGTTTTCATAGCAATAAAAAGTATATATTCACGCCATTCCGTATACAGGGGTAGACAGAGGTCTAGTCTAGTCGATTAAGTCCCTTCGACCCACCTTTCGAAGATATTTTGTGACAACGTGACCGGTGGTGAGCACATCGCCGTCTTTATGTCCGAGCCAACGATATGAATCGTAAATAAATTTTAAAAAACCCATTGGCACGAGTCTGCCACCTAGCGATCGAACTGAGGTCTCTCGACTCGAATTCCGATCACCCAACCACTCGGCTACCGTGACTTAAAAATTTAAATTGAATGGAAATTAACATTTCTTAACATATATACATGTATACCAAGCTAATAAAAGTAGTTTAGAAAAACCGCCATACTGTATTTTTGCAAAAGAGAAAAATTGCATCCATTGTCACTTATGACAGACATAACATGACGATTGTTGTCGTTGCAAAAAAACGTCTTCGGTGAAAGAATCGGGAATGGTATGGAGATACGGCGACAGACTCTCCACCTGTCACGTTGTCCCGAAATATCTTCGGTGGATGGTGGGTTGAAGGGTCTTAATTGTCTAAACTAGACCTCTGTCTAGTATCTTCACACCATTCCCAATACAGGAGGTATTGGGAATGGCGTGAAGATATTTATTTATATTGTCACGTGTTTGTACAGATGTGTATGGTTAGACATACAAATCGGTTTAGTTAGACTATTCATTTTACCACAATTAAAAGATTGGTGGAATGAAGAAACTCCCGTACACACATTTTTAAAGTGTGTACGGGAGTTTCTTGAAACCTCACACTCTCTTTTATTTTTGAATAGTTGTTTAGAAAAATGTCTCATTGGTGTACAACTTCATTTGCAGGTGAAATAGGTATAGTTGACTATGACAGCGTGGACCTGACGAACATTCACCGACAAATCCTTCACGGAGAGAGAGATCAGAGCGCGAGGAAAGCGGAATCTGCGGCCGAAGCATTGAGAAGGTGAAACAATGTTTATTGCTTATGTCTAAAAACACTTATCTTACTTATCCTTATGGTAACGGTGCAAGAATATTGCCACTCTCATTCTTCCCAATTTTTATTGCTTATGTCTAAAAACACTTATCTTACTTATCAGTGTGGTAAGACCTTGTCAGAAAAATTGATAAGGGCGTGCTTCGATAGTTTGGGCACGTTGAGCGAATGAGTGAAGACCGAATGGCGAAGAAAATATATAGCGTGAAAGTTATTATTAAAAGGGGTCGAGGTAGACCGAGACTAGTACTTGGATACCTAGACGTGCATGTTTGAAGAAGATGATGAATCTGAAAGAAGCGAAAGAGGTATGTAGGGATCGTGACACTTGGCGATCTGTTCTCTCTGGCTACCCCTTCAGGGATTGTGCGTGAAGATAAGTAAGTAAGTGTGGTAACGGTGTAAGAATATTGCCACTCCCATTCTTCCCAATGTTTATTGCTTATGTCTGAAAACACTTATCTTACTTATCAATTAATGGTAACGGTGTAAGAATGTTGCCACTCCCATTCTTCCCAATGTTCATTGCTTATGTCTAAAAATACTTATCTTACTTATCAGTGTGGTAACAGTGTAAGAATATTGCCCTCCCATTCTTCCCAATGTTTGTTGCTTATGTCTAAAAATACTTATCTTACTTATCAGTGTGGTAACGGTGTAAGAATATTGCCACTCTCATTCTTCCCAATGTTTATTGCTTATGTCTAAAAACACTTATCTTACTTATCCTTATGGTAACGGTGCAAGAATATTGCCACTCCCATTCTTCCCAATGTTTATCGCTTATGTCTAAAAACACTTATCTTACTTATCAGTGTGGTAACGGTGTAAGAATATTGCCACTCCCATTCTTCCCAATGTTTATTGCTTATGTCTAAAAACACTTATCTTACTTATCAGTGTGGTAACGGTGTAAGAATATTGCCCTCCTCTTCTTCCCAATGTTTATTGTATGTCTAAAACACTTATCTTACTTATCAGTGTGTGGTAACGGTGTAAGAATATTGCCCTCCTCTTCTTCCCAATGTTTATTGCTTATGTCTAAAACACTTATCTTACTTATCAGTGTGGTAACGGTGTAAGAATATTGCCACTCCCATTCTTCCCAATGTTTATTGCTTATGTCTAAAAAAACTTATCTTACTTATCAATTGTGGTAACAGTGTAAGAATATTGCCACTCCCATTCTTCCCAATTTTTATTGCTTATGTCTAAAAACACTTATCTTACTTATCCTTATGGTAACGGTGTAAGAATATTGCCACTCTCATTCTTCCCAATTTTTATTGCTTATGTCTAAAAACACTTATCTTACTTATCCTTATGGTAACGGTGTAAGAATATTACCACTCCCATTCTTCCAATGTTTATTGCTTATGTCTAAAAACACTTATCTTACTTATCAGTGTGGTAACGGTAAGAATATTGCCACTCCATTCTTCCAATGTTTATTGTATGTCTAAAAATACTTATCTTACTTATCAGTGTGTGGTAACAGTGTAAGAATGTTGCCACCCCATTCTTCCCAATGTTTATTGTATGTCTAAAAACACTTATCTTACTTATCAGTGTGGTAACAGTGTAAGAATATTACCACTCCCATTCTTCCAATGTTTATTGTATGTCTAAAAATACTTATCTTACTTACCCTTATTACCTTACATGTGGTAACGCTGTAAGAATATTGCCACTCCATTCTTCCAATGTTTATTGCTTATGTCTAAAAACACTTATCTTACTTATCAGTGGTAACAGTGTAAGAATGTTGCCACTCCATTCTTCCCAATGTTTGTGCTTATGTCTAAAAACACTTATCTTACTTATCAGTGTGGTAACGGTAAGAATATTGCCACCCCATTCTTCCCAATGTTTGTGCTTATGTCTAAAAATACTTATCTTACTTATCAGTATGGTAACGGTGTAAGAATATTGCCACTCCCATTCTTCCCAATGTTTATTGCTTATGTCTAAAAACACTTATCTTACTTATCAGTGTGGTAACGGTAAGAATATTGCCACTCCATTCTTCCCAATGTTTATTGCTTATGTCTAAAAACACTTATCTTACTTATCAGTGTGGTAACGGTAAGAATATTGCCACTCCTCTTCTTCCCAATGTTTATTGCTTATGTCTAAAAACACTTATCTTACTTATCAGTGTGGTAACGGTAAGAATATTGCCACTCCTCTTCTTCCCAATGTTTATTGCTTATGTCTAAAAACACTTATCTTACTTATCAGTGTGGTAACGGTGTAAGAATATTGCCACTCCCATTCTTCCCAATGTTTATTGCTTATGTCTAAAAACACTTATCTTACTTATCAGTGTGGTAACGGTGTAAGAATATTGCCACTCCCATTCTTCCCAATGTTTATTGCTTATGTCTAAAAACACTTATCTTACTTATCAGTGTGGTAACGGTGTAAGAATATTGCCACTCCCATTCTTCCCAATGTTTATTGCTTATGTCTAAAAATACTTATCTTACTTACCCTTATTACCTTACATGTGGTAACGCTGTAAGAATATTGTCACTCCCTTTCTTCCCGTAGATGTCGTATGAGTCGACAAAGGTAAACAGCCTTGAATATCGTAATGGCGACCTGTAGATGGCGGGACAACCATCTCTAAAAATATCAGATCTAAACAATCAGACCGAAGATAGGCAGCAGTCTGAGGTGCGAGGTGTCTGATACTGCGATCGCCAATCCGCTTGCCAAGCGTGGCGATTATGGCAAATACTCCATATGGGAGAGGCCTATGTCCTGCAGTGGACTTTACTGGGCCGTTATGTATGTGTGTATAAAAATACTTTATTATGAATATCTTCATGCCATTCCCAACATCTGGGTTAAACAGGTCTAGACAATAAAGTTGTTTCGTCCCACCTTCCACCGAAAATATTTTTGGTATGACGTGACAGGCGGTGAGCCCGTCATCGTCTCAATTTCCACAGCGATATAATTCGTACAAACTTTTTTTATTACGCAGTTTTATTGATTTTTAAAGCATGTTTATGCTAAACTTTTCTGTAATTAAATTAAAGAGAAAAATGTTCCGAACGTGGCACGGTTCGTCAGAGGTCGCGTGTTAGAATCCCGCCCGTGTCAGTTGAAATTTTAAAAAACATTTTTTCTCTTTAATTTAATTGTACATAAGTTTTAGAAAAATCCCATTGGTACTAGCCTTCCACCTGAGGATCGAACTCGGGTCTCTCGACTCGAAATTCCGACCACCCAACCACTCGGCTATCGTGACTCTAAACTTATTAACTGAAAACTACTACTTTCGTAGAGCCCTACTCCTCGTGGCATGGCACCTAGAACGCTTGCTGCATTTCCACGTTGAATGGCTAGACTTAACCGTTGAGCGAGAAAAGAACCAGCCCTCTTGTCACTAGCGGCTACGACCAGTCGCGGATACAATTCCTTCAGAAACTGCATCACGAATGGAACAAATATTTAGTCTCATTTCACAGACTCATATGTACGCCATTTACCCCATTCAGCTGCCTCTGATGCAGCCCCGTCCCTTATCGAAGTACCCTTGATTTGAGAGGCCGCTAATGTATCGACGCAAGTAGCTTCCCAAACAAAGCTTTACCTCTCTCCCAAGGGACTAAATTCAAGCCGTCGGATCTCTTACCATCCTCCAGAAATATTCCACAAGGCTCTAATCTTCACGCAATTCCCCATACAGGGGTAGACAGAGGTCGAGTCTAGACAATTGGGTCCCTTCGATCCATCTTCCACCGCAGACATTTTCGGGACAACGTGACAGCTGGTGAACCCGTCGCCGCCTTTATGCCCAAGCCAACGATATAATTCGTACATAAGTTTTTGAAAAACCCATTGCTACGAGCCTGCCACCTGGTGATCGAACTCGGGTCTCTCGACATGAAATTCCGACCACCCACGCACTCGGCTATTGTGACTTTTTAAACTCTAAAACAGAGGGAATATTTACGAAAACAAGAGCTCTTCGGATGATTTCATTCAAGGAGCCGTGACGAGACAGTCTGTCGGCAAGTTTATGTTACAGATGTATGTAGATATAACAAATGTAACACTGGTAATATCATTCCGGTCCATGGTCTACACCATGGAAACCAACCGACCAACATGCGATGTCCCGGGTTCGATTCCCGGACGGGTCAATGTAGAAAACCACTTTTTCTGCAGATTCTCAAAAAACAAGTGCTTTAGCTAATTAGGGATTGAAGCAATTATGTGATAATGTCCCCCGATCTATGTATATACTTACTTTAGAGTCACGATAGCCCAGTGGGTGCGTGGTCGGAATTTCGAGTCAAGAGACCCGAGTTCAATCCCCAGGTGGCAGTACCTATGAGTTTTTCAGAAACTTATGTACGAATAACATCGTTGGCTTGGACTTGAAGATGGCGACAGGCTCACCACCTGTCACGTTGTCCCGAAAATATCTTCGGTAGAAGGTGGGTCGAAGGGACTTAATTATCTAGACTAGACCTCTGTCTACCCCTGTATTGGGAATGGCGTAAAGATATTTTATTGTATTTGTTATATCAATAAGACAAACTCCGTGGACGAGTGGTGTCACTCTGGTTTCCATGGTCTACACCATGGAAACCAACTGACCAACATGCGATGTCCCGGGTTCGATTCCCGGACGGGTCAATGTAGAAAACCACTTTTTCTGCAGATTCTCAAAAAACAAGTGCTTTAGCTAATTAGGGATTGAAGCAATTATGTGATAATGTCCCCCGATCTATGTATATACTTACTTTAGAGTCACGATAGCCCAGTGGGTGCGTGGTCGGAATTTCGAGTCAAGAGACCCGAGTTCAATCCCCAGGTGGCAGTACCTATGAGTTTTTCAGAAACTTATGTACGAATAACATCGTTGGCTTGGACTTGAAGATGGCGACAGGCTCACCACCTGTCACGTTGTCCCGAAAATATCTTCGGTAGAAGGTGGGTCGAAGGGACTTAATTATCTAGACTAGACCTCTGTCTACCCCTGTGTTGGGAATGGCGTAAAGATATTTTATTGTATTTGTTATATCAATAAGACAAACTCCGTGGACAAGTGGTGTCACTCTGGTTTCCATAGTGTAGACCGACCGACACGCGATGTCCCGGGTTCGATTCCCGGACGGGTCAATGTAGAAAACCACTTTTTCTGCAGATTCTCAAAAACAAGTGCTTTAGCTAATTAGGGATTGAAGCAATTATGTGATAATGTCCCCTATCTATGTATATACTTACTTTAGAGTCACGATAGCCCAGTGGGTGCGTGGTCGGAATTTCGAGTCAAGAGACCCGAGTTCAATCCCCAGGTGGCAGTACCAAGAACGCTTGCTGCATTTCCACGTTGAATGGCTAGACTTAACCGTTGAGCGAGAAAAGAACCAGCCCTCTTGTCACTAGCGGCTACGACCAGTCGCGGATACAATTCCTTCAGAAACTGCATCACGAATGGAACAAATATTTAGTCTCATTTCACAGACTCATATGTACGCCATTTACCCCATTCAGCTGCCTCTGATGCAGCCCCGTCCCTTATCGAAGTACCCTTGATTTGAGAGGCCGCTAATGTATCGACGCAAGTAGCTTCCCAAACAAAGCTTTACCTCTCTCCCAAGGGACTAAATTCAAGCCGTCGGATCTCTTACCATCCTCCAGAAATATTTCACAAGGCTCTAATCTTCACGCAATTCCCCATACAGGGGTAGACAAAGGTCGAGTCTAGACAATTGGGTCCCTTCGATCCATCTTCCACCGCAGACATTTTCGGGACAACGTGACAGCTGGTGAACCCGTCGCCGCCTTTATGCCCAAGCCAACGATATAATTCGTATATAAGTTTTTGAAAAACCCATTGGTACAAGCCTGCCACCTGGGGATCGAACTCGGGTCTCTCGACTCGAAATTCCTACCACCACACCACTCGGCTATTGTGACTTTTTTAAACTCTAAAACAGAGGGAATATTTACGGAAACAAGAGCTCTTCGGATGATTTCATTCAAGGAGCCGTGACGAGACAGTCTGTCGGCAAGTTTATGTTACAGATGTATGTAGATATAACAAATGTAACACTGGTAATATCATTCCGGTTTCCATGGTCTACACCATGGAAACCAACCGACCAACATGCGATGTCCCGGGTTCGATTCCCGGACGGGTCAATGTAGAAAACCACTTTTTCTGCAGATTCTCAAAAAACAAGTGCTTTAGCTAATTAGGGATTGAAGCAATTATGTGATAATGTCCCCCTATCTATGTATATACTTACTTTAGAGTCACGATAGCCCAGTGGGTGCGTGGTCGGAATTTCGAGTCAAGAGACCCGAGTTCAATCCCCAGGTGGCAGTACCAATGAGTTTTTCAAAAACTTATGTACGAATAACATCGTTGGCTTGGACTTGAAAATGGCGACAGGCTCACCACCTGTCACGTTGTCCCGAAAATATCTTCGGTAGAAGGTGGGTCGAAGGGACTTAATTATCTAGACTAGACCTCTGTCTACCCCTGTATTGGGAATGGCGTAAAGATATTTTATTGTATTTGTTATATCAATAAGACAAACTCCGTGGACGAGTGGTGTCACTCTGGTTTCCATGGTGTAGACCGACCGACACGCGATGTCCCGGGTTCGATTCCCGGACGGGTCAATGTAGAAAACCACTTTCACTGTAGATTCTCGGGTCTGGTCGCTAGTGCTTTAGCTAATTAGGTATTGGAACAATTATGTGATGATTTCCCCCTATCTATGTATTTATTTATTTATTCCAGTATCAACTCCCGCATCAAGATAACCCCGTACAGCGTCCAGTTGGATTCGAACAACGCACTGAGCATTGCGAGCCGGCACGACCTGGTGCTTGACTGCAGCGACAATGTGCCCACTAGGTATTTGCTGAACGATGTCTGCGCCATCGCCAAGGTGAGTCAGCTGATGCCCCCCCCTCCCCCCTTCTTCTTCTTCCATATAATTTACGTACGTCTTGTCTTCATGCATCTTTCTGGTGGTGTGTTTGTAGTGTTTTTTTTTTTATTGATAGGGGCTGTCAAAGGAACTGACATACCACCAAATTTTTGGCACTACTGACTCCGATGCCTCCTAGTTAGGTCCGTGGTTAATATAAAGTACTAGGGCATCATAACTAGAAGCAGATGTAAAGTATCTGCACTGCTGTTTAGTTGCGGATATGGTGTGAGATCGTGGTATTGACAAGAAAACTCCTAGGCAGAGGGGCCTTTACACCTGTATCTGGTCGAAGAAAAACATTAAGTACTAGGGCATCATAACTAGAGGCAGATGTAAAGTATCTGCACTGCTGTTTAGTTGCGGATATTGTGAGGTCGTGGTACTGACAAGAAAACTCCTAGGCAGAGGGCTTTACACCTGTATCTGGTCGAAGAAAACATTAAGTACCAGGGCATCATAACTAGAAGCAGATGTAAAGTATCTGCACTGCTGTTTAGTTGCGGATATGGTGTGAGATCGTGGTACTGACAAGAAAACTCCTAGGCAGAGGGGCTTTACACCTGTATCTGATCGAAGAAACCATTAAAGTACTAGGGCAACATGACTAAAAGCCGATATAAAGCATCTGCACTGCTGTTTAGTTGCGGATATGGTGTGAGGTCGTGGTACTGACAAGAAAACTCCTAGGCAGAGGGGCTTTACACCTGTATCTGGTCGAAGAAAAACATTAAGTACTAGGGCATCATAACTAGAGGCAGATGTAAAGTATCTGCACTGCTGTTTAGTTGCGGATATGGTGTGAGGTCGTGGTACTGACAAGAAAACTCCTAGGCAGAGGGGCTTTACACCTGTATCTGGTCGAAGAAAAACATTAAGTACTAGGGCATCATAACTAGAGGCAGATGTAAAGTATCTGCACTGCTGTTTAGTTGCGGATATGGTGTGAGATCGTGGTATTGACAAGAAAACTCCTAGGCAGAGGGGCTTTATACCTGTATCTGGTCGAAGAAAACATTAAAGTACTAGGGCAACATGACTAAAAGCCGATATAAAGCATCTGCATCGCTGTTTTGTGACTGACATCTGTAAAAGAGGGGTGATACTGACTCAGAAAACTCCTAGGCAGAGGGGCTTTACACCTGTATCTGGTCGAAGAAAACATTAAGTACTAGGGCATCATAACTAGAAGAAGATATAAAGTATCTGACAGCTGTTTAGTAGCAGATATAGTGAGAGCACGATTTTTGCCATATAAAAATAGGGGTTGATCGTAAAGGGGGGTGAAAATTTAGGGTTGTATGTATTTTTAATGCTGCATCATAAAAAATAATAAATTGTCTAAAAATGAAAAAAAATTAGGGTTGGACTACCCTTAACGGGGGAAAAAAATAGATGTCCGATTCTCAGACCTACCCAATATGCACACAAAATTTCATGAGAAACGGTTGAGCCGTTTCGGAGGAGTAAGGTAACTAAACTAACATTGTGACACGGGAATTTTATATATAAGATTTTTAATTTTCACCTTACAGTTGCCTCTGATATCGGGCAGCGCTTTGAAAATGGAAGGGCAACTAACCGTTTACGGATACAGAGCGGAGAAGAATTCCTGTGAGAAGGTCGGTATTTGTTTAAAAGTTTTCATTCATTCGTGACGTCACTCTTTTCAGTTAAAGACAGATAGACACTAGGGAAGGAGACGGGTGTGAATGAGTGAACGAAAATTAATAGTCAAATAAATATCATCAAATAATAGTAACCGACATAGCCGTAAGGATCAGCACATTGAAGTTGCAGTGGGCCGGCCACAAAGCTCGTAGAACTGACAACCGTTGGGGAAGAAAGGTTCTCCAGTGGCAATCTCTTTTAGGCAACCGCAGTATAAGACGATTCCCCTAGGAGATCCGATTATAATTTAAACAAACATCACAATGGGGTAGGCAGAGGTCTATACAATGATGTCGTTTCGCATTTATTTAAGCTTATTTTCGTTATCGTGACAGGTGGTGAGCCTATAGGGAAGGGAGTTCCTTATTATAAAAATATTAATTTTAAGTTCTATTCGAGGTATAAAGAAAGTAATTATTCGGATATACATTTTTATTATAATTTTTTTATTGATAAAAATAAAAAAAAAACGTTATCAATTCTATTTTTACAATGATTTATAAATAATAATAACCGTAATCACGTAGACTATACATTAGACACTGTATAGCCATCATACAAAGACTATACGTAAATAATAAAAATCTTACGTTACGGACGTTTTTTCCCGGTACCTCTTCACATAAGGAACTTCGTTACAAAAAGTTGAAATTAAAATTTCAACTGTCCGATCCCGCCCGTGTCAGTTGGAATTTTTTTTTAATTTTTTCTCTTCAATTTAATAAAAATATACACATTTACATATTAATGTATACATATGAAACGACGAATGACCTATATATCCATGACTCGAATACATCATATCAATGACACAAGGATTCCCCCCCAGCGGGATCCGAACCCGCGACCCACAGCTTCGAAGGCCCTGTCACCGGCAACAGAGCCATCGGGTCGTCTGTAATTGCATGCTTTAAGCCGCTATAAGTTCAAATTATGGTAATGGGATTTAAAAAAAAAAGAATCTTTCAGGACCCAACGTACCAAGGTCCGTGCTATCGCTGCTTGTTCCCGAAGCCCCCACCAGCCGAGGCGGTGGGGAGCTGCTCAGCCGATGGGGTCGCGGGTCCAGTGCCTGGTGTTATAGGTGAGGGCTGGGGCTGGGTCTTGGTGCGAAGGGAGACCGGAGACCGGAGTGATGCTAAACGGCGACGAGCTCTTCACATGGCCGGAGTCATGCCTGATACTTACCGAATCTCCCACTTCTCGAGATGAGATAATCAAAGTCAAGGTAGTCTAGTGGTTGGGTGATCAGGATTTGAGTCCTGAGACTCGTGTTCGATCCCCAGGTGGCAGTACCAATGAGTTTTTCAAAAACTTATGTACGAATAATATTACGTTAGCTTGGACATAAAGACAGCGACCAGCTCACGGGAAAGTGGGTTTAAAAGACATAATTGTCTGGACCTCTGTCTACCCCCAGTATCGGGAATGGCGTTAAGGAGAGTAAGGCATCATACTTTCTGTATACCCTACTTTCCCGTCTTTCCGTCACATACGGAAAGTTCGTACTTTTTTTCATAGTATCAATTCTATGAACTTTAAAAAATTATTAACGATTTCAATTAAAATACACTAGAGGTCAACGTGACAGGTGGTGAGCCTATCGCCGTCTTAGTGACCAAGCTAACTGTAGAATATAATTACATACATATATATTTACATAGATGTAATGTTATATATTATAATAAATCTCATATTATATAAAATTCTCTTAAATATATAAAAAATATACATTAAAACATACATTCATCCATACATAACGGCATGTTAAAGTCCACTGCAGGACATAAGCCTCTCCCACAGGAAGGATTTGCCATAATTGCCACGCTTGGCAGGCGGATTGGCAGACCACTCGCACCTCAGACGCTGCTGCCCATCTTCGGTCTGATTATTTTGGTTAGATATTTTTAGAAGTCTATTGGTTGCCATATCGTCTGTGTCCCTTAGTCGCCTCTTACGACACCCACGGGATTTCTTAAAAGGATGAGAGATTGAGAGAAGGAGATTATTAAAAGGGTCTTAAATATCTTCAATATACAGATAAATAGAAGATATATGAGTGAAATACCTTATTGGGACGTATCTGAGCGTAAAACAATGGTTTTAGGATTCTAGTCTGTTTGTCTGTTTGTTTGGAGTTGTCGCTTAAGCCACTTAACGGATTTCGACTCTGTTTCCATTGATATTTTTTTTTATTTTCCAACTTAGAATCTGGTGCAATTATTAATGAAATCTGTTCTTTATGACTTATGATACAGCTTGAGTTCTCTTTAGTACGAGTTATCATACAGCCAAAAGGTCAAGTTAAAATGGACATCTGCCAGTGAAAGTCCTGTTAAAAACGGTCCAGCCTATCAGTTTTATAGATTAGCCGGAACAAACAGACAGACAGATAGACTGACAACATTAAAAAAATCAAATTATTTTGGTGTATGTACCTTATATTATATACATGTAGTAAAAACGATTATTTCGATTTTACAAACAGACACTCCAATTTTATTTATAGTATAGATAAACACTCCACTGAAGAAAAAACCAAATGGCGCTCCATTTTCAAATATTTTTATGTAAAAAAAAATTTTTAGTCGGAACAGACGTGCTTTTTTAAATTTTTCTTAGTTTCATTTTATACTGTAGTGTTAGTTACTGAAAGTTGGTTAACAGTATTTTATACCTTTCTGTATATTTGCCTTGCCGTCTTCATTATCTTCATGCAATTACCCATACTGGGGTAGGCATAGGTCTAGACAATAAAGTCCTTTCGACTCGCCTTTCACCGACGCTTATTTAAGACAACGCGTCAGGTGGTGAGCTCATCGCGGAACTGCTCCTCCGCCCTATTCGTTTATATCTATTTCTCAGTTAGATATGATTAATACGGAGTTTGTTTTTCAGGTGCATTACAGGCTTTAGAAGCGATCAAACTAATCGTGGGACAGACGCACGAGAGATTGCTCGTTGGGAGATTACTCATATTTGACGGAGAAGACGTCACATTTCGAACAGGTATCCCATATACGTACATACGTACACACACACACACACATACATACATACATATATACATACGTACGTAACGGCCTATTAAAGTCCACTGCAGGACATAGGCCTCTCCCATAGAGAAAAAAAAATATCTTCACGCAATTCCCAATACAGGGGTAGACAGAGGTCAAGTCTAGACAATTAAGTCTCTTTGACCCACCTTCCACCGAAGATATTTTCGGGACAACGTGACAGGTGGTGAGCCCGTCGCCGCCTTTATGTCCAAGCCAACGATGAAATTCGTACATAAGTTTTTGAAAAACTCATTGGTACTGCCACCTGGGGATCGGACTCGGGTCTCTCGACTCGAAATTCCGACCACCCAACAACTCGGCTATCGTGACTTATTCATGACATGAATCGAATTTCTATTTTTTTTTCTCATAGACTTTCTCATAGTTACTCATGTTGAATACTCACGATTGTTGTCTCTAGGTGGAATTTCATCCTTAAACACATTAAAAATCACTTTTACTTATTCAACATTTATATTAAAATACCTGACCGGTTTCGCCTTTATGGCATTATCAAAGGTTTCTCCCTTTGTAATAAGAAACCTTTGTTAAAAAAAGTCACGATAGCCGTGTGGTTGGGTGGTCGGAATTTCGAGTCGAGAGACCCGAGTTCGATCCCCTGGTGGCAGGCTCGTACCAATGGGTTTTTCAAAAACTTATGTACGAATTATATCGTTGGCTTGGACATAAAGACTGCGACGGGCTCACCACCTGTCACGTTGTCCCGAAAATATCTTCGGTGGAAGGTGAGTCGAAGGGCCTTAATTGTCCAGACTAAACATGTGTCTACCCCTGTATTGAGAATTGCGTGAAGATATTTATTATTTATTTTAAATTGTATACTTGGGGAGCGCTTTTAGCCAGGGTAGAAGATGTGTATATATGTGGACAGGCGAGTGGCTGTCAGGAACAACGCCGACGGTGCCCTGCTCAAAAAAGGAGTGGGTCAAAGGAGCTGTCTACCCCTGTATTGGGAATTTCGTGAAGATAATCGTTGTGCAGAGGATTTGCTTTTGTAAAATATAATACATATTATTATATTCAAATAATATCATCGACATTGTTAAAAAGAAATGCATCACATTGACATTGGGACGTCGTCATTGTTGAAGTTGTTTGGTATATAGGGCAGTTGGTCAGTCTTCCTCTATTTAAAGTAGTCCATTACCTCTCCTCTCTTCCGCAGTGAAACTCCGGCCGCGTAACGCCGCGTGTCCGGCTTGTTCAGAGACGCCGAGCGTCACGCAGCTGATAGATTATGAGGCTTTCTGCAAGGCGCAGGCCAAAGAGAAGGTATGGCGAAGTTCAAAGACTACATCTATAGCCGTGAGGGACTAGGTTTCGACTAGCCTACTTCTTCTTTACACTATCTATCCACTCCCGGAAACATTATGCAGGTCGTCACTCCGTCTGGGGAGGCTGCAATGTGCTGCGTTATGGCTATGTAGGTTCTTCTTCTTCTTCTCCTCTGCAGCCTAACAAGAGTCCACTGCGGAACGTAGGCCTACTCTAAAACATTCCACAGTGATCGGTCCTCGGCCGTCTGCATCCATCAGGCCTTTACCAAGTCTTGGTTAGAGTTATCTCCCGCACATATATCTGCACACGCTCCTTCTATTGTTTTTTTTTTTTTAATGGATAAGGGAGGCAAACGAGCAGGTGGCTCATTTGATGGTAAGTGACTACCGCCACCCATGTACACCTGCAATACCAGAGGCATAGCAGATGAGTTGCCGGCCTTAGAGTGCCCCCAGGATTGGGGGAGGGGGGTGTATGGGCCTCCGGTTACCTGCACTCACCAGAAGAAACGCAGAGGTTTGTTAGACTTCCACTTCACGCCGGTACTCTGTGAGGTCGCGGTACTTCCCCGGTCGAGCCGGCCCATTCGTGCAACAACAAAAGCTGACGCGCGGCTCTACCACTGTTAAAAAGAAAATTATTAAGAAGTTTATTTTTAAATCCTACAGTTTATACTCAATGCTCAATGCTATAGTTTACATACATACACCCGTAAAAGTCCAGCGCACGATGAAGGCATCTCCCGTAAAGTTGGATTTGTCATAATCGCCACGCTTGGCAGGAGAATTGGCGATAAGTTACTTAAACGCCGCTGCATGTCTCGAGTAAATTATATATTTTTCTGATCTGTTGTTTTTGGAAATGGTTATGCTGTCTTTCGACGGCATTTGATGTTTAGAGGGTTTCCTTTTATTTTGATCTGTGCTAATAGAACAGTGTATAAATATATTAAAAAATGTCTTTATTTCTCAATACAGGGGTAGACAGAGGTTCAGACAATGAAGTCTCTTTTACCAACACTTTACCAACGTTGTCCCAAAAGTGTCTTCGTTAAGACATTTTTTGTGACAACGCGACAGGTGGTGAGCTTTTCGCTGTCTTAATGTTCAAGCCAATGATGAAAATCGTACATAAGTTTTTGAAAAACCTATTGGTACGAACCTGCCACCTGGGGATCGAACTCGGCTCCCTTGACTCGAAATTCCGACCACCCAACCACTCGGCGATCGTGACGTCAAGAGAGCCGAGTTCGATCCCTAGGTGGCAGGCTCGTACCGTGTAATGGGTTTTACCAAAATTATGTACGAATTATATCGTTGGCTTGACGACAGACGACAGGCTCACCACCTGTCACGTTGTCCCGAAAATATCTTCGGTGGAAGGTGGGTCGAATGAACTTAATTGTCTAGGTCTAGACCTCTGTCTACCCCTGTATTAGGAATTGCGTGAAGATATTTATTTATTTTAAAAGAAATCGTGAACACGAGCCAGGGTAGGTGGAAAGTAGACAGACAATACATAATTTGTATCGGACAAACGGTATCAGCGTAAGAATTTGGTACGAGTAAGACATTTAGCTTGGAGCCGTTAGCTTGGTACTAACGCGGCGCTAGGCTCACCACCTGTCACGTTGACCCGAATAATCTTGATAGAATATATAGATATACGAGTATAGTAACAAGTTCTATACATAGTAGACCGAAAAAGTGGATAGAGAGGACTACATTGTCTAGACTTTTCGCTGCCTAGACCTTGGTTTGTGGAAATTGCATGAAGAAAACTTTGTTCATTGTGCGTGTCGTGTGAAGTTCAGAACTGCGAATGTTATGTTAGGGGTAAGTGACTTTTTTTTCTTAAATATTTGCTTGATATTGTTTATTTGTATAATGTAACATTCGCGGTATTGAATAATCCGATATAGCCATAAGGATTAACATCCAAACGCTCTGAGGCTCCGGGTTCGGTTCCCGTAGAAAACTACTTTTTCTACATTCTCTCGAGTCTGTTTAGGTTTGTGTTTCGATGTTTTAACACACTTGGCTTACTTTGGGATCAGAGCTATATTAGATGAATATATCTATTTATTTATTTCAATTTAAAAAGTATCAAATATCTTCACGCAATTCCCAATACAGGGGTAGACAGAGGTCTAGTCTAGACAATTAAGTCCCTTTGACCCACCATCCACCGAAGATATTTAAGGAACAAAGTGACAGGTGGTGAACTTATCGCCGTCTTTATGTACAAGCGCAACGATATAATTCGTACATAAGTTTTTAGAAAAACCCATCGGTACGAGCTTGCAACCCGGGCATCGAACACGGCTCTCTTGACCATCCAACCACTCGGCTATCGTGATTTCGAATTTATTTCAATGAATTTAGTAAAATGCTGTTATATTTTCATTACAAAGATACAGATCAATTTTATATATTTACATATTTATAGATTACGAGTCGCTAGTATCACAAAGTGCCTTGACGAAACCTATTCTTCTACTAATTTGCAGAAGAAACAAGAGGCCCGCCTAAAGACGCAGCGCAGAACAGAGGAGAAAGAGAAACGTATGACCGGACAGAGTTACTACGGCTTCCGTGCGGCAGCTATGCCGGAATGCGACAAGAAGAAATGGATACAGGACGTGCCGAAGTCGGAAAGAAAGCTGGGGCCGCGATGCAAGTCCGAGCTTTGCGCTAAAGGCACACACAGGCACTGCTCTAACATAAGCGATGAGATAAGACAGGAGTTATTCTATCGCTTCTGGAACGAACTAGATTGGAAGGGTAAGAAGAGCTTTGTGAGATCGCTAGTCGACACAGTACCGCCGAAACGGAGAAGAATCAAGCATAAAAACTCAATCTCCCGGAAGGGAGATACGAAACTCTACCACTTGCAGTACGAAGAGAAGAGATTACCCGTTTGCAGGGTAATGTTTTTGAACACTTTGGGCATTAAAGAGGCGATGGTGAGATGCTGGTTGATAGGGGAAAGGCCTAAACTGCCCAAAACGCCCATAAAATCATTGAACGTTAATACTTATATAGACAATCTGCCTAAGTCGATGGCGAAATGCCAGTATTGCAAACACATACAGTATATAAATTTGGATAGTGTTAAAAATCTATATCAGCTGTATAATATGTACGTTAGGGATATGAAAGCGAGAGGTGTGGTCCCGGCTTCAAGGAAGACGTTTTCCAATGTTGCCAGTGCTAAAAATGTTAGGATATTCAAACCGAAAAACGATACGGACGTCTGTGATATGGTCAGTGAGCATAACGTGTTGCCATGTGTGCGCGAGTGTGTTGTAGAAAATAAAAATAATGTTGTATGTGATAATTTGATGGGTGTAAATTATTATTATAATGATGCTTGGTAAATATTGTCGCAGTTTTTTTTTTCTTTTTACCTTTTTTAAACGTTTTAAAAAGTGGATCTCGGTTTATGACCATAAGCGACAACAGCTTATGGTTTAGGGTGCGGATTACGAAACCATGTCGCAGGTTCAGGCCCGCCATTCAACAAGCAAGTTGGGAGTGGTTAACAGGAATTCTTTTATTAAAAAATAAAATATCCTTGAATAAAATATCTTTTACTAAAAAATAACATATACATATTTCGAATGCCTAAACTTGAATTTTGAAGTTAATACCTAGTAGTATTGGATAAATTTTGAAGTTAATTTTATACACCTCGGTACTTTCATGCTTTTCCCAATACAATTTTCGACAGAGGTCTGGACGATGTAGTTCTTTCGACCCACCTTTCACCGAGGACCTTTTTTCCGTCTTAATGTCCAAACCAACCATATAAGTCGTACAAAGTTGTACTACACCTGGGGATTGAACTCGGGGCTCTCTATTCGAATTCCGATCACCCAACCACTCGGCTATCGTGACTTATTGCTGCAACTAAGCTGCTATGCTCACCTCAATACTATTATATGTTTTGCATCTATTGTGGTTAGACCGCGAATAAACTTGTTTCTTTCTTTCTTAACTTAAAATATATCTACAGTAATATTTTAACAAGGTAAAAACTAATAAATTCCAAGTTTTGTGAGATCGCTTAAATTTCTGTAATCAATTTATTAATGTATGATAAACTTCAGCAACCATTTAAATAAAATTTTAAATTACCAAACTTTTTCTCTTTATAATATAAGTGAAGATTAATTTTATTGTCGCATATAATTTCAGGACTTGGAAGTGAATATTCTTCCGTCGCGGAACCGCATCACAGCGATTGAACTGGAGCGACATCTAGCGAGTCTCAATATAGCAGACTCGGACGTGAAACAACGCCATCTGTTGGTCGACGTACGCAGCGAGGCGGAGTTCAACATGTGTCACATAGATGGCGCTGTTAACTGTCCGATAGAAAAGTTCCGCGGCGAGAAAGTGGAGGAGGTTTTGAGGATTATCAATGAAAAGAGTCAAGGTGGGTCTTTATTAAATATGCAGGCAACAGATTTTAATTCTCTTATAAGTAACAAGTATGACTCTTAAAGAGTCTCGATTGCCGAGTGGTTGGGTGGTCGGAATTTCGCGTGAAATGGCCCGAGTTCGATCCCCGCGTGGCAGGCTCGTAGCAATGGGAAAAACTTATGTACGAATTATATCGTTGGCTTGGACATAAAGATGGCGAAAGGCTCGCCACCTGTCACGTTGTCCCACGTGTATCTTCGGTGGAAGGTGGGTCGAAACGACTTAATTGTCTAGACCTCTGTCTACCCCAGTATTGGAAATATTTATTTATTTTATTTTTACGTCCTTTTTGCAGTAACCTTCATCTGTAGGAGAGGTAACGACTCACAGATAGCAGCGAAAACTGTCATAGATCTAATGGATGAAAATCATAAAAGTAAAGTAAAGGATCTGATAGGTGGCCTACATGCTTGGTCGGACAACGTCGACCACGATTTTCCTGTTTATTGAGTTTTAAGTAAAGAATTTTAAAGTTTGATGTTTCATTTATTTTATATTTAATACCCAGTAGAGATGCCGAGCTGATTATTATTATTATTTATGCTGTTTACACCACAGAAAAAAGAAAATGAGAGGAAAGGTTACAAAAGAAAAGAACAAACTTATGAGGTCGATACAAAAGGGCGGTCTTATCGCTTAAGAGCGATCTCTTCCAGGCAACCTTATGGCTAAGAATTATTACAATATTAGACTGCGGTAGGTGGTGTAAATAATAAACATACATACTAATAGTTAAATATACTAAACCATAATTAAATTAATACCTTAAAATAATAAATTAATAAATATGTAATATTATATAATAGACATACATTAAACTAAATAAACAGCTGATCCGCAGTATTGCAAGCCAAGTTCGAAGAAATTTAAGAAGGAAAAAAGGTTTATCCGAAGGCATAAAGGTATCGTAGCTTAAACGCTCCCCCGTCAGTCCAAGATCGCTCTCGTCACTTTCGTTTACAGGGTTCGAGTGCATCACGACGTTGTTTCTCTGAATCTGAAGATGAAGCTGTAAAGGCCTCCGGGCCAACGACATCCCGTGGGTGGTTTTTAGTCGGTATGTTTTTCCTTCGGAGATCCGAGTCCGACACTGTTCGTTCCGGTGGCCTTGCGGTCAGGAAACGAGCGTGCGTAAAGAATTTTCTTTTTTTATATAGAAAAGGGAGGCAAACGAGCAGGTGGCTCACGTGATGGTAAGTGATTACCGCCGCCCATGGACACCCGCAACACCAGAGGCTTAGCAGATGCGTTTGCCTCCCTTAGAGTGCCCCCCTCCCCCAGAATTGGGGGAGAGTTGTGTGTGGGCCACCGGTTACCTGCACTCACCGGACGAGACGCAGAAGTTTGTTAGACTTCTACTTCACGCCGGTATTCTGTGAGGTCGTGGTACTTCCCCGGTCGAGCCGGCCCATTCATGCAACAACAAATGCCGATGCGTGGCTCTACCAAAAAAAAAAGGTGGCTTAGATGGGTCGGTGTGAGCTATGGCTGCCGGGTTATATGGTTTTTATGGTTGGGTTGGTAGCGAGGATGCAATGGCAGAGACCTTGCCGCGCGACGACGAGCGGTGGACGCAGGTGTACGGCGAGCATTTTCTGCGCCTGATTAAGAGCAAGCAAGCGGCAGAGCTCTCGGCTGGTGTCACGCGAGGGCCTCCCGCGGGTTGTTAATCATTTCGCTGATAGGCAAAAAACCTATCGTTTTCGCATTTCCCTTTTCATTTCAACTTTTCTTTCATTATACTTTAATAAGAATTAACTATTTAAATATGTAATTACGTTTAGCATATATTTTTTACGTCTTTTTGACTTTCGCACCACGACTCATATGACAATGATAAACAATTGTTATTTTTTTTTTCGTGTAATTATTATTTATAGGTATTCCTTTAGTTTCGTCTCTAAGTTTGTTAATTTTCTCTTCAATTTATTATGTTCGTGGTGTATTATGTGTAATAAATGTTTCTTTGTTTCTAATACAACATTCAAACGATGCCATGATCATCTAAGATTGTGATGAGATTTTAGACTGTGCGTACTTAAACGAATGCATTTTTTTAATATGAGTAATATTGTAGCACATAGTAATAATTTTTTTGTCCTCATTTTTCAATTGTCCTCATTTCGTGATTAATTACTTTTCTTTCATTTCGTGATTAATTAGATATATGTATACCTTACAAATGTTGAATATTCACCTTTTTCAATTCGGTGAACTTTTTAGTATAGGAAGTAAAAAAGTTTAGCCAAAACGCCATCTAGAAGTTGCAATCGTGTAACTAATAGTCGCTTGATTTTCAATAGCCTCCAAGCAATCACCGATAGATGCCGCTACTTACACTACTTTGCTTGGGTCGATTAACCAACTTATTTATAAACACACTTTTTTACTTTCTTTAAGTGAATACGTGTTTTACATTTTTGTATATTATTATCATGAAGAGACAGAGACCAACGGAACTCAATGTTGACACGGAACTATTAACGTGGTAGTTGAATAGATTACAGTATCTATGAACCCTAGATGCTTTTAATCAACCAATTTAGGTAGGTAAATCCATCGATGGACTAGCGGGTTTTGTGCCCAATGCCGGCATCCTATATTATGCATGTAAGTTTGATACAGAACGCACCCTCCGTCCCAACATTCATCAAAGAATATGCAAATTGGTTTAATCCATTGTAAGCTGAAGTTTTAGGTTAAGTAGTGAATACATAGATAATAAAAAAAAATGTGAGCCGTCTTGGGACGCCTGGCAGATGTGAAACATTGTGTGTGTACAAGTAATATGCATAAAAGATAATATTATTACAGGAATGAAAAAATGAAGTACTAACAAAATACTAATGCAAAAATGAAGTATTACGAATTTCTTACAGAAAATGGTAATTTATTAAATAAAAAAAAATATCTTCACGCAATTCCAAATACAGGGGTAGACAGAGGTCAACTCTAGACAATTAAGTCCCTTTGACCCACCTTCCACCGAAGATATTTTCGGGACAACGTGACAGGTGGTGAGCCCGTCGCCGCCTTTATGTCCAAGCCAACGATGAAATTCGTACATAAGTTTTTGAAAAACTCATTGGTACTGCCACCTGGGGATCGAACTCGGGTCTCTCGACTCGAAATTCCGACCACCCAACAACTCGGCTATCGTGACTTTTATAAACATTAACATACATTAATAAACATTTATTTACATTTGATATAAAAATTCGATATTAATATCAAGTGGCCACAATTTAAATATTTTCTCTCTCTCTCTCTGTGACTTCAGTTACAGTTATATTCGATGTTTCCTCTGCCGGTATTACTGTTACGATTGGTCGATGATAACTAAACTACGTTACAAAAGTCCCGTAGTAGTAAAGTACGGTTGTCCCGAAAATATCTTCGGTGGAAGGTGGGTCATAGGGACTTAATTGTCTAGACTTGACCTCTGTCTACCCCTGTATTGGGAATTGCGTGAAGATATTTATATATTTATTTAATACGTTACAAAAGTATTGGATGAAACATTATCAAGATATCTCACAATTACAGCATCTATAGTTGTTCCATATTTTGTAGTAGATTCTTTTGGATTGTTGTTGATTTGCAATTGAAATTCTTTTTGAAGAAATGTCATTAATGGCAGTGATTCAGCTCTTGCAAATTTACATTAAAATCTCACGGTCACCCATCCAAGTACTGACCGCGCCCGACGACGCGCCCGCGTCGGACGAGAGTCGGTATATTCAACGAGGTATAAAATAAATAAATGAACAAAATGTCTCATAAAGTGCCCTAGCCTCAACCTTTTCTGCCTGAGTATTGGTTCGCATCCGGAAAACTTGGATCACAGGATCCAAGTTTTCCGGATGCGAACCAATACTCGTTCGTTACAATCGTATGCTCAGCACGCAGACAACGCAGTACAAAAGCATAAAAATTCCGGTTGCTATTCCAATCGCTTATGTCACAGATAGATGTTTTTGAAGACATCACTTGATATCGCAGCTATTTCTATCTAGATTCATCTCAATGAATACGTAACAAAATTAAGATGTTGAGTAAGGCGGATATTTTATTTAAAAATTATAGGATTTATATATAGATAGGGATTATTTTATTTAAAAATTATAGAATGTACAAAAAATTTAGTTTTCAAAACTGTCGCTAGATTTCGCTGTTTCGTTTTTTATCACACTATGGTTTGGTTAGAGGGAATACTTGAACAGTAAAAGCGAACGTCTACTCGTCCGATATAAATCGTACATATAGTTTTTATATTTTTGAACAGTGTTCCTGATGTTTAAGGAAATACTTTGTATATAGATATCGTTGTTTGATAATAAGTAGTAACGATAACATTATTATAGTTACGTTATATATATATATATACCTTGTCAAGTAATAAATTGTCACATGGTTAATATAAAATAATTGAAACAACTTCATTCATTATGTAACCATTATACCAAAATGAACTTAACAAAACATAGATTCTTATGACACTAAAGTTTATTCAAAATGACCTCCGTGATTTTGAATACAGGCCTTCAATCTGTGCGCCAGTCGTCTATCGCAGCACGAACGAGTTCCATGTCAATATCGGCGGCTGCCTTAATCAAGGATGTCTTGAGTGACTCCAAATTGGGATAAGGCTTTGAGCACGCCTTTTCCTCCTCCATATCTTGTAATCTAACGGATTCAAATCTGGAATGGAGGAGGGCCAGTCTTCGTGCCCGATGAAGTCGATTTCACGCGCCGCCAGCCAGTCTTGTGTGCTCTTCGCTCACTAGAGTCTTCATTGTATCGTTTGATGGTACGATAAACGAATCATTTGGTTATATTCAAATTTCAGTATGTCAAAAACTTGAATTGGCGAAACAATTTCATACATACATACATATACATTCATATAATCAAGCCTCTTTCCCGTAGGGGTAGGCAGAGACCACTTCTTTCCATTTGCTACGATCCTTACATATTTGTTTCGCTTCGTCCACTTTCATTATTCCCTTCATACATTCTCTTCGATTTAGGGTTCTATTGACCTGGCCTTTTTTCAGGACGTCCCGGATTTGTCTCGAAACGTCCGCCTAGGTCTTCCCCTTCCTACACTTCCATTCACACTCGCCTTATAAAGATTTTTCGTCTTTTTTTTCGTAGAAAAGGGAGGCAAACGAGCAGGTGGCTCACGTGATGGTAAGTGATTACCGCCGCCCATGAACACCCGCAATACCAGAAGCTTAGCAGATGCAACAACACATGCAACAACAAAAGCTGATGCGTTGCTCTACCACTATAATCGTCAATCGTTCTTCATTCATTCTCTTGACATGGCCAAATCTTGACATGGTCAAACCATCTTAGCATACCTTTCTCAATTTTAGTCAATACATCTTCTTTCAGAGCACAACGTTTCCTTATCTCACTATTCCTTATCCTGTCACTCAGTTTAACTCCTATCATACTTCTTAACGCTCTCATCTCAACTGCATTTATCCTTCTTTCATGTTTCTTCTGCCATACCCAAATTTCACTTCCTTACATGAGTGTTGGAAGCAACACTCCCTCATTGCACAGCCAAACGAGCCTTGTTAGACACCATCCGACTGCTCATAAAGGAGTGCAAAGCTCCATTCACCATGTTTCCTGCATTCACTCTTCTTTCAATATCACTCTCACACTTTCCATCTCTTGTAAACTTTGAACCCAGATACACAAACTCATTCACCTGTTCAATTATATAGTTCAATCACAAACTCATTCACTTATAAAATATATATATTTTAATAGTAAATAAATAATAATAAATATCTTCACGCAATTCCCAATACAGGGGTAGACAGAGGTCGAGTCTAGACAATTAAGTCCCTTCGACCCACCTTTCACCGAAGATATTTTCGGGACAACGTGACAGGTGGTGAGCCCATCGCCGCCTTTATGTCCAAGCCAACGATATTCGTACATAAGTTTTTGAAAAACCCATTGGTACGAGCCTACCAACTGGGGATCGAACTCGGGTCTATTGACTCGAAATTCCGACCACCCAACCACTCGGCTATCGTGACTTGTCGTTTCGTCGTTATTTTAATAGTCAGTGATATATTACACACTATGGAATATACTAAGTTTTTCAAGCAATGTTAATGTAATTTGTTTTAATTCACTCAGCTATCGTGACTTCCGCTTTTTGTAAAGAATACCAAAATGTAACGGCAGCGTAAAACGCTTACTGTAGAACAAAACACTATAAAATGTTAATTGTACGGGTTTGCACCGTACAGTGCCATCATATCATAGTGAATAGCACTTATCCGTCATATACTATGCTAAAATACCATAAATTAATCTTGGGTTACACCGAATTGTGTTATTTTCTCTAGTCTACTCCTCTGACTACCCCTGTGTTGGGAATTGCGTGAAGATATTTATCTATTCATTTTATTTATATGATTATATGTACATACACCAAAATAACATTTTTGTCATTCTGTCTATTTGTTAGTTCCGGCTTATCTCTGAAACGGCTGGACCAATTTTAACAGGACTTGCACAGATAGATAAGTAATGTCATAAGGAGTAACATAGACTACTTTTATTTTAGAAACATAATTATGGTTCTGTTTAAGAATGAAACTGCGGGAAAAGCCGCGGGGAGCAGCTAGTAAATACATTAAGTTATTGGTAGTATATTAAAGTAAAACAAACGGTTAAAAAGACGGTTATTTCTATATTAAAAACAGACACTCCAATTTTTTTTATATGTATAGATTATTGGCACGAAGGTAACTTAAAATATTTGAAGGCTTTTTTATGACAAAAGAGGGTTTTCCATCAAAGAAAGTCCACATTGGTTTAATCCATCGACTGTAAGCTAAAGTTATTGATAAATTTGTGAAAAGATAGGTAATTTAAAAGAAATCGAGAAAAGGATACGTAAAATACAAGATATATAGATAAAGTGTGATTTTTTAGTAAACAATGCAGCAAAAAGCCAACATCACGCGGTGTTCCCAGGCGGTCACCCATCCAAGTACTGACCGCGCCCGACGTTGCTTAACTTCGGTGATCGGACGAGAACCGATGCATTCAACGTGGTATGGATTTGCGTTCCATATTCGCGTGAGCTGATTCTGAGAAAAAATAAAACACATTATAATAAATAAAAGAACATGCATACATAATAATTACAACCACACCTGCCTGCATGTATGCCTGGTCAAACGGAACGTCGAAGCCTCAGCCTTCCGAGATTTAATTTGACGAATCAGTGCTAGGTAATAGTGCAGTACTAACACGCAACTTTTATTTGTCATTCGATCCACATCTGTAACACAATACAGATTACTGTGTTCATATTAATATACAGTCCATACAATGCGGTGTAATTTAAAATTAAACTTTGCGGAATACTAATATTTTTTGGTACGCAATAAATTACCATACCATTACGCCAATACTCAATACTGGTAAACAGAGGTGTAGACGATGCAGTCCTTTAGACCCACCTTTCGCCGAAGGCATTTTTTGGTACAGCGTGACGTTGGAGAGCCAGACGCCATCTTCTAGTCCAAGCCAACCATATATAAATGGTGCATAATTGTTGAAAAAACCCATTGGTACAAGCGTACCAAATGGGGATCCAAGACAAGTCGCTTCCCTAGAATTGCGATCTCTCCCTACCCCCCAAAGCAAACCCCCGACTGCCGTGAATTAGATTTATCTCCAAAGATTATTATTTAATTACCATTCTATATAATACAGTAATTTCCATGTGTATTAGGAATACTGTCCAAAAATATTTTAAACTTATATACGATTTATATCGGACGAGTACAAGTCAGCTTTTACTATTGAAGTATTCCCTATAACCAAACCATAGTGTGATAAAAAGTTAAACAGCGGCATCTAGCGACAGTTTTTAAAACTAAATCTTTAACATGCATATAAGTTTAAGTTCTGGTATTAACTATGATATTATTGTATTATTTATGATACATTAAATACTGAAAGCAACAAATTTCAGAATTTTGATAAGAATTCGCTAAATACTCTACAAATGTGAATTGTACAAAAGTATCCAATTTAAATGGATTTTAGACACAATATTTAATACTGGGTTTTCTTTAAATGTAAGTAGATGATTGAAGAGGTAGTGTGAGGAATGTCAAGTCAAGAGACCCGAGTTCGATCCTCAAGGGGACAACCAATGGGTTTTTCTAAAATTTATGCACGAATTATATCGTTGGCTTGGACATAAAGATGGCGACGGGCGCACCACCTGTCACGTTGTGCCGAAAATATCTTCGGTGGAAGGTGGGTCGAAGGGCGTCGTGGGTGTTGGGAATTGCGTGAAGATATTTATATTTATTTGTTTACTGTTTTAGTTAAACAATACTACGATACAATATCTTCGTGTAGCTCCAACGGTTTCGGTTTGTGCACGCCAAGATCTCGGAATACATAATTTTTTCCGACTTACTTGACAGTTATCGAATACTGGCAGACCCCGTAAACGTTGTTTTGCTATGTTAATGCTTAATATCGCTATAAAAACTGGTGGTTGGGGATAGAAGGGTAAAAATTTAGGGTTGTATATTTTTCAAAGTCACATTATATAAAAATAAGTATAAAAAAATTGTCAAAAAAATTAAGGGGTCGACAAACCTTTAAAATTTAGGAGTATGAAAAATAGATGTAACCAATTCTCAGACCTACCTGATATGCGTACAAAATTTCATGAAGATTTTCATGAAATTTCAAAGTCGAGCGATTTGAAAGGAGGATCAGATAGAACGTGGTCGTCGACGATTCGAGCCGCTTAACGTTGAATGCGGTCAAATGGGGAGCTCTTTGAATAATGAAATACAAGAAGCCATAATAGAAATATCGTTAAATTTGAACTATCGCTTCTTAAAATTGTAAGACTTATAATTCTGAAAACATTTATTTAAAAAAGAACCCATTGGCACGAGCCTGCCACTTGGGGATCGGAAAGCAAGTTTCGCAAGCGGATTGGCGATCGCAGTACCAGACCACACGCACCTCAAACGCTGCTGCCCATCTTCGGTATGATTCTTTTGGTCTGATATTTTTAGAGGTGGTTATAAGTTGCAATAACGATAGTCATGGCTGTTTCTCTTAGTCGCCTCTTACGACATCCGCGGGAAGAAAGGGAGTGGCGATATTCGTACGCCTAAATAACACTTTGACGTATAAACTTTATAACACTTTGTCATAACTTGGGAAAATAACACACTTACATCAAAGAAAAACATAAACTTTTTATAAGAACATTAACGACATATTGCTCGGGGGTGATTCACACAGGTTAAATAGCTTCTTAGCTTTAATTAAAATTCAATAGGATTCGATAATAATTATTATCGAAATATATTAATTAATTAATCAAAGATAATAACTTTTAATAACAATAGTCTAGTCTAGACAATTAAGCCCCTTCGACCCACCTTCCACCGAAGATATTTTCGGGACAACATGTGGTGAGACCGTCGATTTATGAGTATCAAAAAAATTATTGCTCTATACAACTAAATTATATTTATCCTACTGCACTGCTTCTTCAATTTATTTCTATTTAGCCTGATGCAAAGAATGCCATTTGGCATAAAGTCCTCCATATGTACCACTTTGTACATTAAAGCTTAAAAACAAATACCTTCACGCCATTCCCAACAGAGGGGTAGACAGAGGTCTGGGTCAAACCGTTTAATCCCATCGACCACCCTTCAACTCAAGATATTAACATAATCAAACACTATTTAATCGGCGACTTTTTATTAACAAGTTGTTGGTATATAATTGATATATCCGTATTACCTTGAATATGAGGCATACTGTTCAAAATACTTAAAACCCATGTACGATTTATATCGAAAGGTAAACCGTTCGCTTTTACTGTTCAAGTATTACCCTCTGACTAAACCATAACGTGATAAAAATTTAAACAGCGGCCTCTAGCGACAGTTTTGAAGACTAACTTTTTCTAACACAATAAAATGTAAAAAAATGTTTCATCCACTTTACTCAACATAGAAATTATGTTACGTATTCATTGATATGAACCCAGAGAGTAATAGTAGCGACAGAAACGATTGAAATAGCAACTGGAAGTATATGCAGCTGCACTTCGATACTGTCACTGTCTGTCGAAAAAGTCACGATAGCCGAGTTGTTGGGTGGTCGGAATTTCGAGTCGAGAGACCCGAGTTCGATCCCCAGGTGGCAGTACCAATGAGTTTTTCAAAAAAAAAAAAAAAACTTATGTACGAATTTCATCGTTGGCTTGGACATAAAGGCGGCGACGGGCTCACCACCTGTCACGTTGTCCCGAAAATATCTTCGGTGGAAGGTGGGTCAAAGGGACTTAATTGTCTAGACTTGACCTCTGTCTACCCCTGTATTGGGAATTGCGTGAAGATATTTATTTTAATAATAATTTTCTAACCATGGTACAATTTACAATATATCAGTATTGCCTAATACATTAGGAATACTGTTCAAAAATCCTTAAAACTTATGTACGATTTATATCGAAAGATATATAGTTCGCTTTTACTGTTCAAGTATTCCGTCTAACTTAACCATAGTGTGATTAAAAATTGAACAGCGACATCTAGCGACAGTTATGAAAACTAACTTATTCATACATTCCGTAAAATCTGAATAATGCCTCATCAACCTCACTCAACATTATTATCGTATTCAAAGATGAATCCAGATAATAAAAATCCACGTATTTACTTTAAATAAACATCTATAAAAAGCAGACCACGTATTTCAATCATAAAAACAATTGTCTTGCCTAAGCCTGTGAAAGTTTTCGGACTTCTAAAACTCTTCTACATTGAGACAGAATATATCTATCCTAAAAATATGACTGTACTAATTCAATATTTAATATTGGCTTTCCTTTAAAATGTATAAATAATAAATAAATATAAATATCTTCACGCAATTCCCAATACACAGTAGACAGAGGTCTAGTCTTTATATTAAGTCTCTTCGACCCACCTACCACCGAAGATATTTTCGGGACAACGCGACAGGTGGTGAGCCCGTCGCCGTCTTTATGTCCTAGCCAACATATTCGCACATAAGTTTTTTAAAAACCCATTGGTACGTGCCTGCCACCTGGGAATCGAACTCGGGTATCTCGACTCGAAATTCCGACGCCCTAACCACTCGGCTATCGTGACTTGAAAATATAGAGATATATTTAACTTGAACAACTGTTCAAGTTAAACAACCCTAAGACACGATAACTTATTGTGACTGTAACGTTTTATTTTAGCGCAGGCCAAGATAGATCTCGGAAGGTAAGGATTTTTTCCGACTCACTTTATAGTTATCGAACTCTAGCTTCAAACGTTGTTTTGCCATAAAAAAAATAGGTGTTGATCGTAGAAGGGTGAAAATTTGGGGTTGTATGAAATTTTGTATATATGTTACATTTATATATATCCATATATCTACATTTTATGTGAATGTCAATATATCTGAAATAATTGTGTCTAAGATCCATATAAATTAGATACTATTGCGGAGTATTTAACTAATTCTCCAATTATTTCTAAACCTTTCACAGATTCAGGCAAGACAATTTTTTACTTGTCAAAAAACCACGCGGGCGGCTTCTTGATACCACAATTTTTTATACTTAATGTCTTGAAGGCAGTAGAGCGTGTGTACGAGAGTATTTTATTAATATTATGACTGCATTAAATAGTGATCATTAATAATTACGCAACGGGCTCACCACCTGTCACGTTGTCCCGGAAATATCTTAGGTGAAAGGTGTAAACTAGAACTCTGTCTACCCCTGTATTTGGGAATTGCGTGAAGATATATTTATATCAATAATTACTGTTTCCATATGATTATCAGGAATGATAGCATAAATACGAAGAACTTGTCCAACTTCATCTGCCTGTGATCGAATTTATCCGGATCCGAACCGATTCAGTATCGCAGTAAAGCTGCATCAACTTCCAGTTGCTATTCCAATCGCTTATGTTACAGATAGACGTTTTTGAAGGCATCTCTTGATATCCTAACTATTACTATCTGGATTCATCTCTATGAATACGTTACATATTAATGTTGAGTAAGGTTGATGAAGCATTATTTAGATTTTACGGAATGTATGAAAAAGTTAGTTTTCAAAATTGTCGCTAGATGTCGCTGTTTAATTTATGATCACACTATTGTTAAGTTAAAAGGAATACTTGAATAGTTAAAGCGAACATTTAATCGTCCGATATAAATCGTACATAAGTTTTAAGTATTTTTGAACAGTGTTCCTAATGTACTTGGTAACACTGGTATAATGTCAATTGTGCAATAGTTAAGTTTAGTAATGGCATGCAAAGTGAATTAAAAGAAAAAAAATATTAAGTAGATATCTTTGGATGCTGCATCATATATATATATATATATATATATATATATATATATATATATATATATATATATATATGTGTGTGTGTGTGTATGTATATAACTAAATTAAGTTATAAATATGTCCATACAAAACTTAACAATATTTTATTTAATCAAACTTTTCATGACCCTAACTCAGACACTGTTTCTCTCTATCGGATAAATTAAAAGTAGGATTTTAAATCGAATTCATTTACATGTAACCCCAATAGCTTTAGTTATTCCCAAAATATTTACCTATTCACTTTACGATTACAATTACATTAGTAATTGTAATCGTAACACAACGCCCTTATGTTTATGTTATCCTGGTTCTCTACCTAACACTCTTGAAAGACCTCCGCCTCGCCGCCGTCGCGCCAAAGCGGCGGCTCGTTTGAAACATTCGCCGCTCGAACCGTGAGTACCTACCGCTGTAGGTGCAAACATAGGTATCTAATAACTATTGATCTTAATTATTTATAATCAGACACATGTAGTTGTTATTTAATAATATGATGCTCAGGTAACCTAATTTGTGAAAAGAAAAAAAATAAGTCTTGAAATATTCTGTGCAGAGGTTTGCAGATAACAATGTGAAAGCGGGAAACAGTAAAGTTAACTCATCGCAGAAACCACATAAATAGACTTATTCCTAAAACAAGCATAGGATGAAAAGACTCGGGGGTTATTTGGGTTTCCGGAAGCGTACCGTTCGTTGTAAAGGTTCTAGCATCTGTTAACACACCGTCACTAGCACCAACACACATTGTCATATCGTAATGCTCCGCGTTCGTATAACTCATTTCTTATTTATGATACGTCCGCACGTCTCAAAATTCTCGTAGAAACTAATAAGAAGGGCAAACACATCAAACAAATAGCGCCAAATAGCGGTTTCTTTCAAACATTTATTTCAAAGACCGCCAAGTAGGTACTGAGGTTGCATTCATTCAACAAACATTCTTGGGAAGATTTTATTCATTGGTCGATCAATTTTCGCGCGAAAATTATTGAATCTGGATTGGTTGGACTGGTCTGGACTGGTACTAAGAGCACAGATAAGGTGACTAGAAGTTGTGTTGAAGAAGGGTCATTGTCTTTGTCAGCTGACTAATATGCATAATAGAGTTGGCACCAACGAGTTTAATGTAAATTCTTCAAGTCCTCATATCTCCCACGGGAATCACGCTACGAGACTCTTAATATTTTTAGGGTATACACGTATGGGTCCTAAGCCCGGCGTGCGTTATTTATACGGCCGTTATTTATACGACTTTTATAACACCTTGTATATATATATATATATATATATATATATATATATATATATATATATATATATATATATATATATATATATATATATATATATATATATATATATATATATATTCATATTAGTGACTATGTAAATTATATTAAGATTTCATTTTTACATGAAAGGTATTTTGACTATAAGGTAAAATAAATAAATAAATATCTTCACGCAATTCCCGATACAGGGGTAGACAGAGGTCAAGTCTAGACAATTAAGTCCCTTTGACCCACCTTCCACCGAAGATATTTTCGGGACAACGTGACAGGAGGTGAGCCGGTCGCCGTCTTTTATGTCCAAGCCAACGATGAAATTCGTACATAAGTTTTTTAAAAAACTCATTGGTACTGCCATCTGGGGATCGAACTCGGGTCTCACGACTCGCAATTCCGACCACCCAACAACTCGGCTATCGTGACTAGTCTTCCTGGTTTTGTACTTATACGCTGCGACCGCACTGGAAAGGGTGGGAGTGGTGTCGCCATTTACTTGCGCTCGGATTTCACTTATAATATAATAGCAGTATCACCATCAGAGTAAAGAGAATCTGCTGAGTATCTTTTCCTAGAGGTGGATGTTAAGGGTGCAAAAGTTGTGCTAGAAGTAGTCTACTGCCCTCCCTTGACAGATTACTTCTCTGACATTGAATCTCTTATTGACTCGGTCTGCACAACCAGTAAGCACATTATAATCATGGGCGATTTCAATACTAACCTACTCAAGGATACGCCTCAGGTTCGCAGGCTTAAAACGATTATGGACTCGGCAGATCTCTCTATTTTGCGACTTAACGCTACACACCTTAATGTGGACACTGAAGATTCGTGGCTAGATATAATCTGTGCCAGTTCGAAGGATCATATTATACACTACGATCAAATAACAGCTCCTGCGTTTTCTAGACACGATTTGCTACTGTTATCATATAGATTAAAGCCTTCTAAGCCCGTACACACTATTGTGTATGTGCGTAATTTTAATAAGCTCGATACCGTTGCTCTTTGTAACGATGCTAAGGTTATCGAGTGGGGCCCTCTACTGGCCGTAAATGACATTAATACAAAAATTTCTTATTTTATAACACAAATTCTTGATCTATTCAACAAGCACGCACCAGTACGAGAAGTGAGATTACGTCGACCACCTGCAACATGGATAACCGAGGAAGTGCGAAGAGCGATGGCAAGGAGGGACTGGGCTTTTCGTGTCTACAAGAAAGATCGCAGCATTTTGAATTTTCTGCATTATAAGCGGGCAAGAAATCGATGTAACCAGGTAGTAAGAACAGCTAAACGCCGTTATTTTCACATCAGTAATTCAAACTCTTCTTCGGCAAACGTATGGAAGTTCCTAAACTCTCTGGGATTTGGAAAATCACATACAAATTCTCAGAATTCAAGTATTTCGTCCAATGACCTCAACAGTCACTTCTCCACTTCATCTTTGTGTCTTTCGATCAAAACTTCAACTCTACAGGAACTTAACTCCATGCCATTGTTATCCAGTAAATATTTTAAGCTTTGTCCAGTGACAGAAGAGGATACCCAAAAAGCTGTTATATCCATAAATTCTACTGCAGTCGGCCATGACGAAGTAAGTAGAGCTATGATACTTCTCATACTCGACCAAATTACTCCAGTTCTCACTCACATCATCAACTTCAGTTTTCACTCACCTCTCACTGTCTTCTGGTGTTTTCAAGCCACAAAAAGTTTATTGAATTCAATTTCAATTGCTCATGAAAATAAAACTAATAATTTTACTCATTTTTAAATATGGAGTGGACGCTTCAAGAAGACCGTGTTGCAGTTATTGCGTCGCATCCAATTCAAAATTCAAATTTTTGACATACTGAAAAATTTTATTATAACCAAAAGATTCGTTTATCGTAGCATCAAACGATACAACTCTAGTGTAGATGACAGGTCAAGATGTGGTCGCCCTCGGTCAGTTAGGACTCCAGCAGTGATAAAATCTGTGAAGGCTCGAATTCAAAGAAATCCCAAACGTAAGCAAAAACTGTTGGCCCTTCAGATGGGGTTAAGCAGAACCACGGTGAAAAGAGTGTTAAATGAAGACTTAGGGCTTCGGACATATCGAAGAAAAACAGGACATTGTTTGAATGCTCGTCTAATGCACCTGAGACTGAAGAGATGCCGCGCTTTGTTTAAGCGATACGCGGGAAAAAAATATCGGGAAATTCTTTTAAAAAACTTTTTTTCCTTTAAAACTCATCTTACAACACGTCAAATATCTATTAGGAAGCTCTTCAGTACCGCTGCCCTTCTGTTTGGTCTCCGACAAACACACGACATCTAATTTTCTTTCTTTCATTATTTCGATCAACTCATTCGTCTTATCTCTCATGCGTCCTCTAACATTCCACGTGCCAACTCTGCACTCAGTCCTCCAACTTCCGCCGTGTCGGGCTGTGCGTGACGGGTGGCGGTACCCATCGCCGCTTTGCGCGCTGCATTCCACATCAACGGGGACGAGCTGGTGTGCGTCGCCTTGGGGGGACGCCCTAACCCTCGTTGGCATGGGTACGCAGCTGAGTGGAACTGCAGCCCTGAAAAGAGCTGGCAGGGGTCGCGACGAGCACGCTTCTACAATGACCCCCTTAAATTTTACGGAATGTCTGAAAGATGCGATGTGAAGTTTGTTCACAAAACTGTCGCTAGATGTCGCTGTTCAATTTTTAATCACACTATGGTTAAGTTAGAAGTAGTACTTCAATAGTAAAAGCGAATGTCTCATCATTCGATGTAATTCGTACATAAGTTTTAACGATTTTTGAACAGTGCCCATAATATACTTGGCAACACTGATATAACGTATATTGTGTAATGGTCAGGAAATTACTGTTAGCACATTCTGAGTAAGTTGAAAAAGATAAATATGGGATTAAATAGATATTTTTGGATACTGTATCATAAAAAACGAAAACTATATACAAGTATATATAAATACAAAACTATGTATTTACATGTACTTGCAAAATAAAGAGGCAACACACGGATTAATTTTTTTTGCTACTTTTTATCATGTTATGCTTCTAGACGTCACTTTTAAATCTTTACAAAGTTTGTGCACGTTGAATTTGGGGTGGAAGTTCATTCCATAACCGTATGTTCATACCGTCATATATATTTTTGTTTGAAATGAACATGGTTCTAGAATTAGTTCGTTCGCTGACCGAAGAACTCTATCAGGTCTATCATAACCATGAAACTTAAAGTTTTCCTTCAAGTAACTTGGAGTCAAACGATTGAACAACACACAGTACAACAGAGAAACAGTTTGCAGATTCCGGCAAAGCGAATGGATAACCACTTGAGCTGTTAACGATATTCGGATACATGATCATATTTGTGCACCAAATATGAACCTAATAGCTATATTTTGAATTCGCTCAAGTTTGTTCAGTTAGTCTTCAGTTAAATCGAGATAACTTGCGTCCGCATAATCGAGGATAGAGAAGTAAGGATTGTGCTAACATAAATTTAGTGGGAATAGGGAGAAACGAACGTAAACGACATAGTGAACCCATAGCAAACCTTTCAGGTATTTAATCTGAAGCGAAAAATTAGATTGAAACACAATTAATAGCAAATTAGTAACAAATGTAATAAGAGTCAAAAATTCCATCAACACCATCTTGATGCTTGGCATTTCACGACAGTGCGTTTTTCGCGGAATTTTCTGCCACGCACTTGCACTTTATGGAATGTGCTGCCGTCACCGGTTTTTCTGGACCGATACGACTTAGGGACCTTCAAGAAACGAGCCTATACCTTTCTCAAAGGCCGGCAACGCATCTGCTATGCCTCTGGTATTGCGGATGTTCATGGGCGGCGGTAATCACTTACCATCACGTGAGCCACCTGCTCGTTTGTCTCCCTTCCCTATAAAAAAAATTCAAGTAACATAGATATTCTTACTTAATACTTATTTTAACACTTAAACGTAATTATACCAAGTAATTGGATCATCATATTTCAATCTTTTCTCGAATCGGAAAGTTAGTGAATATTCAGTTTCACATAATTATACTGAAAAAAGGGGAGGATATGATAATAATTCGAGCATAGACACACGCAATCATATTGACTATGCCGTAACTTGTTGCGCTAAAATCATCGATTACCGAAGTTAAGCAACGTCGGGCGCGGTCAGTACTTGGATGGGTGACCGCCTGGGAACACCGCGTGATGTTGGCTTTTTGCCTTCCTTACTAAAAAAAATCTCACGCTATAGTATCTTGTATTATACGTATTTTTTTCTCGATTTCTTTCAAATTATCTATCTATTCAAACATTTTTCTACAACTTTAGCTTACTATTGGTGTATTAAACCAATGTCTACATTATCTGATCCTCTTTTATTCTCAGACGTCAGTCAGGGAAAGGGTACCTTCCGTATTGTAAAGTCTTGAGGTTCGAGAGCGTAGATAATTGCACACGTTAATTACTTTATATACGTGTATTCCATTTAACATTTATAAGTATACTTAACTTATTAGTAAAATAACTAATATTAATGTAATGGTAAAGAATCACTCTACGTTAATATCAGTAGAACGCAAGTGTAGCAAATCCAACTAGAGGTCTTGTACAGATAATACATGTATATAGACGAAGCTAGAATGATTCAGTGCTCTTCGGTCAGCGGCGTTATATCAGTTTTTTAATAGAAAAGGGAGGCAAACGAGTAGGTGACTCACGTGATGGTAAGTGATTACCGCCGCTCATGAACACCCAAACACTAACGCAGAAGTTTGTTACACTTCTACTTCACAATATTAATTCGTGACAATTACAATTAAGTTATCAAACCTAAATAATGTAACATTTGCTAACAGTGTCGCTAGTCCAGCAATGGATTTCCCTACATAAATTGGCTGATTAAAAGAATCTAGTGTTCATAGTACAGTAACTTATCAAATACCACGTCAATAGTTCAGTGTCAGGCTTCGTAACTGACTTTCGTTGGTCTCTCACTTTAATATATGAAAGTATTAAACACGATATCCACTTATTTTTAGAAATACGTAAAAAAAAGCGCGTTTAAAAATAACAATAATTTGGTTAATTGAGCTGAGCAAAAATAGTGTAAGTGGCGGCATCTATCGGTGATTACAATGGAGGCTTTTAAAACAAGCGACGACTAGTTTTTGATTGCAACATCTAGATGGCGTTCTAGTTAAACTTTGTTACTCCTTGCAATAAAAAGCTCACCGAATTGAAATAGGTGCAGGAATATTCAACATTTCTAAGACATTTAATATATTTATATCTAATTAATCACGAAATGAAAGACAAGGAAATGTTTGACTCATAAACTAATTAATTTGTACTACAACATAATTAATATTTAAAAAAATTGAATTCGGTTAAGTACGCACAAAGTCTAAAATCTCTTCACAATCTTAGATGATCACGGCATCGTTTGAATGTTGTGTACGCTACACGTAGTTTAAATAGATCTCGATCGGGCGCAGCACCTACCTGAATATAATCACTACGCAACTACGCACTAGCAAACTAAACCAAAGAGAATATAATCACTACGCAACTACGCCCCACCGACCCCCCCGTAACCCACCCACTCGGTATCCACATCCACAGCCACATACACAGCCCACACCGATCTATAAATTATTAGCTCCTTTTCATTTCTTTCCGAAGTTCATTCTATGAAAAGTGTTGTCTTGATGTGATGTTGTCGTGATGTTGGCCTTTTGCTTTTCTTTACCAAAATAATCACTATATCTTGTATTATACGTATTTTCTTTTAAATTATCTATCTATTCACACAGTTTTCTACAACTTTAGCTTACAATTGATGTATTAAAACAATGAGGAAATTCTTTGATGTACAATCCTCTTTTATCATAAATTAGCATTTAAATATTTTAAGTTACCTTCGTGCCAATAATCTAGGTATACATATAAATAAAATTGTAAAATCTTAATCGAAACCATAATTGTTTTTCTAAAATAAAAAGTTGCCTAAATTACTCCTTATAACATTAGCTATCTGTCAGTAAGTCTTGTTAAAATCGAGAGATCCAGCCGCTGCAGAGATTAGCCGGAACAAACAGATAGACAGACTGACAAAAATTTTAAAAAATGTTATTTTGGTGGATGTAGTGTTTAATCAATAAATGTAGCAAAAGGCGGTTATTTCAATATCACAAACAGACGTACCAATTTTATTTATATGTATAGATAATGTACTTAATTTTTCTATGAAACAGCTGATGCGAATAGGGAACGCAAAACGAGAAAATTTCATCGGCAACGTCCATACCACGTTGAATACACCGGTTCTCGTCCGAACACCGAAGTTAAGCAACGTCAGGCGCGGTCAGTACTTGGATGGGTGACCGCCTGGGAACACCGCGTGATGTTGGCCTTTTGCTTTCTTTACCAAAATAATCACTATATCTTGTATTATACGTATTTTCTTTTAAATTATCTATCTATTCACACAGTTTTCTACAACTTTAGCTTACAATTGATGTATTAAAACAATGAGGAAATTCTTTGATGTACAATCCTCTTTTATCATAAATTAGCATTTAAATATTTTAAGTTACCTTCGTGCCAATAATCTAGGTATACATATAAATAAAATTGTAAAATCTTAATCGAAACCATAATTGTTTTTCTAAAATAAAAGTTGCCTAAATTACTCCTTATAACATTAGCTATCTGTCAGTAAGTCTTGTTAAAATCGAGAGATCCAGCCGCTGCAGAGATTAGCCGGAACAAACAGATGAACAGACTGACAAAAATTTTAAAAAATGTTATTTTGGTGGATGTAGTGTTTAATCAATAAATGTAGCAAAAGGCGGTTATTTCAATATCACAAACAGACGTACCAATTTTATTTATATGTATAGATAATGTACTTAATTTTTCTATGAAACAGCTGATGCGAATAGGGAACGCAAAACGAGAAAATTTCATCGGCAACGTCCATACCACGTTGAATACACCGGTTCTCGTCCGATCACCGAAGTGAAGCAACGTCAGGCGCGGTCAGTACTTGGATGGGTGACCGCCTGGGAACACCGCGTGATGTTGGCTTTTGCATTCTTTACTAAAAAATCTCGCACTATAATTTTTTTTTATTTATTTAATATCATAGAACCAACAGCACATTAAAAATATAACAAAAAATCTTAAAATTATACTTATGGCCAATAACAGGTTCATACTTTTTAAAAATGTATGTTATCACTTTTATAGTGGATGACTCTTACATTATTGTTGTAGTAATCAGTTAATAATAATAAGGTAAAGGCAAAAAAAGTAATGGAACCGGAACTTCATTTAAATAATGAAATCTAAAAACTAAGTACGCATATTGTTATGATTATAAATGTGTGTGTGTGTGTGTGTGTGTGTGTGTGTGTGTGTGTGTGTGTGTGTGTGTGTGTGTGTGTATTTATGTTTAGATATGTATCTAATTTTAATGTTTATTTAGTGCTAAGCTTATTTCTTTTTTAATTTATTTCTTTTTTGTTAAGGTGGAAAATATCTGACGCAAAAAATTCTTTATTGTAATTGTTTAATATGCGACATATGACTGAGTTCTGGGCATAATTGGAGTGACACAAAGGTACGTAAAATAATGTGGTGTGTCTAGTACGCTTGGTCGGTGCCCGGAATTGAAGAACGTTGGCTGCTATTTCGAGGCAATCTATTTTGTTACTACAGATATCATGTAGGAACATCATCTGAAGTAACATTCGGCGATCTTTTAACTGCATTAGTTTATGAAACTTGCAAGACTCTGTATAACTTAAAGTTCGTATATTTTGTAATCGGTGGTTTAATACATTAATAAATTTAGATTGTATTTTTCTATTTCTTGTATGTATGTTATATAAATTGGGTTCCACACCACACAACAATACTCCAGAACGCTACGAACGTAAGAATAATATAAAACTTACAAACAATCTACATCTGAAAAAGGCTGACTGACACGTAGAACGAACCCAAGATTTTTGTATGCCTTAGCAACCATTGCCGCGATATGATCGGACATCAACATTTTGAATCAAAATGACTCCAAGATCTTTGGCTTTATCCGTGCATGCTACAGAAACACCATCGATATTATACTGAAATTTTAATTTCCTTATTTTTCGTGTAAAACTATTTTGGAAACATTTCGACACATTGATTGCTATACGATTATCACGGCAATAGTTACTTAGTCTATGTAAGTCGCTCTGTAGAGCGTGTGCATCAATTCAGACTTTATGTTGGCATAAATTTTCATGTCATCAGCGTACATAAGAAATTTGGCATATCGAAAACATTTTCCAATGTCATATAAATAAGACACATATAACAAAGGGCCTAATATGGAACCTTGTGGTACGCCTGATGATATATCCACAACGTCCGCGCGGAATCCAGCCACTACAACTGCTTGCGAGCGGTTGCGTAGGTATGAATCAACCACCGTAGAAGGTTACCACGAATTCCTAACTCCTGAAGCTTGTTGAAAAGAATAACGTGGTCAACGCGATCGAATGCCTTCTCGTAATCCGTATATATGACATCTATTTGGTAGCCATTGTCCATCCCTCTAAGAACATCATTGTTAAAGATAGAAAGATTGGTGCATGTTGAACGACCGCGCACAAAGCCATGCTGTTGTAAGGGAACGTGGCGGAGGATCTGTGGGCAATTGTGCTTATGAGCAATTCTTTCCATAATTTTACTTAGAACATTTAATATGGATATAGGTCGATAATTTTCTATAGCTGATTTTGATCCTTTTTTATGAATTGGCACAACATTAGCAGTCTTCCATATTTTTGGAAAATATCCCTCTTGAAAACATCTTTTAAATAATATTGCGATTGGAGGTCCCAAAGACTGTGCACATTGAAAAAAGAAATAGGGTGGGATTCCATCACAACCGGCACCTTTCGAACAATCGAGACTTTTTAAATATTTTACAATATCCGCTGTTGGGATATGCAAATCGCTAATAACATCATAGCATGGGGCTTGCTCCTCTGAGAATTCTTTATATTGTAGTGCAGGTGGTGTAAAATTTTGACAGAAATAATTGTTGAATGCATTACAAATATCGAATTGATTAACAAGAGTACTTCCATTAAATTGCATTATATGGGGATAATTGGATCAGTTATTCCTTTTGATTTTATATACCTCCAGAACAGTTTAGGTGTCGACTTTATTTTATCTTGACAAAATTCAAGATAAGAAGAATAACATTACTTTCGAGTTTCTTAAATCTCCTACGCAGAATAGAAAAAGAACTATAATCATGATATCTTGTATTTTACGAATCCGTTTCTCGATTTATTTTAAATTATCTATCTATTCAAAAATGTATCTAAAATTTAGCTTTCAATGGCTGGATTAAACCAATGTCGACATTCTGATGGACAACCCTCTTTTATTCTTAAACGTCAGTCAGGGACCTTTCCCTGACTGACGTTTAAGAATAAAAGAGTATCTGCCGTTATATAGGGCACCGTCACTGGGCACAAAAACCCGGTAGTCCAGCTATGGATTTACCTACCTAAATTGGCTGAAAAAAATAATTTGGTCACCACACTACGAGATTCATAAAAATAGAATTGAGGAAGTTCAAAAGAAATTTCTGAAGATATTAAGCTATAGAATGGGCCTTGGCCGAAAATTAAACTCGTACGAAACAAGACTCAGATATTTTGAAGTAACCTCTCTAGAAAATCGGCGTAAACGGCAAGATCTGTTTACACTACACAAAATCATCCATTCCAGCATAAACACTCCTACCCTTCTCGAGCAATTGGATCTAAATACAAGATACAAACACGTTACCCAAAACCATTTCAGCTAAACTGTTACAGTAATAACATTTAAATCCCTTTGTACGTATGCGTAGATTATATAATAATTTAGACTCGGATCTGGACATTTTCAATACTCGTTATGAAAAATTTAAGATGTCGACTATCAAATTATTACAGTAACTCACTATTGGTAATTGTGTGTGTACAATATGAAAATGTGTCTGTATGTGTGTATGTATTTTTTACATACTTGTAAGTGTGTGCGCAGTTGTAATTATAAGTTTTCTCTATGTATAATAAATAGTTAATATATGTTATCGCGTTAGTAAACCATGCTGTGTACATATACGTTGGTTTATAATCTAGTTTTACAATAGTAAATAAGTAAGTAAAGTCTCAATCACGATTGTAAACTGTTTTATGTACCATAATAAACTAAAAAAAGAAGTTTTTAGTAAAGAATGCAAAAAGCCACCATCGCCCGACGTTGCTTCACTTCGGTGATCGGACGAGAACCGGTGAATTCAACGTGGTATGGACGTTGGCGAAAGAAACGGCGAAATCTGCGAAGACAACACTTTTCAATTACTGGACTTTGGAATGAAATGAAAAGGAGCTAATAATATATAGATCGGTGTGGGCTGTGTATGTGGCTGTGGGTACCGGGTAGGGTGGGTACCAGGGAGTTCTTATATTGTCTTTGATTCGTTGCGGCAATTCGAGCAGAGGCACCTCCCCTCTGCCGGGCCGGCACCGGACTGTGCAGGTGCTGCGTTCAAGTTCGTTCAAATCAAACGCAGGTGCTGCGTTTGATCGAGTGCTATTTAAATATTTTATCTACGTTTAGTGTATAATACAACATTCAAACGATGCCGTGATCATCTAATATTGTGAAAAGATTTTAGACTTTGTGCGTACTTAACGGAATGCAGTTTTTTTAATTATGAGTCAATACAAACGTATTGACCATAATATTAACAATATTTCTTTGTCTTTCATTTCGTGATTAATTAGATATCAATATCTTATACATGTTGAATATTCCTACACCTATTTCAATTCGGTGAGCTTTTTATTGTAGGAAGTAACAAAGTTTCACAAGAACGCCATCTAGATGTTGCAATCGTGTAACTAATAGTAGCTTGTTTAGCTTTAACTAGTAAAAATACGTAAGTGGATTTCGTGTTTCATATTTTCATACAGAGGCATCGACGGAAAGCATTCCTTTTTCATGGAATCCCTGAATCTCCAGAGTTAAATACACAGAATGAGGTACTCCAACTGATTCGTGGTAAGATGGGTCTTCCACATATCGCCGACTCTTCTCTCAAACTGCCATAGACTTGGTGCGAGACAGAGCGATAAAGTTAGGCCTGTTCTTGCCTATTTTCATGACCATCACAATAAAGCAGAGCTTTGGAAGGCAAAATCCAAATTGAAAGTATCCACTGTCTCAATCTGTGAATATATGACGAAAACACGACAAGCAGTTCACAAAAATGCCCGAAGTATTTTGGGGTTAAAAATGTTTGGAGTCATGATGGAATTATTCATATCAAGCTTCCTGAAGGTCGAAAGAAGATCTACTCTGAAGATGAGTTGGAAGCTCTGAAGGTCAAGTTGCTTCTGCACCGTCGTCTAACAGGGCTGGCAATAGTCCTCGTCATAAAGACAGTGTTTCAGAGAGCAGAAGGTTTCTCATTCTCAGCAAAGCCCATCCAATGCTACTCGTCAGCAAGAAATAGCGCGAACTAACAATCTTTCTAGAACAAATCAGAAGCAGAGTGATGACATCAAAGAACAAGGCGTTTCGCATCCAAGCAATAGTATCTTCACTCCTTTAATAATCAAGGTAATCAGAAAATAATATTGTCATTCTCTGTTATACACGATCATAGTAAAACAGAGGCCGGAATATTTAATTCAAAAGCTGAAGTGGGCACGAGAAGAAAATAAATATAACACCAGAGCTTCCTCCCATAATTCACTTGTATGTTCCCTACACCGCACCGCAGCATTTCGAGGCAGCTTTAAATTTGCCGCAACACACTGTTCGAATGACCTTCCACCGCCAATTCGGTCATTGAAGACATTAAATAGTTTTAAAATAAATTCAAATATATATATATATATATATATATATATATATATATATATATATATATATATATATATATATATATATATATATATATATATATATATATATATATATATATATATATATATATATATATATATATATATATATATATATATATATAAATATAATGTGTGTGTGTGTGTGTAGTTATGTACATGTATGTATGTGTATATGTATGAATGTGTATATTTAAATATATTAATTCAGCAGGGTAACTTGTGATTTAATGGGTGATGAATACTTTTATATTAAATAATAATTTATTGAGTTTTTGTCATTTTGTTTTCATTTATAGATTTTGTGTATATTTATGCGTATATGGTAATGAATATATAATGTATTGTTGGTATTGAGAATGGAAAAGGGCAATAAATTATATATGGTCGCTCTCTGACTCGTTTGTTAAGTCACTCCAAGGTTCCAACTGAAAACCAACGCTGCAGTCTCTGCAGCATTACGCTGAGTTGGAGTCCTATTTGGTATACCACATGTTAAAATAATCATATAATTATCTTAAAAGTTTCTTTGTAAATGTGTATATCAAATAAATAGTTCTTTCTTTCTCTCTTTAGAGAAAGGCTTTCGTGCGACCTCTCCCCAAAGTACCTAATCCTACACTTCCTCATCATTTCCGTCCTATTTCAATATTGCCATTTCTCTCTAAAATTTTGGAAGCCTGTGTACATAAGCAAATTTCCAAATTTGTATATGAACATAACCTACTGAGTAACTTTCAGTCTGGGTTTCGTCCTGGCCACAGCACCACAACTGCACTACTTAAAATCACTGATGATATTCGTGAGGGTATGGAGAAGAAGAAAGTTACAGTTATGGTGCTTGTGGACTTTTAATCTTTAACACAGTCGACCATGATATCCTTCTTGCAATTTTTCCAACTTTAAATTCCTTCCTCGGTATTGGGTGGTTCTCTTCTTATCTTCGCGGACGTCAGCAATCGGTCTATATGGGACAAAAGACCTCTCAATGGGCGGGACTAGGTTGTGGCGTTCCGCAAGGCGGTATACTTTCTCCCATTATCTTCTCAATTTTTATAAATTTTATCACTTCTAATATGAATTGTTCGTACCATCTGTATGCAGACGACCTGCAGATTTATGTACAGTCTGATATTGAAGAACTCCACGATGCAATTAATAAATTAAATGACTGTCTGAAAGCAGTATCAGACTGGTCCTTACGCTTTGGAGTATCTGTGAATGCAACAAAATGCCAGTCTTTGCTGGTTGGTAGTACTAAAATGCTAGCTAAAGTCGATGTTGGAAACCTACCCTTTATACGTTATAACGATGCAGTGATTCCATTTCGGGCTCTGTTAAAAATCTCGGGCTACATATCGATAACACATTGAACTGGGAAAACACATAACTGAAGTTAGCCGTAAAGTAACCGCCACGCTACGAGTGCTCTATCGCCTCAAAATCTTCTTCCATGGGAAACTAAGCTTATGCTTGTCCAGACGCTCATTTACCAATCATTGATTATGCAGATGTGTGCTACTCTGATTTGAACAAAGATCTTAACAAGCTAGAGCGCCTTGTTAATAATTGTATATTTTTGGAGGATTTAAATTTAAATATTTTTAAACGTTTATTATAATTTTCAACGATCTTATGGTACATACGGAACTTCATTCGATTAGTCCAGAATTCTGTTCGTGTTTTCCAAAAATATTTAAAGTTAAAGTCCATAGGCTTAGAAGGCCCAACAGCGTAAAAAAATAATGCAACATTTGCCATCAATGAAAAAATTTTAAAAAGAAACCTACAGAAACCACATTCAGATACAACGACAGACAAAAACACAAACACACCCTCAAGAGGATTTAGAATCATTTGGAGAAACAAGTAAAACATAATGATAAAGTAATTTGGATTTAACAGGAAGAAACAAAACAGAGTACAATAGATGAAATGGAGTTTAAAGAAATAACAGAGTTTGACATCACTCACATAACAGCTAGATTACACAATTGGAAGTCACCAGGTTTAGACGGAATACACAATTTTTGGTACAAAAGCTTACAATACTACACAAAATTTTAGCTAAAATCTAGTGAGACAACAGAACATACCTGAATTTATTGCAACAGGAATAACATACATGCTACCTAAAACATCTCACACAAATCAACCTTCTCAATATAGATCCATCACATGTCTACCTACTGTTTACAAAATTTTAACATCAGCAATTACAGCAAAATCAACTCACATCGAACGACACAATATAATAGCTGAGGAACAGAAGGGATGCCGACGCGGAAACAGTTACAGTTACTAACAGTTACAGTAAAAATAGTAATCTTCATTGCACATTGACAGTGTACCACATACCTGGTTGATAAAATTTTAGAAATTTACATAATCAATCCAAAAATAATAATCTTTTTGCGTATTATGAACATCCAATGACATATTGGAAAACCACACTACAGCTATATAACTGCCAAACTCATCTTACAACACGTCAAATATCTATTAGGAAGCTCTTCAGTACCGCTGCCCTTCTGTTTGGTCTCCGACAAACACACGACATCTAATTTTCTTTCTTTCATTATTTCGATCAACTCATTCGTCTTATCTCTCATGCGTCCTCTAACATTCCACGTGCCAACTCTGCACTCAGTCCTCCAACTTCCGCCGTGTCCGGGCTGTGCGTGACGGGTGGCGGTACCCATCGCCGCTTTGCGCGCTGCATTCCACATCAACGGGGACGAGCTGGTGTGCGTCGCCTTGGGGACGCCCTAACCCTCGTTGGCATGGGTGCGCAGCTGGTGGAACTGCAGCCCTGAAAGTGCTGGCAGGGGTCGCGACGAGCACGCTTCTACAATGACCTCCTTAAATTTTGCGGAATGTCTGAAAGATGCGATGTGAAGTTTGTTTACAAAACTGTCGCTAGATGTCGCTGTTCAATTTTTAATCACACTATGGTTAAGTTAAGTAGTACTTGAATAGTAAAGCGAATGTCTTATCATTCGATATAATTCGTACATAAGTTTTAACGATTTTTGAACAGTGCCATAATATACTTGGCAACACTGATATAACGTATATTGTGTAATGGTCAGGAAATTACTGTTAGCACATTCTGAGTAAGTTGAAAAAAGATAAATATGGGATTAAATAGATATTTTTGGATACTGTATCATAAAAACGAAAACTATATACAAGTATATATAAATACAAAACTATGTATTTTTATGTACTTGCAAAATAAAGAGGCAACACACGGATTGGGGTCATTGTAGAAGCGTGCTCGTCGCGACCCCTGCCAGCCTTTTCAGGGCTGCAATTCTACAGCTGCGCACCCATGCCAACGGGCGTCCCCCAAGGCGACGCACGCAGTTCGTCCCCGTTGGTGTGAAATGCAGCGCGCAAAGCGGCGATGGGGACCGCCACCGTCACGCACAGCCCGACACGGCGGAAGGTGGAGGACAGGTGCAGAGTTAGCACGTGGAATGTTAGAGGAGGCATGAGAGATAAGACGAATGAGTTGATTGAAATAATGAAAGAAGAGAATTAGATGTCGTGTGTTTGTCGGAGACCAAGCGGAAGGGCAGTGGTACTGAAGAGCTCCCTGGCGGGGCGTTAGCTCTATGGTCCGGGTCCCGGAGGCGAGGCGCCTGCGGAGTGAAGGGCTCTGCTGTCGTCTCGGTTGGTCGATGTTATAAACTGAACATAAGGTTGTGAACTCGAGACTTCTCTGGGTTCGCTTTAAATTGGGACTGACGAAGTTATTCCTTTTGGCTGTTTAGTTAAACAATACTACGATACAATATCTCGTGTAGCTCCAACGGTTTCGGTTTGTGCACGCCAAGATCTCGAATACATAATTTTTCCGACTTACTTGACAGTTATCGAATACTGGCAGACCCTGTAAACGTTGTTTTGCTATGTTAATGCTTAATATCGCTATAAAACTGGTGGTTGGGGGATAAGGGTAAAATTTAGGTTGTATATTTTCAAAGTCACATTATATAAAAATAAGTATAAAAATTGTCAAAATTAAGGGTCGACCAATCCTTAAAATTTAGGAGTATGAAAATATTGTAACCAATTCCTAGACTCACTGATATAAGTGTACAAATTTCATGAAGATTTCATGAAATTTCGTCGAGCGATTTGAAAGGAGGATCAGATGGTCGAGAGAACGTGGTCGTCGACGATCTGGAGCGCTTAACGTTGAATGCGGTCAAATGGGGAGCTCTTTGAATAATGTAAACACAAGTAGCTCATAATAGAAATATCGTTAATTCTAAGTCCATCGCTTCTTAAAATTGTAAGACTAATAGTTCTGAAAATATTTGGCTTAAAGAACCCATTGGCACGAGCCCGCCACTTAGACTGGAAAGCAAGCTTCGCAAGCGGATTGGCGATCGCAGCACCAGACCACACGCACCTCAAACGCTGCTGCTCATCTTCGGTATGATTCTTTTGGTCTGATATTTTTAGAGGTAATAAGTTGCAATAACGATAGTCATGGCTGTTTCTCTTAGTCGCCTCTTACGACATCCGCGGAAGAAAGGGAGTGGCGATATTCGTACGCCTATACAATGCCTTAACGTATAAACTTTATAACACTTGTCATAACTTGGGAAAATAAATACCTCTTACATCAAAGAAAAACATAAATTTTTATAAGAACATTAACGACATATTGCTCGGGGTGATCTTGGCATATGTTAAATATTTTTAGCTTAATTAAAATTTAATAGGATTCGATAATAATTATTATCGAAATATATTAATTAATTAATCAAAGATAATAACTTTTAATAACAATAGGGAGCTGATTAATTTAGTAATTATTAATAATATATAAATATATTATTAATAATTACTATTATTGAGAGTGTCCCTACTGTTATTTGTATTAAATATTAATCGGCTCCTATATATAATAGTAATTATTAATTTTATTTAAATAAATTTACGACTCTTTTTAATTAATATTAAATAGGTAATTATTAAATAAATTTACCTACTTAAATAAATGACAACCTCCTTGGACGAGTGGTGTAAAGCGAGTGCTTTCAAGATGTGGTCATCTCGAGATCCTCCTGGTCGGTTAAAAAAAACAGTGTAGAAAACTATTTTTCTGCATTTTCCGGTCTGGGCTTTTGTGGTGTCTTTGTTGTTTCTGATTCCCACACCTCAAGTCTGGGACTTCCAGTGCGATCGGATCAATGTATGTGATGTTGTCCCCATCTATACATGTATACGTAAATTTTATTGGCAAATTTTACTGACAAAAAGAACCTACAACGTATTTGTGGATGTTGCATATTTTGACATAATAAAATATAAATAATATAAATATCTTCACGCAATTCCCAATACAGGGTAAAAGAGGTCTACTACCCCTTAGTCTAATAGTCTAGTCTAGACAATTAAGCCCTTCGACCCACCTTCCACCGAAGATATTTTCGGGACAACATGTGGTGAGACCGTCGCCATCTTTATGTCCAAGCCTACAATATAATTCATACATAAGTTTTTGAAAAACCCATTGGTACGAGCCTGCTACCTGTGGATCGAACTGGGTCCTTTGACCAGTTCCACCACCCAACCATTCGGCCATCGTGACTTCTTATATTATGACGTTTTTTATATTTAATTATTTATCAGCAATAGATCCACCATTAAATTAATAATTCATCCAATAGACAACAGATAGATTAAATACTGATAATTGTAACAACATTATGCCTGTCGTGAAATTTAAGCATATAAAGGTATAAACCATGCTTAGCCTTATTTATTATTAATATTATAAATTGTATTTTGTATTTTACGAAGAAACTGCTGTTATTTTTTTTTCAGAATGCGCATCTTACTCTGTGTATGGGCATGAGAAAGCTGAGGACACGCCTCATGCAAAATGACCGAGTTTAATAATAATAACTGATTCGATATTATTATGTCACCATATACATAACAATATCGAATCAGTTGTGTTAATAAAATATAATGTAGTTTAAATAAATAAATAGTACTTAGTTTATAAATAATTAAGGATGCTGTTAGAAGAGTAATGTTTATAAATGGTAGAATTATTTGTCATTATAACTATTTCGATTTACGAGTATCAAAAATTGTTGCTCTATACAACTAAATTATATTTATCCTACTGCACTGCTTCTTCAATTTATTTCTATTTAGCCTGATGCAAAGAATGCCATTTGGCATAAAGTCCTCCATATGTACCACTTTGTACATTAAAGCTTAAAAACAAATACCTTCACGCCATTCCCAACAGAGGGGTAGACAGAGGTCTGGGTCAAACCGTTTAATCCCATCGACCACCGTTCAACTCAAGATATTAACATAATCAAACACTATTTAATCGGCGACTTTTTATTAACAAGTTGTTGTATATAATTTATATATCCGTATTACCTTGAATATGAGGCATACTGTTCAAAAATACTTAAAACCTATGTACGATTTATATCGAAAGATATATAGTTCGCTTTACTGTTCAAGTATTCCCTCTGACTAACCATAGCGTGATAAAAATTTAAACAGCGGCCTCTAGCGACAGTTTTGAAAACTAACTTTTCTAACACAATAAAATGTAAAAAATGTTTCATCCACTTTACTCAACATAGAAATTACGTTACGTATTCATTGATATGAACCCAGAGAGTAATAGTAGCGACAGAAGCGATTGAAATAACAACTGGAAGTAATATGCAGCTGCACTTCGATACTGTCACTGTCTGTCGAAAAAGTCACGATAGCCGAGTTATTGGGTGGTCGGAATTTGGAGTCGAGAGACCCGAGTTCGATCCCCAGGTGGCAGTACCAATGGGTTTTTCAAAAAAAAAAAAAAAAAACTTATGTACGAATTTCATCGTGGCTTGGACATAAAAGACGGCGACGGGCTCAACACCTGTCACGTTGTCCCGAAAATATCTTCGGTTGAAGGTGGGTCAAAGGGGCTTAATTGTCTAGACTTGACCTCTGTCTACCCCTGTATTGGGAATTGCGTGAAGATATTTATTTTAATAATAATTTTCTAACCATAGTACAATTTACAATATATCAGTATTGCCTAATACATTAGGAATACTGTTCAAAAATCCTTAAAACTTATGTACGATTTATATCGAACGATGAGATGTTCGCTTTTACTATTTAAGTATTCCGTCTAACTTAACCATAGTGTGATTAAAAATTGAACAGCGACATCTAGCGACAGTTATGAAAACTAACTTATTCATACATTCCGTAAAATCTGAATAATGCCTCATCAACCTCACTCAACATTATTATCGTATTCAAAGATGAATCCAGATAATAAAACCCACGTATTTACTTTAAATAAACATCTATAAAAAGCAGACCACGTATTTCAATCATAAAACAATTGTCTTGCCTAAGCCTGTGAAAGTTTTCGACTACTAAAACTCTTCTACATTGAGACAGAATATATCTATCCTAAAAATATGACTGTACTAATTCAATATTTAATATTCGCTTTCCTTTAAAATGTATAAATAATAAATAAATATAAATATCTTCACGCAATTCCCAATACACAGTAGACAGAGACACTTCGACCCACCTACCACCGAAGATATTTTCGGGACAACGTGACAGGTGGTGAGCCCGTCGCCGTCTTTATGTCCCAGCCGACATATTCGCACATAAGTTTTTAAAACCCATTGGTACGTGCCTGCCACCTGGAATCGAACTCGGGTATCTCGACTCGAAATTCCGACGCCCTAACCACTCGGCTATCGTGACTTGAAAATATAGAGATATATTTAACTTGAACAACTGTTCAAGTTAAACAACCCTAAGACACGATAACTTATTGTGACTGTAACGTTTTATTTTAGCGCAGGCCAAGATAGATCTCGGAAGGCAAGGATTTTTTCCGACTCACTTTATAGTTATCGAACTCTAGCTTCAAACGTTGTTTTGCCATAAAAAAAATAGGTGTTGATCGTAGAGGGGTGAAAATTTGGGGTTGTATGAAATTTTGTATATATGTTACATTTATATATATCCATATATCTACATTTTATGTGAAAGTCAATATATCTGAAATAATTGTGTCTAAGATCCATATAAATTAGATACTATTGCGGAGTATTTAACTAATTCTCCAATTATTTCTAAACCTTTCACAGGCTCAGGCAAGACAATTTTTTTTCTTGTCAAAAACCACGCGGGCGGCTTCTAGATGCCACAAATTTTTATACTCAATGTCTTGAAGGCAGTAGAGCGTGTGTACGAGAGTATTTTATTAATATTGTGACTGCATTAAATAGTGATCATTAATAATTACGCGACGGGCTCACCACCTGTCACGTTGTCCCGGAAATATCTTAGGTGAAAGGTGTAAACTAGAACTCTGTCTACCCCTGTATTTGGGAATTGCGTGAAGATATATTTATATCAATAATTACTGTTTCCATATGCTTATCAGGAATGATGGCATAAATACGAAGAACTTGCCCAACTTCATCTGCCTGTGATCGAATTTATCCGGATCCGAACCGATTCAGTATCGCAGTAAAGCTGCATCAACTTCCAATTGCTATTCCAATCGCTTATGTTACAGATAGACGTTTTTGAAGGCATCTCTTGATATCCTAACTATTACTATCTGGATTCATCTCTATGAATACGTTACATATTAATGTTGAGTAAGGTTGATGAAGCATTATTTAGATTTTACGGAATGTATGAAAAAGTTAGTTTTCAAAATTGTCGCTAGATGTCGCTGTTTAATTTATGATCACACTATTGTTAAGTTAAAAGGAATACTTGAATAGTAAAAGCGAACACTTAATCGTCCGATATAAATCGTACATAAGTTTTAAGTATTTTTGAACAGTGTTCCTAATGTACTTGGTAACACTGATATAATGTAAATTGTGCAATAGTTAAGTTTAGTAATGGCATGCAAAGTGTATTAAAAGAAAAAAAATATTAAATAGATATCTTTGGATGCTGCATCATATATATATATATATATATATATATATATATATATATATATATATATGTGTGTGTGTGTGTATGTATATAACTAAATTAAGTTATAAATATGTCCATACAAAACTTAACAATATTTTATTTAATCAAACTTTTGATGACCCTAACTCAGACACTGTTTCTCTCTATCGGATAAATTAAAAGTAGGATTTTAAATCGAATTCATTTACATGTGACCCCAATAGCTTTAGTTATTCCCAAAATATTTACCTATTCACTTTACGATTACAATTACATTAGTAATTGTAATCGTAACACAACGCCCTTATGTTTATGTTATCCTGGTTCTCTACCTAACACTCTTAGAAAGACCTCCGCCTCGCCGCCGTCGCGCCAAAGCGGCGGCTCGTTTGAAACATTCGCCGCTCGAACCGTGAGTACCTACCGCTGTAGGTGCAAACATAGGTTTCTAATAACTATTGATCTTAATTATTTATAATCAGACACATGTAGTTGTTATTTAATAATATGACGCTCAGGTAACCTAATTTGTGAAAAGAAAAAAATAAGTCTTGAAATATTCTGTGCAGAGGTTTGCAGATAACAATGTGAAAGCGGGAAACAGTAAAGTTAACTCATCGCAGAAGCCACATACATAGACTTATAGCAGCAAATTTCTTTGAATTATTGAATGTACCACAGCAAACTGTATTTACCAACACAACCTTACAAAAATGGCTCGATATGAGATGAGAGTGCTGAAATGCAGCGACTATTTTCTGGTGCATTTCTTCTTCGTTGTTACACTCATTTGCGTAAGTTGTTTGCATTTCAAATATCCCCATAGAGAAGTCCAATCAGTCAATAAGACCTTCCGGTTGAATAAGGGGTCAATAGCTACTTGATCACAATACCATCGCGCAAACCCCTCACGAGGAAAGAAGTCACTTTTGACAAGTTCTTGGGTCTTGCGGTAGTGATACGGATCTTGACCATCCCTATTCAATATCCTCCATATTGCTCCATGGTTAACACCAAAAACTAGTCCAGCACGGCGAGTACTGGATGTTGGGTCCTCATCAAAATATTGTCTTCCATAGCCGTGCTCAAAGTCGCAAAATTGCACTGGTGGAAAGAACCAGTTGTATGTAATCTATTGACCAAATTCCTAAAACAAGCATAGGATGAAAAGACTCGGGGGTTATTTGGGTTTCCGGAAGCGTACCGTTCGTTGTAAAGGTTCTAGCATCTGTTAACACACCGTCACTAGCACCAACACACATTGTCATATCGTAATGCTCCGCGTTCGTATAACTCATTTCTTATTTATGATACGTCCGCACGTCTCAAAATTCTCGTAGAAACTAATAAGAAGGGCAAACACATCAAACAAATAGCGCCAAATAGCGGTTTCTTTCAAACATTTATTTCAAAGACCGCCAAGTAGGTACTGAGGTTGCATTCATTCAACAAACATTCTTGGGAAGATTTTATTCATTGGTCGATCAATTTTCGCGCGAAAATTATTGAATCTGGATTGGTTGGACTGGTCTGGACTGGTACTAAGAGCACAGATAAGGTGACTAGAAGTTGTGTTGAAGAAGGGTCATTGTCTTTGTCAGCTGACTAATATGCATAATAGAGTTGGCACCAACGAGTTTAATGTAAATTCTTCAAGTCCTCATATCTCCCACGGGAATCACGCTACGAGACTTAATATTTTTTAGGGTATACACGTATGGGTCCTAAGCCCGGCGTGCGTTATTTATACGTTTATACGGCCGTTATTTCTACGACTTTTTATAACACCTTGTATATATATATATATATATATATATATATATATATATATATATATATATATATATATATATATATATATATATATATATATATATATATATATATATATATATATATATATATATATATATATATATATATATATATATATATATATATATATATATATATATATATATATATATATATATATATATATATATATATATATATATATATATATATATATATATATATATATATATATGTAAATTATATTAAGATTTCATTTTTACATGAAAGGTATTTTGACTATAAGGTAAAATAAATAAATATCTTCACGCAATTCCCAATACAGGGGTAGACAGAGGTCAAGTCTAGACAATTAAGTCCCTTTGAACCACCTTCCACCGAAGATATTTTCGGGACAACGTGACAGGAGGTGAGCCGGTCGCCGTCTTTTATGTCCAAGCCAACGATGAAATTCGTACATAAGTTTTTTAAAAAACTCATTGGTACTGCCATCTGGGGATCGAACTCGGGTCTCACGACTCGCAATTCCGACCACCCAACAACTCGGCTATCGTGACTAGTCTTCCTGGTTTTGTACCCATACGCTGCGACCGCACTGGAAAGGGTGGGGGTGGTGTCGCCATTTACTTGCGCTCGGATTTCACTTATAATATAATAGCAGTATCACAATCACAGTATAGAGAATCTGCCGAGTATCTTTTCCTAGAGGTGGATGTTAAGGGTGTAAAAGTTGTGCTAGGAGTAGTCTACTGCCCTCCCTTGACAGATTACTTCTCTGACATTGAATCTCTTATTGACTCGGTCTGCACAACCAGTAAGCACATTATAATCATGGGCGAGTTTAATACTAACCTTCTCAAGGATACCCCTCAGGTTCGCAGGCTTAAAACGATTATGGACTCGGCAGATCTCTATTTTGCGACTTAACGCTACACACCTTAATGTGGACACTGAAGATTCCTGGCTAGATATAATCTGTGCCAGTTCGAAGGATCATATTATACACTACGATCAAATAACAGCTCCTGCGTTTTCTAGACACGATTTGCTACTGTTATCATATAGATTAAAGCCTCCTAAGCCCGTACACACTATTGTGTATGTGCGTAATTTTAATAAGCTCGATACTGTTGCTCTTTGTAACGATGCCAAGGTTATCGAGTGGGGCCCTCTACTGGCCGTAAATGACATTAATACAAAATTTCTTATTTTATAACACAAATTCTTGATCTATTCAACAAGCACGCACCAGTACGAGAAGTGAGATTACGTCGACCACCTGCAACATGGATAACCGAGGAAGTGCGAAGAGCGATGGCAAGGAGGGACAGGGCTTTTCGTGTCTACAAGAAAGATCGCAGCATTTTGAATTTTCAGCATTATAAGCGGTCAAGAAATCGATGTAACCAGGTAGTAAGAACAGCTAAACGCCGTTATTTTCACATCAGTAATTCAAACTCTTCTTCGGCAAACGTATGGAAGTTCCTAAACTCTCTGGGATTTAGAAAATCACATACAAATTCTCAGAATTCAAGTATTTCGTCCAATGACCTCAACAGTCACTTCTCCACTTCATCTTTGTGTCTTTCGATCAAAACTTCAACTCTACAGGAACTTAACTCCATGCCATTGTTATCCAGTAAATATTTTAAGCTTTGTCCAGTGACAGAAGAGGATACCCAAAAAGCTGTTATATCCATAAATTCTACTGCAGTCGGCCATGACGAAGTAAGTAGAGCTATGATACTTCTCATACTCGACCAAATTACTCCAGTTCTCACTCACATCATCAACTTCAGTTTTCACTCACCTCTCACTGTCTTCTGGTGTTTTTCAAGCCACAAAAAAGTTTATTGAATTCGAATTTCGAATTGCTCATGAAAATAAAACTAATAATTTTACTCATTTTTAAATATGGAGTGGACGCTTCAAGAAGACCGTGTTGCAGTTATTGCGTCGCATCCAATTCAAAATTCAAATTTTTGACATACTGAAAAATTTTATTATAACCAAAAGATTCGTTTATCGTAGCATCAAACGATACAACTCTAGTGTAGATGACAGGTCAAGATGTGGTCGCCCTCGGTCAGTTAGGACTCCAGCAGTGATAAAATCTGTGAAGGCTCGAATTCAAAGAAATCCCAAACGTAAGCAAAAACTGTTGGCCCTTCAGATGGGGTTAAGCAGAACCACGGTGAAAAGAGTGTTAAATGAAGACTTAGGGCTTCGGACATATCGAAGAAAAACAGGACATTGTTTGAATGCTCGTCTAATGCACCTGAGACTGAAGAGATGCCGCGCTTTGTTTAAGCGATACGCGGGAAAAAAATATCGGGAAATTCTTTTAAAAAACTTTTTTTCCTTTAAAACTCATCTTACAACACGTCAAATATCTATTAGGAAGCTCTTCAGTACCGCTGCCCTTCTGTTTGGTCTCCGACAAACACACGACATCTAATTTTCTTTCTTTCATTATTTCGATCAACTCATTCGTCTTATCTCTCATGCGTCCTCTAACATTCCACGTGCCAACTCTGCACTCCGTCCTCAACTTCCGCCGTGTCGGGCTGTGCGTGACGGTGGCGGTACCCATTGCCGCTTTGCGCGCTGCATTCCACATCAACGGGGACGAGCTGGTGTGCGTCGCCTTGGGGGACGCCCTAACCCTCGTTGGCATGGGTGCGCAGCTGAGTGGAACTGCAGCCCTGAAAAGAGCTGGCAGGGGTCGCGACGAGCACGCTTCTACAATGACCCCTTAAATTTTACGGAATGTCTGAAAGATGCGATGTGAAGTTTGTTTACAAAACTGTCGCTAGATGTCGCTGTTCAAATTTTAATCACACTATGGTTAAGTTAGAAGTAGTACTTGAATAGTAAAAGCGAATGTCTCGACATTTGATATAATTCGTACATAAGTTTTAAAGATTTTTGAACAGTGCCCATAATATACTTGGCAACACTGATATAACGTACATTGTGTAATGGTCAGGAAATTACTGTTAGCACATTCTGAGTAAGTTGAAAAAGATAAATATGGGATTAAATAGATATTTTTGGGTACTGTATCATACAAAACGAAAACTATATACAAGTATATATAAATACAAAACTATATATTTACATGTACTTTCAAAATAAAGAGGCAACACACGGATTAATTTTTTTTTGCTAGTTTTTATCATGTTATGCTTCTAGACGTCACTTTTAAATCTTTACAAAGTTTGTGCACGTTGAATTTGGGGTGGAAGTTCATTCCATAACCGTATGTTCATACCGTCATATATATTTTTGTTTGAAATGAACATGGTTCTAGAATTAGTTCGTTCGCTGACCGAAGAACTCTATCAGGTCTATCATAACCATGAAACTTAAAGTTTTCCTTCAAGTAACTTGGAGTCAAACGATTGAACAACACACAGTACAACAGAGAAACAGTTTGCAGATTCCGGCAAAAGCGAATGGATAACCACTTGAGCTGTTAACGATATTCGGATACATGATCATATTTGTGCACCAAATATGAACCTAATAGCTATATTTTGAATTCGCTCAAGTTTGTTCAGTTAGTCTTCAGTTAAATCGAGATAACTTGCGTCCGCATAATCGAGGATAGAGAAGTAAGGATTGTGCTAACATAAATTTAGTGCAAATAGGGAGAAAAGAACGTAAACGACATAGTGAACCCATAGCAAACCTTTCAGGTATTTAATCTGAAGCCAACGTAATTATACCAAGTAATTGGATCATATTATTTCAATCTTTTCTCGAATTGGAAAGTTAGTGAATATTCAGTTTCACATAATTATACTGAACAAAGGGGAGGATATGATAATAATTCGAGCATAGACACACGCAATCACATTGACTATGCCGTAACCTGTTGCGCTAAAATCATCGATCTCCGAAGTGAAGCAACGTCGGGCGCGGTCAGTACTTGGATGGGTGACCGCCTGGGAACACCGCGTGATGTTGGCTTTTTGCCTTCCTTACTAAAAAAATCTCACGCTATAGTATCTTGTATTATACGTATTTTTTTCTCGATTTCTTTCAAATTATCTATCTATTCAAACATTTTTCTACAACTTTAGCTTACTATTGGTGTATTAAACCAATGTCTACATTATCTGATCCTCTTTTATTCTCAGACGTCAGTCAGGGAAAGGGTACCTTCCGTATGGTAAAGTCTTGAGGTTCGAGAGCGTAGATAATTGCACACGTTAATTACTTTATATACGTGTATTCCATTTAACATTTATAAGTATACTTAACTTATTAGTAAAATAACTAATATTAATGTAATGGTAAAGATTCACTCTACGTTAATATCAGTAGAACGCAAGTGTAGCAAATCCAACTAGAGGTCTTGTACAGATAATACATGTATATAGACGAAGCTAGAATGATTCAGTGCTCTTCGGTCAGCGGCGTTATATCAGTTTTTTTTTTTAATAGAAAAGGGAGGCAAACGAGTAGGTGACTCACGTGATGGTAAGTGATTACCGCCGCTCATGAACACCCAAACACTAACGCAGAAGTTTGTTACACTTCTACTTCACAATATTAATTCGTGACAATTACAATTAAGTTATCAAACCTAAATAATGTAACATTTGCTAACAGTGTCATGCATTATATAGGGCACCGGCACTGGGCACCCAAACCCGCTAGTCCAGCAATGGATTTCCCTACATAAATTGGCTGATTAAAAGAATCTAGTGTTCATAGTACAGTAACTTATCAAATACCACGTCAATAGTTCAGTGTCAGGCTTCGTAACTGACTTTCGTTGGTCTCTCACTTTAATATATGAAAGTATTAAACACGATATCCACTTATTTTTAGAAATACGTAAAAAAAAGCGCGTTTAAAAATAACAATAATTTGGTTAATTGAGCTGAGCAAAAATAGTGTAAGTGGCGGCATCTATCGGTGATTACATGGAGGCTTTTAAAACAAGCGACGACTAGTTACACGATTGCAACATCTAGATGGCGTTATAGTTAAACTTTGTTACTCCTTGCAATAAAAAGCTCACCGAATTGAAATAGGTGCAGGAATATTCAACATTTCTAAGACATTTAATATATTTATATCTAATTAATCACGAAATGAAAGACAAGGAAATGTTTGACTCATAAACTAATTAATTTGTACTACAACATAATTAATATTTAAAAATTGAATTCAGTTAAGTACGCACAAAGTCTAAAATCTATTCACAATCTTAGATGATCACGGCATCGTTTGAATGTTGTATACGCTACACGTAGTTTAAATAGATCTCGATCGGGCGCAGCACCTACCTGAATATAATCACTACGCAACTACGCACTAGCAAACTAAACCAAAGAGAATATAATCACTACGCAACTACGCCCCACCGACCCCCCCGTAACCCACCCACTCGGTATCCACATCCACAGCCACATACACAGCCCACACCGATCTATAAATTATTAGCTCCTTTTCATTTCATTCCGAAGTTCATTCTATGAAAAGTGTTGTCGTCGCAAATTACACTTTCCAACGTCCATACCACGTTGAATACACCGGTTCTCGTCCGAACACCGAAGTTAAGCAACGTCGGGCGCGGTCAGTACTTGGATGGGTGACCGCCTGGGAACACCGCGTGATGTTGGCCTTTTGCTTTTCTTTACCAAAATAATCACTATATCTTGTATTATACGTATTTTCTTTTAAATTATCTATCTATTCACACAGTTTTCTACAACTTTAGCTTACAATTGATGTATTAAGACAATGAGGAAATTCTTTTAAGTACAATCCTCTTTTATCATAAATTAGCATTTAAATATTTTAAGTTACCTTCGTGCCAATAATCTAGGTATACATATAAATAAAATTGTAAAATCTTAATCGAAACCATAATTGTTTTTCTAAAATAAAAGTTGCCTAAATTACTCCTTATAACATTAGCTATCTGTCAGTGAGTCTTGTTAAAATCGAGAGATCCAGCCGCTGCAGAGATTAGCCGAAACAAACAGATAGACAGACTGACAAAAATTTAAAAAAAATGTTATTTTGGTGGATGTAGTGTTTAATCCAATAAATGTAGCAAAAAGGCGGTTATTTCAATATCACAAACAGACGTACCAATTTTATTTATATGTATAGATAATGTACTTAATTTTTCTATGAAACAGCTGATGCGAATAGGGAACGCAAAACGAGAAAATTTCATCGGCAACGTCCATACCACGTTGAATACACCGGTTCTCGTCCGATCACCGAAGTGAAGCAACGTCGGGCGCGGTCAGTACTTGGATGGTGACCGCCTGGGAACACCGCGTGATGTTGGCTTTTGCATTCTTTACTAAAAAATCTCGCACTATAATTTTTTTTATTTATTTAATATCATAGAACCAACAGCACATTAAAAATATAACAAAAATCTTAAAATTATACTTATGGCCAATAACAGGTTCATACTTTTTAAAAATGTATGTTATCACTTTTATAGTGGATGACTCTTACATTATTGTTGTAGTAATCAGTTAATAATAATAAGGTAAAGGCAAAAAAAGTAATGGAACCGGAACTTCATTTAAATAATGAAATCTAAAAACTAAGTACGCATATTGTTATGATTATAAATGTGTGTGTGTGTGTGTGTGTGTGTGTGTATTTATGTTTAGATATGTATCTAATTTTAATGTTTATTTAGTGCTAAGCTTATTTCTTTTTTAATTTATTTCTTTTTTGTTAAGGTGGAAAATATCTGACGCAAAAAATTCTTTATTGTAATTGTTTAATATGCGACATATGACTGAGTTCTGGGCATAATTGGAGTGACACAAAGGTACGTAAAATAATGTGGTGTGTCTAGTACGCTTGGTCGGTGCCCGGAATTGAAGAACGTTGGCTGCTATTTCGAGGCAATCTATTTTGTTACTACAGATATCATGTAGGAACATCATCTGAAGTAACATTCGGCGATCTTTTAACTGCATTAGTTTATGAAACTTGCAAGACTCTGTATAACTTAAAGTTCGTATATTTTGTAATCGGTGGTTTAATACATTAATAAATTTAGATTGTATTTTTTCTATTTCTTGTATGTATGTTATATAAATTGGGTTCCACACCACACAACAATACTCCAGAACGCTACGAACGTAAGAATAATATAAATCTTTCAAACAATCTACATCTGAAAAAGGCTGACTGACACGTAGAACGAACCCAAGATTTTTGTATGCCTTAGCAACCATTGCCGCGATATGATCGGACATCAACATTTTTGAATCAAAAATGACTCCAAGATCTTTGGCTTTATCCGTGCATGCTACAGAAACACCATCGATATTATACTGAAATTTTAATTTCCTTATTTTTCGTGTAAAACTATTTTGGAAACATTTCGACACATTGATTGCTATACGATTATCACGGCAATAGTTACTTAGTCTATGTAAGTCGCTCTGTAGAGCGTGTGCATCCAATTCAGACTTTATGTTGGCATAAATTTTCATGTCATCAGCGTACATAAGAAATTTGGCATATCGAAAACATTTTCCAATGTCATATAAGTAAGACACATATAACAAAGGGCCTAATATGGAACCTTGTGGTACGCCTGATGATATATCCACAACGTCCGAGCGGAATCCAGCCACTACAACTGCTTGCGAGCGGTTGCGTAGGTATGAATCCAACCACCGTAGAAGGTTACCACGAATTCCTAACTCCTGAAGCTTGTTGAAAAGAATAACGTGGTCAACGCGATCGAATGCCTTCTCGTAATCCGTATATATGACATCTATTTGGTAGCCATTGTCCATCCCTCTAAGAACATCATTGTTAAAGATAGAAAGATTGGTGCATGTTGAACGACCGCGCACAAAGCCATGCTGTTGTAAGGGAACGTGGCGGAGGATCTGTGGGCAATTGTGCTTATGAGCAATTCTTTCCATAATTTTACTTAGAACATTTAATATGGATATAGGTCGATAATTTTCTATAGCTGATTTTGATCCTTTTTATGAATTGGCACAACATTAGCAGTCTTCCATATTTTGGAAAATATCCCTCTTGAAAACATCTTTTAAATAATATTGCGATTGGAGGTCCCAAAGACTGTGCACATTGAAAAAAGAAATAGGGTGGGATTCCATCACAACCGGCACCTTTCGAACAATCGAGACTTTTTAAATATTTTACAATATCCGCTGTTGAGATATGCAAATCGCTAATAACATCATAGCATGGGGCTTGCTCCTCTGAGAATTCTTTATATTGTAGTGCAGGTGGTGTAAAATTTTGACAGAAATAATTGTTGAATGCATTACAAATATCGAATTGATTAACAAGAGTACTTCCATTAAATTGCATTATATGGGGATAATTGGATCGGTTATTCCTTTTTGATTTTATATACCTCCAAAACAGTTTAGGTGTCGACTTTATTTTATCTTGACAAAATTCAAGATAAGAAGAATAACATTTACTTTCGAGTTTCTTAAATCTCCTACGCAGAATAGAAAAAGAACTATAATCATGATATCTTGTATTTTACGAATCCGTTTCTCGATTTATTTTAAATTATCTATCTATTCAAAAATGTATCTAAAATTTAGTTTTCAATGGATGGATTAAACCAATGTGGACATTCTGATGGACAACCCTCTTTTATTTTTAGACGTCAGTCAGGAAAGGGCACCTTCCGTATCTAGCATTATATAGGGCACCGTCACTGGGCACAAAACCCGGTAGTCCAGCTATGGTAGTCCAGGATTTACCTACCTAAATTGGCTGAAAAAAAAAAATTTGGTCACCACACTACGAGATTCATAAAAATAGAATTGAGGGAGTTCAAACGAAATTTCTAAAGATATTAAGCTATAGAATGGGCCTTGGCCGAAAATTAAACTCGTACGAAACAAGACTCAGATATTTTGAAGTAACCTCTCTAGAAAATCGGCGTAAACGGCAAGATCTGTTTACACTACACAAAATCATCCATTCCAGCATAAACACTCCTACCCTTCTCGCGCAATTGGATCTAAATACAAGATACCAAACACGTTACCCAAAACCATTTCAGCTAAACTGTTACAGTAATAACATTTAAATCCCTTTGTACGTATGCGTAGATTATATAATAATTTAGACTCCGATCTGGACATTTTCAATACTCGTTATGAAAAATTTAAGATGTCGACTATCAAATTATTACAGTAACTCACTATTGGTAATTGTGTGTGTACAATATGAAAATGTGTCTGTATGTGTGTATGTATTTTTTTTACATACTTGTAAGTGTGTGCGCAGTTGTAATTATAAGTTTTTCTCTATGTATAATAAATAGTTAATATATGTTATCGCGTTAGTAAACCATGCTGTGTACATATACGTTGGTTTATAATCTAGTTTTTACAATAGTAAATAAGTAAGTAAAGTCTCAATCACGATTGTAAACTGTTTTATGTACCATAATAAACTAAAAAAAAGAAGTTTTTTTAGTAAAGAATGCAAAAAGCCACCATCACGCGGTGTTCCCAGGCTGTCACCCATCCAAGTACTGACCGCGCCCGACGTTGCTTCACTTCGGTGATCGGACGAGAACCGGTGAATTAAACGTGGTATGGACGTTGGCGAAAGAAACGGCGAAATCTGCGAAGATAACACTTTTCAATTACTGAACTTTGGAATGAAATGAAAAGGAGCTAATAATATATAGATCGGTGTGGGCTGTGTATGTGGCTGTGGGTACCGGGTAGGATGAGTAACGGGGAGTTCTTATATTGTCTTTGATTCGTTGCGGCAATTCGAGCAGAGCACCTCCCCTCTGCCGGGCCGGCACGGACTGCGCAGGTGCTGCGTTCAAGTTCGTTCAAATCAAACGCAGGTGCTGCGTTTGATCGAGAGCTATTTAAATATTTTATCTACGTTTAGTGTATAATACAACATTCAAACGATGCCGCGATCATCTAAGATTGTGAAAAGATTTTAGACTTTGTGCGTACTTAACGGAATGCAGTTTTTTTTTAATTATGAGTCAATACAAACGTATTGACCATAATATTTATCAATATTTCTTTGTCTTTCATTTCGTGATTAATTAGATATCAATATCTTATACATGTTGAATATTCCTACACCTATTTCAATTCGGTGAGCTTTTTATTGTAGAGAGTAACATAGTTTAACAAGAACGCCATCTAGATGTTGTAATCGTGTAACTAATAGTAGCTTGTTTTAGCTTTAACTAGTAAAAATACGTAAGTGGAATTCGTGTTTCATATTTTCATATAGAGGCATCGACGGAAAGCACTCCTTTTTCATGGAATCCCTGAATCTCCAGAGTTAAATACACAGAATGAGGTACTCCAACTGATTCGTGGTAAGATGGGTCTTCCACATATCGCCGACTCTTCTCTCAAACAGTGCCATAGACAGAGCGATAAAGTTAGGCCTGTTCTTGCCTATTTTCATGACCATCACAATAAAGCAGAGCTTTGGAAGGCAAAATCCAAATTGAAAGTATCCACTGTCTCAATCTGTGTATATATGACGAAAACACGACAAGCAGTTCACAAAAATGCCCGTAAGTATTTTGGGGTTACAAATGTTTGGAGTCATGATGGAATTATTCATATCAAGCTTCCTGAAGGTCGAAAGAAGATCTACTCTGAAGATGAGTTGGAAGCTCTGAAGGTCAAGTTTGCTTCTGCACCGTCGTCTAACAGGGCTGGCAATAGTCCTCGTCATAAAGACAGTGTTTCAGTGAGCAAGAAGGTTTCTCATTCTCAGCAAAGCCCATCCAATGCTACTCGTCAGCAAGAAATAGCGCGAACTAACAATCTTTCTAGAACAAATCAGAAGCAGAGTGATGACATCAAAAGAACAAGGCGTTTCGCTTCCAAGCAATAGTATCTTCACTCCTTTAATAATCAAGGTAATCAGAAAATAATATTGACATTCTTTGTGTTTTAACATATGCACTTTATTTTTTATTCAGTTTGTTGTAGACTTTCACACTTTTGAATACTTGGTCTTATAACTTTATTTATTTGTTTTTAGGCCATTATTGTATTTTATTTTATTGCCTTTAATATTTATCAAAATCAGTCTAATTATAACATCACAGATAATAACAGTGGCAGATTTTCTTTATTTCATTGAGACGACTATGTACACTGTGTAGTACTTGACCTCGTCGTATTAAATTCGCTTTCTATTATTTTGGATATTTTTCAACATTGTTTCGTTATTATGTTTAGTTATTTGATGCTTCCTGTATATTCTGGACATATATTTGTAGTTCTGTTTCGATATTGTTTTCGTTTTTTGTTTTATTTTTATTTTCTATATGTTCATAATTGTTTGTTTTTATTTATTGTAGTGTTTATTTTTTTCAGTTTGGTTTATTTTAATGTGTTTTCTATCCTTCTATATAATTTTGCATGTTTGTAGCCTACTCTTAAATTTACATATATTCTTTTAAGTATTTATATTTTTATTTTACATTAATATTTTTATTTTTCATTATTATTTATATTTTTATTTTACATAATTACATTAATATATATCTTATTCCATTATGACTGATGATGATTCCTTTTATTCCTATGACTCAGACTTGTCTTTTGTTTCTTGCGATGATGAGTTAAATGACAACGTTTCTTCTTTAAATGGTCTTTTAAATCATGTGTTCCCTTCAGCCAGTAAACTGTTGAATATTTGTCACATAAATGCACAGAGTACACCGAGTCATTATGCAGAACTCGAAACTTCATTTTCTAATACAAACTTACACGCTATTTTCATTTCTGAGAGTTGGTTGAAGCCGTGTTTACAGTCAACCATGTATCCAATACCTGGTTTCGTACTTATACGAAATGATCGTACAAATAAAGGTGGTGGTGGAGTTGCTATTTATCTTCATAGCTCTTTACCATATAAAATATTATCAACGTCTCCATCTCCATACTCTGCCTCCGACGAACACTTATATGTGGAACTTGATGTCAAGGGCACAAGGACAGCTCTCGGAGTAGTGTATTGTCCTCCTTCTACTGATTACTTCGCTAATTTGGAAATGGCTCTCGAAAACATAGGTTCTAAGTATACACATTGCATAATCATGGGGGATTTCAACACTGATATTCTGCAGAATTCTTCTCGTTCACAAAAACTTCGCTCGATCTTAGAGTCCGTCAATCTTGGAATTTTACCTTTAAGGGCTACCCATCATAATTTCGACACTGAAGACTCTATTTTAGATCTCATTATTACTAGTTCTTCTGATCATGTGGTTGCACATGGTCAGTTTCCAGCCCCAGGATTCTCCCGACATGACCTTATTTATGCTTCGTATAAGCATAGATCGCCTAAACGTGATACTTCATTTTTACATTTCCGTAACTTTATTAAGATAAACTTGGATAATTTGCACAGTGATGCAATGTCTCAAATTAATTTTGCCTCGCTGGCGGCTGCTTCCACGGTCGATGAAAAGGTATATACCCTAAATAGCACGATAATTAGTCTGTATGATGCCCATGCCCCAGTCCATAAGGTCAGAGTTAAACGTTTACCAGCTCCTTGGATGACTGACGATGTGCGGAATGCAATGGACAAGCGAAACCGAACTTTCTTGCGATTCAAGAGGTCTCGTATTGAAGAAAACTGGTTGTCTTTTAAAATGGCTAGGAACAGGTGTAACCAGATGGTGCGAACTGCTAAACGCCGATACTACGACCTAAACAATATAACTAACTCTTCGCCAGCTGATGTGTGGAAATTTCTCAATTCGATGGGCGTAGGTAAATCACCTTTCATGGATTATGGTCCTTCTCTTTCTCACGATGATTTGAATCTGTACTTTACTGCTACTACTGCAATGGACCCCACAATCCGGGCACAAACCATAGAATACATAGCTTCAATGCAGTCTCCACACATCCCTGTCTTTAATTTCTCGCCCGTGAATCAGGATGAGGTACGTAAGGCAGTACTGGCAATAAAATCCAGGGCCGTGGGATGCGATGAGGTTAGTAGGGTTATGATAACCAACATCCTTGAATTTATACTTCCTGCTATCACTCACATTATTAATTTCTCCCTAGACTCTGGACAATATCCCTCACTTATGCGAATCTTCTTAAAATGAATGCTCGGAGAAAATTACATCTAGCAACTCTGTTATACACGATCATAGTAAAACAGAGGCCGGAATATTTAATTGAAAAGCTGAAGTGGGCACGAGAAGAAAATAAATATAACACCAGAGCTTCCTCCCATAATTCACTTGTATGTTCCCTACACCGCCCGCAGCATTTCGAGGCAACTTTAAATTTGCCGCAACACACTGTTCGAATGACCTTCCACCGCCAATTCGGTCATTGAAGACATTAAATAGTTTTAAAATAAATTCAAATATATATATATATATATATATATATATATATATATATATATATATATATATATATATATATATATATATATATATATATATATATATATATATATATATATATATATATATATATATATATATATATATATATATATATATTTACTTTACGAATGCGTTAATATTAATAATTTAATTAAAATTATTTAATTCAAACAGTTACAAAAGTTAATTTAATTCAAACCGAGACGTTCTAGTGAAAAGTAATTTTTGCTCAAGTGTGTCTAGAAACTCTTCTAATTTTGTATTATTATTTTCATGCTAGGTGTGAGTGAAGGCTATACTTAAAAATAATTTACTTAATAAATACGGCATATCCGGGAGATCGTTCGTTCTCTCGAACAAACAATTATTACTAGGATCCGACGAGAACAGAGCAACGGTTGTTTATTTTGTTCACTGTATAATCACCGTAGCTCGTCTCACGTTTAAAATTGATTTTTCTCTATTTACCCTATTCTAGTGTTAAATTTAGGTCGATATATTAAAAGTGAGTATTCCGAAGATTGACAGAAAGCGAAGGACGCATCGGTAATGCATTATTCGAAAAGCGGCGACAGATTATACGTCGAAGGTCGTAAAACACGAACAGAATTTTGGACTAATCGAATGAAGTCTCCGTATGTACCATAAGATCGTTGAAAATTATAATAAACGTTTAAAAATATTTAAATTTAAATCCTCCAAAATATTTAAAGTTAAAGTCCATAGGCTTAGAAGGCCCAACAGCGTAAAAAGAAACCTACAGAAACCACATTCAGATACAACGACAGACAAAAACACAAACACACCCTCCAAAGAGGATTTAGAATCATTTGGAGAAACAAGTAAAACATAATGATAAAGTAATTTGGATTTAACAGGAAGAAACAAAACAGAGTACAATAGATGAAATGGAGTTTAAAGAAATAACAGAGTCTGACATCACTCACATAACAGCTAGATTACACAATTGGAAGTCACCAGGTTTAGACTGAATACACAATTTTTGGTACAAAAAGCTTACAATACTACACAAAATTTTAGCTAAAATCTAGTGAGACAACAGAACATACCTGAATTTATTGCCTCAGGAATAACATACATGCTACCTAAAACATCTCACACAAATCAACCTTCTCAATATAGATCCATCACATGTCTACCTACTGTTTACAAAATTTTAATATCAGCAATTACAGCAAAAATCAACTCACACATCGAACGACACAATATAATAGCTGAGGAACAGAAGGGATGCCGACGCGGATAAATGGGCTGCAAAGAACAGTTACAGTTACTAACAGTAACAGTAAAAATAGGAATCTTCATTGCACATTGACAGTGTACCACATACCTGGTTGATAAAAATTTTAGAAATTTACATAATCAATCCAAAAATAATAATCTTTTTGCGTATTATGAACATCCAATGACATATTGGAAAACCACACTACAGCTATATAACTGCCAAACTCATCTTACAACACGTCAAATATCTATTAGGAAGCTCTTCAGTACCGCTGCCCTTCTGTTTGGTCTCCGACAAACACACGACATCTAATTTTCTTTCTTTCATTATTTCGATCAACTCATTCGTCTTATCTCTCATGCGTCCTCTAACATTCCACGTGCCAACTCTGCACTCAGTCCTCCAACTTCCGCCGTGTCGGGCTGTGCGTGACGGGTGGCGGTCCCCATCGCCGCTTTGCGCGCTGCATTCCACATCAACGGGGACGAGCTGGTGTGCGTCGCCTTGGGGTACGCCATAACCCTCGTTGGCATGGGTGCGCAGCTGAGTGGAACTGCAGCCCTGAAAAGGGCTGGCAGGGGTCGCGACGAGCACGCTTCTACAATGACCCCTTAAATTTTACGGAATGTCTGAAAGATGCGATGTGAAGTTTGTTTACAAAACTGTCGCTAGATGTCGCTGTTCAATTTTTAATCACACTATGGTTAAGTTAGAAGTAGTACTTGAATAGTAAAAGCGAATGTCTCATCATTCGATATAATTCGTACATAAGTTTTAAAGATTTTTGAACAGTGCCCATAATATACTTGGCAACACTGATATAACGTACATTGTGTAATGGTCAGGAAATTACTGTTAGCACATTCTGAGTAAGTTGAAAAAGATAAATATGGGATTAAATAGATATTTTTGGGTACTGTATCATACAAAACGAAAACTATATACAAGTATATATAAATACAAAACTATATATTTACATGTACTTTCAAAATAAAGAGGCAACACACGGATTAATTTTTTTTTGCTAGTTTTTATCATGTTATGCTTCTAGACGTCACTTTTAAATTTTTACTAAGCTTGTGCACGTTGAATTTGGGGTGGAAGTTCATTCCATAACCGTATGTTCATACCGTCATATATATTTTTGTTTGAAATGAACATGGTTCTAGAATTAGTTCGTTCGCTGACCGAAGAACTCTATCAGGTCTATCATAACCATGAAACTTAAAGTTTTCCTTCAAGTAACTTGGAGTCAAACGATTGAACAACACACAGTACAACAGAGAAACAGTTTGCAGATTCCGGCAAAAGCGAATGGATAACCACTAGAGCTGTTAACGATATTCGGATACATGATCATATTTGTGCACCAAATATGAACCTAATAGCTATATTTTGAATTCGCTCAAGTTTGTTCAGTTAGTCTTCAGTTAAATCGAGATAACTTGCGTCCGCATAATCGAGGATAGAGAAGTAAGGATTGTGCTAACATAAATTTAGTGGGAATAGGGAGAAACGAACGTAAACGACATAGTGAACCCATAGCAAACCTTTCAGGTATTTAATCTGAAGCGAAAAATTAGATTGAAACACAATTAATAGCAAATTAGTAACAAATGTAATAAAAGTCAAAATTCCATCAACACCATCTTGATGCTTGGCATTCCACGACAGTGCGTTTTTCGCGGAATTTTCTGCCACGCACTTGCACTTTATGGAATGTGCTGCCGTCACCGGTTTTTCCGGACCGATACGACTTAGGGACCTTCAAGAAACGAGCCTATACCTTTCTCAAAGGCCGGCAACGCATCTGCTATGCCTCTGGTATTGCGGATGTTCATGGGCGGCGGTAATCACTTACCATCACGTGAGCCACCTGCTCGTTTGTCTCCCTTCCCTATAAAAAATTCAAGTATCATAGATATTCTTACTTAATACTTATTTTAACACTTAAACGTAATTATACCAAGTAATTGGATCATCATATTTCAATCTTTTCTCGAATCGGAAAGTTAGTGAATATTCAGTTTCACATAATTATACTGAAAAAGGGAGGATATGATAATAATTCGAGCATAGACACACGCAATCACATTGACTATGCCGTAACCTGTTGCGCTAAAATCATCGATTACCGAAGTGAAGCAACGTCGGGCGCGGTCAGTACTTGGATGGGTGACCGCCTGGGAACACCGCGTGATGTTGGCTTTTTGCCTTCCTTACTAAAAAATCTCACGCTATAGTATCTTGTATTATACGTATTTTTCTCGATTTCTTTCAAATTATCTATCTATTCAAACATTTTTCTACAACTTTAGCTTACTATTGGTGTATTAAACCAATGTCTACATTATCTGATCCTCTTTTATTCTCAGACGTCAGTCAGGGAAAGGGTACCTTCCGTATTGTAAAGTCTTGAGGTTCGAGAGCGTAGATAATTGCACACGTTAATTACTTTATATACGTGTATTCCATTTAACATTTATAAGTATACTTAACTTATTAGTAAAATAACTAATATTAATGTAATGGTAAAGAATCACTCTACGTTAATATCAGTAGAACGCAAGTGTAGCAAATCCAACTAGAGGTCTTGTACAGATAATACATGTATATAGACGAAGCTAGAATGATTCAGTGCTCTTCGGTCAGCGGCGTTATATCAGTTTTTTTTTTAATAGAAAAGGGAGGCAAACGAGTAGGTGACTCACGTGATGGTAAGTGATTACCGCCGCTCATGAACACCCAAACACTAACGCAGAAGTTTGTTACACTTCTACTTCACAATATTAATTCGTGACAATTACAATTAAGTTATCAAACCTAAATAATGTAACATTTGCTAACAGTGTCATGCATTATATAGGGCACCGGCACTGGGCACCCAAACCCGCTAGTCCAGCAATGGATTTCCCTACATAAATTGGCTGATTAAAAGAATCTAGTGTTCATAGTACAGTAACTTATCAAATACCACATCAATAGTTCAGGGTCAGGCTTCGTAACTGACTTTCGTTGGTCTCTCACTTTAATATATGAAAGTATTAAACACGATATCCAGTTATTTTAAGAAATACGTAAAAAAAAGCGCGTTTAAAAATAACAATAACTTGGTTAATTGAGCTGAGCAAAAATAGTGTAAGTGGCGGCATCTATCGGTGATTACATGGAGGCTTTTAAAACAAGCGACGACTAGTTACACGATTGCAACATCTAGATGGCGTTCTAGTTAAACTTTGTTACTCCTTGCAATAAAAAGCTCACCGAATTGAAATAGGTGCAGGAATATTCAACATTTCTAAGACATTTAATATATTTATATCTAATTAATCACGAAATGAAAGACAAGGAAATGTTTGACTCATAAACTAATTAATTTGTACTACAACATAATTAATATTTAAAAATTGAATTCGGTTAAGTACGCACAAAGTCTAAAATCTCTTCACAATCTTAGATGATCACGGCATCGTTTGAATGTTGTATACGCTACACGTAGTTTAAATAGATCTCGATCAGGCGCAGCACCTACCTGAATATAATCACTACGCAACTACGCACTAGCAAACTAAACCAAAGAGAATATAATCACTACGCAACTACGCCCCACCGACCCCCGTAACCACCACTCGGTATCCACATCCACAGCCACATACACAGCCCACACCGATCTATAAATTATTAGCTCCTTTTCATTTCATTCCGAAGTTCATTCTATGAAAAGTGTTGTCGTCGCAAATTACACTTTCCAACGTCCATACCACGTTGAATACACCGGTTCTCGTCCGAACACCGAAGTGAAGCAACGTCGGGCGCGGTCAGTACTTGGATGGGTGACCGCCTGGGAACACCGCGTGATGTTGGCTTTTTGCTTTTCTTTACCAAAATAATCACTATATCTTGTATTATACGTATTTTCTTTTAAATTATCTATCTATTCACACAGTTTTCTACAACTTTAGCTTACAATTGATGTATTAAAACAATGAGGAAATTCTTTTAAGTACAATCCTCTTTTATCATAAATTAGCATTTAAATATTTTAAGTTACCTTCGTGCCAATAATCTAGGTATACATATAAATAAAATTGTAAAATCTTAATCGAAACCATAATTGTTTTCTAAAATAAAAGTTGCCTAAATTACTCCTTATAACATTAGCTATCTGTCAGTGAGTCTTGTTAAAATCGAGAGATCCAGCCGCTGCAGAGATTAGCCAGAAACAAACAGATAGACAGACTGACAAAAATTTTAAAAAATGTTATTTTGGTGGATGTAGTGTTTAATCCAATAAATGTAGCAAAAGGCGGTTATTTCAATATCACAAACAGACGTACCAATTTTATTTATATGTATAGATAATGTACTTAATTTTTCTATGAAACAGCTGATGCGAATAGGGAACGCAAAACGAGAAAATTTCATCGGCAACGTCCATACCACGTTGAATACACCGGTTCTCGTCCGAACACCGAAGTGAAGCAACGTCGGGCGCGGTCAGTACTTGGATGGGTGACCGCCTGGGAACACCGCGTGATGTTGGCCTTTTGCTTTTCTTTACCAAAATAATCACTATATCTTGTATTATACGTATTTTCTTTTAAATTATCTATCTATTCACACAGTTTTCTACAACTTTAGCTTACAATTGATGTATTAAAACAATGAGGAAATTCTTTTAAGTACAATCCTCTTTTATCATAAATTAGCATTTAAATATTTTAAGTTACCTTCGTGCCAATAATCTAGGTATACATATAAATAAAATTGTAAAATCTTAATCGAAACCATAATTGTTTTTCTAAAATAAAAGTTGCCTAAATTACTCCTTATAACATTAGCTATCTGTCAGTGAGTCTTGTTAAAATCGAGAGATCCAGCCGCTGCAGAGATTAGCCGAAACAAACAGATAGACAGACTGACAAAAATTTTAAAAAATGTTATTTTGGTGGATGTAGTGTTTAATCCAATAAATGTAGCAAAAAGGCGGTTATTTCAATATCACAAACAGACGTACCAATTTTATTTATATGTATAGATAATGTACTTAATTTTTCTATGAAACAGCTGATGCGAATAGGGAACGCAAAACGAGAAAATTTCATCGGCAACGTCCATACCACGTTGAATACACCGGTTCTCGTCCGATCACCGAAGTGAAGCAACGTCGGGCGCGATCAGTACTTGGATGGGTGACCGCCTGGGAACACCGCGTGATGTTGGCTTTTTGCATTCTTTACTAAAAAAAATCTCGCACTATAATTTTTTTTTATTTATTTAATATCATAGAACCAACAGCACATTAAAAATATAACAAAAAATCTTAAAATTATACTTATGGCCAATAACAGGTTCATACTTTTTAAAAATGTATGTTATCACTTTTATAGTGGATGACTCTTACATTATTGTTGTAGTAATCAGTTAATAATAATAAGGTAAAGGCAAAAAAAGTAATGGAACCGGAACTTCATTTAAATAATGAAATCTAAAAACTAAGTACGCATATTGTTATGATTATAAATGTGTGTGTGTGTGTGTGTGTGTGTGTGTGTGTGTGTGTGTGTGTGTGTGTGTGTGTATTTATGTTTAGATATGTATCTAATTTTAATGTTTATTTAGTGCTGTTTATTTCTTTTTAATTTATTTCTTTTTGTTAAGGTGGAAAATATCTGACGCAAAAATTCTTTATTGTAATTGTTTAATATGCGACATATGACTGAGTTCTGGGCATAATTGGAGTGACACAAAGGTACGTAAAATAATGTGGTGTGTCTAGTACGCTTGGTCGGTGCCCGGAATTGAAGAACGTTGGCTGCTATTTCGAGGCAATCTATTTTGTTACTACAGATATCATGTAGGAACATCATCTGAAGTAACATTCGGCGATCTTTTAACTGCATTAGTTTATGAAACTTGCAAGACTCTGTATAACTTAAAGTTCGTATATTTTGTAATCGGTGGTTTAATACATTAATAAATTTAGATTGTATTTTTCTATTTCTTGTATGTATGTTATATAAATTGGGTTCCACACCACACAACAATACTCCAGAACGCTACGAACGTAAGAATAATATAAATCTTTCAAACAATCTACATCTGAAAAAGGCTGACTGACACGTAGAACGAACCCAAGATTTTTGTATGCCTTAGCAACCATTGCCGCGATATGATCGGACATCAACATTTTTGAATCAAAAATGACTCCAAGATCTTTGGCTTTATCCGTGCATGCTACAGAAACACCATCGATATTATACTGAAATTTTAATTTCCTTATTTTTCGTGTAAAACTATTTTGGAAACATTTCGACACATTGATTGCTATACGATTATCACGGCAATAGTTACTTAGTCTATGTAAGTCGCTCTGTAGAGCGTGTGCATCCAATTCAGACTTTATGTTGGCATAAATTTTCATGTCATCAGCGTACATAGAAATTTGGCATATCGAAAACATTTTCCAATGTCATATAAGTAAGACACATATAACAAAGGGCCCTAATATGGAACCTTGTGGTACGCCTGATGATATATCCACAACGTCCGAGCGGAATCCAGCCACTACAACTGCTTGCGAGCGGTTGCGTAGGTATGAATCCAACCACCGTAGAAGGTTACCACGAATTCCTAACTCCTGAAGCTTGTTGAAAAGAATAACGTGGTCAACGCGATCGAATGCCTTCTCGTAATCCGTATATATGACATCTATTTGGTAGCCATTGTCCATCCTCTAAGAACATCATTGTTAAAGATAGAAAGATTGGTGCATGTTGAACGACCGCGCACAAAGCCATGCTGTTGTAAGGAACGTGGCGGAGGATCTGTGGGCAATTGTGCTTATGAGCAATTCTTTCCATAATTTTACTTAGAACATTTAATATGGATATAGGTCGATAATTTTCTATAGCTGATTTTGATCCTTTTTATGAATTGGCACAACATTAGCAGTCTTCCATATTTTGGAAAATATCCTCTTGAAAACATCTTTTAAATAATATTGCGATTGGAGGTCCCAAAGACTGTGCACATTGAAAAAGAAATAGGGTGGGATTCCATCACAACCGGCACCTTTCGAACAATCGAGACTTTTAAATATTTTACAATATCCGCTGTTGAGATATGCAAATCGCTAATAACATCATAGCATGGGGCTTGCTCCTCTGAGAATTCTTTATATTGTAGTGCAGGTGGTGTAAATTTTGACAGAAATAATTGTTGAATGCATTACAAATATCGAATTGATTAACAAGAGTACTTCCATTAAATTGCATTATATGGGGATAATTGGATCGGTTATTCCTTTTTGATTTTATATACCTCCAAAACAGTTTAGGTGTCGACTTTATTTTATCTTGACAAAATTCAAGATAAGAAGAATAACATTTACTTTCGAGTTTCTTAAATCTCCTACGCAGAATAGAAAAAGAACTATAATCATGATATCTTGTATTTTACGAATCCGTTTCTCGATTTATTTTAAATTATCTATCTATTCAAAAATGTATCTAAAATTTAGTTTTCAATGGATGGATTAAACCAATGTGGACATTCTGATGGACAACCCTCTTTTATTTTTAGACGTCAGTCAGGGAAAGGGTACCTTCCGTATCTAGCATTATATAGGGCACCGTCACTGGGCACAAAAACCCGGTAGTCCAGCTATGGTAGTCCAGGATTTACCTACCTAAATTGGCTGAAAAAAAAAATTTGGTCACCACACTACGAGATTCATAAAAATAGAATTGAGGGAGTTCAAACGAAATTTCTAAAGATATTAAGCTATAGAATGGGCCTTGGCCGAAAATTAAACTCGTACGAAACAAGACTCAGATATTTTGAAGTAACCTCTCTAGAAAATCGGCGTAAACGGCAAGATCTGTTTACACTACACAAAATCATCCATTCCAGCATAAACACTCCTACCCTTCTCGCGCAATTGGATCTAAATACAAGATACCAAACACGTTACCCAAAACCATTTCAGCTAAACTGTTACAGTAATAACATTTAAATCCCTTTGTACGTATGCGTAGATTATATAATAATTTAGACTCCGATCTGGACATTTTCAATACTCGTTATGAAAAATTTAAGATGTCGACTATCAAATTATTACAGTAACTCACTATTGGTAATTGTGTGTGTACAATATGAAAATGTGTCTGTATGTGTGTATGTATTTTTTTTACATACTTGTAAGTGTGTGCGCAGTTGTAATTATAAGTTTTCTCTATGTATAATAAATAGTTAATATATGTTATCGCGTTAGTAAACCATGCTGTGTACATATACGTTGGTTTATAATCTAGTTTTTACAATAGTAAATAAGTAAGTAAAGTCTCAATCACGATTGTAAACTGTTTTATGTACCATAATAAACTAAAAAAAAGAAGTTTTTTTAGTAAAGAATGCAAAAAGCCACCATCACGCGGTGTTCCCAGGCTGTCACCCATCAAGTACTGACCGCGCCCGACGTTGCTTCACTTCGGTGATCGGACGAGAACCGGTGAATTAAACGTGGTATGGACGTTGGCGAAAGAAACGGCGAAATCTGCGAAGATAACACTTTTCAATTACTGAACTTTGGAATGAAATGAAAAGGAGCTAATAATATATAGATCGGTGTGGGCTGTGTATGTGGCTGTGGGTACCGGGTAGGATGAGTAACGGGGAGTTCTTATATTGTCTTTGATTCGTTGCGGCAATTCGAGCAGAGCACCTCCCCTCTGCCGGGCCGGCACGGACTGCGCAGGTGCTGCGTTCAAGTTCGTTCAAATCAAACGCAGGTGCTGCGTTTGATCGAGAGCTATTTAAATATTTTATCTACGTTTAGTGTATAATACAACATTCAAACGATGCCGCGATCATCTAAGATTGTGAAAAGATTTTAGACTTTGTGCGTACTTAACGGAATGCAGTTTTTTTTTAATTATGAGTCAATACAAACGTATTGACCATAATATTTATCAATATTTCTTTGTCTTTCATTTCGTGATTAATTAGATATCAATATCTTATACATGTTGAATATTCCTACACCTATTTCAATTCGGTGAGCTTTTATTGTAGAGAGTAACAAAGTTTAACAAGAACGCCATCTAGATGTTGTAATCGTGTAACTAATAGTAGCTTGTTTTAGCTTTAACTAGTAAAAATACGTAAGTGGAATTCGTGTTTCATATTTTCATATAGAGGCATCGACGGAAAGCACTCCTTTTTCATGGAATCCCTGAATCTTCAGAGTTAAATACACAGAATGAGGTACTCCAACTGATTCGTGGTAAGATGGGTCTTCCACATATCGCCGACTCTTCTCTCAAACAGTGCCATAGACAGAGCGATAAAGTTAGGCCTGTTCTTGCCTATTTTCATGACCATCACAATAAAGCAGAGCTTTGGAAGGCAAAATCCAAATTGAAAGTATCCACTGTCTCAATCTGTGAATATATGACGAAAACACGACAAGCAGTTCACAAAAATGCCCGTAAGTATTTTGGGGTTACAAATGTTTGGAGTCATGATGGAATTATTCATATCAAGCTTCCTGAAGGTCGAAAGAAGATCTACTCTGAAGACGAGTTGGAAGCTCTGAAGGTCAAGTTGCTTCTGCACCGTCGTCTAACAGGGCTGGCAATAGTCCTCGTCATAAAGACAGTGTTTCAGTGAGCAAGAAGGTTTCTCATTCTCAGCAAAGCCCATCCAATGCTACTCGTCAGCAAGAAATAGCGCAACAATCTTTCTAGAACAAATCAGAAGCAGAGTGATGACATCAAAAGAACAAGGCGTTTCGCTTCCAAGCAATTGTATCTTCACTCCTTTAATAATCAAGGTAATCAGAAAATAATATTGACATTCTTTGTGTTTTAACATATGCACTTTATTTTTATTCAGTTTGTTGTAGACTTTCACACTTTTGAATACTTGGTCTTATAACTTTATTTATTTGTTTTAGGCCATTATTGTATTTTATTTTATTGCCTTTAATATTTATCAATATTTCTTTGTCTTTCATTTCGTGATTAATTAGATATCAATATCTTATACATGTTGAATATTCCTACACCTATTTCAATTCGGTGAGCTTTTATTGTAGAGAGTAACAAAGTTTAACAAGAACGCCATCTAGATGTTGTAATCGTGTAACTAATAGTAGCTTGTTTTAGCTTTAACTAGTAAAAATACGTAAGTGGAATTCGTGTTTCATATTTTCATATAGAGGCATCGACGGAAAGCACTCCTTTTTCATGGAATCCCTGAATCTCCAGAGTTAAATACACAGAATGAGGTACTCCAACTGATTCGTGGTAAGATGGGTCTTCCACATATCGCCGACTCTTCTCTCAAACAGTGCCATAGACAGAGCGATAAAGTTAGGCCTGTTCTTGCCTATTTTCATGACCATCACAATAAAGCAGAGCTTTGGAAGGCAAAATCCAAATTGAAAGTATCCACTGTCTCAATCTGTGAATATATGACGAAAACACGACAAGCAGTTCACAAAAATGCCCGTAAGTATTTTGGGGTTACAAATGTTTGGAGTCATGATGGAATTATTCATATCAAGCTTCCTGAAGGTCGAAAGAAGATCTACTCTGAAGACGAGTTGGAAGCTCTGAAGGTCAAGTTTGCTTCTGCACCGTCGTCTAACAGGGCTGGCAATAGTCCTCGTCATAAAGACAGTGTTTCAGTGAGCAAGAAGGTTTCTCATTCTCAGCAAAGCCCATCCAATGCTACTCGTCAGCAAGAAATAGCGCAACAATCTTTCTAGAACAAATCAGAAGCAGAGTGATGACATCAAAAGAACAAGGCGTTTCGCTTCCAAGCAATAGTATCTTCACTCCTTTAATAATCAAGGTAATCAGAAAATAATATTGACATTCTTTGTGTTTTAACATATGCACTTTATTTTTTATTCAGTTTGTTGTAGACTTTCACACTTTTGAATACTTGGTCTTATAACTTTATTTATTTGTTTTAGGCCATTATTGTATTTTATTTTATTGCCTTTAATATTTATCAATATTTCTTTGTCTTTCATTTCGTGATTAATTAGATATCAATATCTTATACATGTTGAATATTCCACACCTATTTCAATTCGGTGAGCTTTTATTGTAGAGAGTAACAAAGTTTAACAAGAACGCCATCTAGATGTTGTAATCGTGTAACTAATAGTAGCTTGTTTTAGCTTTAACTAGTAAAAATACGTAAGTGGAATCTGTGTTTCATATTTGCTACAGAGGCATCGACGGAAAGCACCTTTCATGGAACCCCTTGAATCTTCAGAGTTAAATACACAGAATGAGGTACTCCAACTGATTCGTGGTAAGATGGGTCTTCCGCTATCGCTTAATTCTTCTCTCAAACAGTGCCATAGACAGAGCGATAAAGTTAGGCCTGTTCTTGCCTATTTTCATGACCATCACAATAAAGCAGAGCTTTGAAGGCAAAAATCCAAATTGAAAGTATCCACTGTCTCAATCTGTGAATATATGACGAAAACACGACAAGCAGTTCACAAAAATGCCCGTAAGTATTTTGGGGTTACAAATGTTTGGAGTCATGATGGAATTATTCATATCAAGCTTCCTGAAGGTCGAAAGAAGATTCACTTCTGAAGACGAGTTGGAAGCTCTGAAGGTCAAGTTTGCTTCTGCACCGTCGTCTAACAGGGCTGGCAATAGTCCTCGTCATAAAGACAGTGTTTCAGTGAGCAAGAAGGTTTCTCATTCTCAGCAAAGCCCATCCAATGCTACTCGTCAGCAAGAAATAGCGCAACAATCTTTCTAGAACAAATCAGAAGCAGAGTGATGACATCAAAAGAACAAGGCGTTTCGCTTCCAAGCAATAGTATCTTCACTCCTTTAATAATCAAGGTAATCAGAAAATAATATTGACATTCTTTGTGTTTTAACATATGCACTTTATTTTTATTCAGTTTGTTGTAGACTTTCACACTTTTGAATACTTGGTCTTATAACTTTATTTATTTGTTTTAGGCCATTATTGTATTTTATTTTATTGCCTTTAATATTTATCAAAATCAGTCTAATTATAACATCACAGATAATAACAGTGGCAGATTTTCTTTATTTCATTGAGACGACTATATACACTGTGTAGTACTTGACCTCGTCGTATTAAATTCGCTTTCTATTATTTTGGATATTTTTCAACATTGTTTCGTTATTATGTTTAGTTATTTGATGCTTCCTGTATATTCTGGACATATATTTGTAGTTCTGTTTCGATATTGTTTTCGTTTTTTGTTTTATTTTTATTTTCTATATGTTCATAATTGTTTGGTTTTATTTATTGTAGTGTTTATTTTTTTCAGTTTGGTTTATTTTAATGTGTTTTCTATCCTTCTATATAATTTTGCCTGTTTGTAGCCTACTCTTAAATTTACATATATTCTTTTTAAGTATTTATATTTTTATTTTACATTAATATTTTTATTTTTCATTATTATTTATATGTTTATTTTACATAATTACATTAATATATATCTTATTCCATTATGACTGATGATGATTCCTTTTATTCCTATGACTCAGACTTGTCTTTTGTTTCTTGCGATGATGAGTTAAATGACAACGTTTCTTCTTTAAATGGTCTTTTAAATCATGTGTTCCCTTCAGCCAGTAAACTGTTGAATATTTGTCACATAAATGCACAGAGTACACCGAGTCATTATGCAGAACTCGAAACTTCATTTTCTAATACAAACTTACACGCTATTTTAATTTCTGAGAGTTGGTTGAAGCCGTGTTTACAGTCAACCATGTATCCAATACCTGGTTTCGTACTTATACGAAATGATCGTACAAATAAAGGTGGTGGTGGAGTTGCTATTTATCTTCATAGCTCTTTACCATATAAAATATTATCAACGTCTCCATCTCCATACTCTGCCTCCGACGAACACTTATATGTGGAACTTGATGTCAAGGGCACAAGGACAGCTCTCGGAGTAGTGTATTGTCCTCCTTCTACTGATTACTTCGCTAATTTGGAAATGGCTCTCGAAAACATAGGTTCTAAGTATACACATTGCATAATCATGGGGATTTCAACACTGATATTCTGCAGAATTCTTCTCGTTCACAAAAACTTCGCTCGATCTTAGAGTCCGTCAATCTTGGAATTTTACCTTTAAGGGCTACCCATCATAATTTCGACACTGAAGACTCTATATTAGATCTCATTATTACTAGTTCTTCTGATCATGTGGTTGCACATGGTCAGTTTCCAGCCCCAGGATTCTCCTGACATGACCTTATTTATGCTTCGTATAAGCATAGATCGCCTAAACGTGATACTTCATTTTACATTTCCGTAACTTTATTAAGATAAACTTGGATAATTTGCACAGTGATGCAATGTCTCAAATTAATTTTGCCTCGCTGGCGGCTGCTTCCACGGTCGATGAAAAGGTATATACCCAAATAGCACGATAATTAGTCTGTATGATGCCCATGCCCCAGTCCATAAGGTCAGAGTTAAACGTTTACCAGCTCCTTGGATGACTGACGATGTGCGGAATGCAATGGACAAGCGAAACCGAACTTTCTTGCGATTCAAGAGGTCTCGTATTGAAGAAAACTGGTTGTCTTTTAAAATGGCTAGGAACAGGTGTAACCAGATGGTGCGAACTGCTAAACGCCGATACTACGACCTAAACAATATAACTAACTCTTCGCCAGCTGATGTGTGGAAATTTCTCAATTCGATGGGCGTAGGTAAATCACCTTTCATGGATTATGGTCCTTCTCTTTCTCACGATGATTTGAATCTGTACTTTACTGCTACTACTGCAATGGACCCCACAATCCGGGCACAAACCATAGAATACATAGCTTCAATGCAGTCTCCACACATCCCTGTCTTTAATTTCTCGCCCGTGAATCAGGATGAGGTACGTAAGGCAGTACTGGCAATAAAATCCAGGGCCGTGGGATGCGATGAGGTTAGTAGGGTTATGATAACCAACATCCTTGAATTTATACTTCCTGCTATCACTCACATTATTAATTTCTCCCTAGACTCTGGACAATATCCTCACTTATGCGAATCTTCTTAAAATGAATGCTCGGAGAAAATTACATCTAGCAACTCTGTTATACACGATCATAGTAAAACAGAGGCCGGAATATTTAATTGAAAAGCTGAAGTGGGCACGAGAAGAAAATAAATATAACACCAGAGCTTCCTCCCATAATTCACTTGTATGTTCCTACACCGCCTGCAGCATTTCGAGGCAACTTTAAATTTGCCGCAACACACTGTTCGAATGACCTTCCACCGCCAATTCGGTCATTGAAGACATTAAATAGTTTTAAAATAAATTCAAATATATATATATATATATATATATATATATATATATATATATATATATATATATATATATATATATATATATATATATATATATATATATATATATATATATATATATATATATATATATATATATATATATATATATATTTACTTTACGAATGCGTTAATATTAATAATTTAATTAAAATTATTTAATTCAAACAGTTACAAAAGTTAATTTAATTCAAACCGAGGCGTTCTAGTGAAAAGTAATTTTGCTCAAGTGTGTCTAGAAACTCTTCTAATTTTGTATTATTATTTTCATGCTAGGTGTGAGTGAAGGCTATACTTAAAAATAATTTACTTAATAAAAACGGCATATCCGGGAGATCGTTCGTTCTCTCGAACAAACAATTATTACTAGGATCCGACGAGAACAGAGCAACGGTTGTTTATTTTGTTCACTGTATAATCACCGTAGCTCGTCTCACGTTTAAAATTGATTTTCTCTATTTACCCTATTCTAGTGTTAAATTTAGGTCGATATATTAAAAGTGAGTATTCCGAAGATTGACAGAAAGCGAAGGACGCATCGGTAATGCATTATTCGAAAAGCGGCGACAGATTATACGTCGAAGGTCGTAAAACACGAACAGAATTTTGGACTAATCGAATGAAGTCTCCGTATGTACCATAAGATCGTTGAAAATTATAATAAACGTTTAAAAATATTTAAATTTAAATCCTCCAAAAATATTTAAAGTTAAAGTCCATAGGCTTAGAAGGCCCAACAGCGTAAAAGAAACCTACAGAAACCACATTCAGATACAACGACAGACAAAACACAAACACACCCTCCAAAGAGGATTTAGAATCATTTCGAGAAACAAGTAAAACATAATGATAAAGTAATTTGGATTTAACAGGAAGAAACAAAACAGAGTACAATAGATGAAATGGAGTTTAAAGAAATAACAGAGTCTGACATCACTCACATAACAGCTAGATTACACAATTGGAAGTCACCAGGTTTAGACTGAATACACAATTTTGGTACAAAAAGCTTACAATACTACACAAAATTTTAGCTAAAATCTAGTGAGACAACAGAACATACCTGAATTTATTGCCTCAGGAATAACATACATGCTACCTAAAACATCTCACACAAATCAACCTTCTCAATATAGATCCATCACATGTCTACCTACTGTTTACAAAATTTTAATATCAGCAATTACAGCAAAAATCAACTCACACATCGAACGACACAATATAATAGCTGAGGAACAGAAGGGATGCCGACGCGGATAAATGGGCTGCAAAGAACAGTTACAGTTACTAACAGTTACAGTAAAAATAGGAATCTTCATTGCACATTGACAGTGTACCACATACCTGGTTGATAAAAATTTTAGAAATTTACATAATCAATCCAAAAATAATAATCTTTTTGCGTATTATGAACATCCAATGACATATTGGAAAACCACACTACAGCTATATAACTGCCAAACTCATCTTACAACACGTCAAATATCTATTAGGAAGCTCTTCAGTACCGCTGCCCTTCTGTTTGGTCTCCGACAAACACACGACATCTAATTTTCTTTCTTTCATTATTTCGATCAACTCATTCGTCTTATCTCTCATGCGTCCTCTAACATTCCACGTGCCAACTCTGCACTCAGTCCTCCAACTTCCGCCGTGTCGGGCTGTGCGTGACGGGTGGCGGTACCCATCGCCGCTTTGCGCGCTGCATTCCACATCAACGGGACGAGCTGGTGTGCGTCGCCTTGGGGTACGCCATAACCCTCGTTGGCATGGGTGCGCAGCTGAGTGGAACTGCAGCCCTGAAAAGGGCTGGCAGGGGTCGCGACGAGCACGCTTCTACAATGACCCCCTTAAATTTTACGGAATATCTGAAAGATGCGATGTGAAGTTTGTTTACAAAACTGTCGCTAGATGTCGCTGTTCAATTTTTAATCAGACTATGGTTAAGTTAGAAGTAGTACTTGAATAGTAAAAGCGAATGTCTCATCATTCGATATAATTCGTACATAAGTTTTAACGATTTTTGAACAGTGCCCATAATATACTTGGCAACACTGATATAACGTATATTGTGTAATGGTCAGGAAATTACTGTTAGCACATTCTGAGTAAGTTGAAAAAGACAAATATGGGAATAAATAGATATTGTTGGATACTGTATCATAAAAACGAAAACTATATACAAGTATATATAAATACAAAACTATGTATTTACATGTACTTGCAAAATAAAGAGGCAACACACGGATTAATTTTTTTGCTAGTTTTATCATGTTATGCTTCTAGACGTCACTTTTAAATCTTTACAAAGTTTGTGCACGTTGAATTTGGGGTGGAAGTTCATTCCATAACCGTATGTTCATACCGTCATATATATTTTTGTTTGAAATGAACATGGTTCTAGAATTAGTTCGTTCGCTGACCGAAGAACTCTGTCAGGTCTATCATAACCATGAAACTTAAAGTTTTCCTTCAAGTAACTTAGAGTCAAACGATTGAACAACACACAGTACAACAGAGAAACAGTTTGCAGATTCCGGCAAAGCGAATGGATAACCACTTGAGCTGTTAACGATATTCGGATACATGATCATATTTGTGCACCAAATATGAACCTAATAACTATATTTTTGAATTCGCTCAAGTTTGTTCAGTTAGTCTTCAGTTAAATCGAGATAACTTGCGTCCGCATAATCGAGGATAGAGAAGTAAGGATTGTGCTAACATAAATTTAGTGGGAATAGGGAGAAACGAACGTAAACGACATAGTGAACCCATAGCAAACCTTTCAGGTATTTAATCTGAAGCGAAAAATTATATTGAAACACAATTAATAGCAAATTAGTAACAAATGTAATAAAAGTCAAAAATTCCATCAACACCATCTTGATGCTTGGCATTTCACGACAGTGCGTTTTTCGCGGAATTTTCTGCCACGCACTTGCACTTTATGGAATGTGCTGCCGTCACCGGTTTTTCTGGACCGATACGACTTAGGGACCTTCAAGAAACGAGCCTATACCTTTCTCAAAGGCCGGCAACGCATCTGCTATGCCTCTGGTATTGCGGATGTTCATGGGCGGCGGTAATCACTTACCATCACGTGAGCCACCTGCTCGTTTGTCTCCCTTCCCTATAAAAAAAATTCAAGTATCATAGATATTCTTACTTAATACTTATTTTAACACTTAAACGTAATTATACCAAGTAATTGGATCATCATATTTCAATCTTTTCTCGAATCGGAAAGTTAGTGAATATTCAGTTTCACATAATTATACTGAAAAAGGGGAGGATATGATAATAATTCGAGCATAGACACACGCAATCACATTGACTATGCCGTAACCTGTTGCGCTAAAATCATCGATTACCGAAGTGAAGCAACGTCGGGCGCGGTCAGTACTTGGATGGGTGACCGCCTGGGAACACCGCGTGATGTTGGCTTTTTGCCTTCCTTACTAAAAAAATCTCACGCTATAGTATCTTGTATTATACGTATTTTTTTCTCGATTTCTTTCAAATTATCTATCTATTCAAACATTTTTCTACAACTTTAGCTTACTATTGGTGTATTAAACCAATGTCTACATTATCTGATCCTCTTTTATTCTCAGACGTCAGTCAGGGAAAGGGTACCTTCCGTATGGTAAAGTCTTGAGGTTCGAGAGCGTAGATAATTGCACACGTTAATTACTTTATATACGTGTATTCCATTTAACATTTATAAGTATACTTAACTTATTAGTAAAATAACTAATATTAATGTAATGGTAAAGATTCACTCTACGTTAATATCAGTAGAACGCAAGTGTAGCAAATCCAACTAGAGGTCTTGTACAGATAATACATGTATATAGACGAAGCTAGAATGATTCAGTGCGCTTCGGTCAGCGGCGTTATATCAGTTTTTTTTTTTTTAATAGAAAAGGGAGGCAAACGAGTAGGTGACTCACGTGATGGTAAGTGATTACCGCCGCTCATGAACACCCAAACACAAACGCAGAAGTTTGTTAGACTTCTACTTCACAATATTAATTCGTGACAATTACACACACAATTAAGTTATCAAACCTAAATAATGTTACATTTGCTAACAGTGTCATGCATTATATAGGGCACCGGCACTGGGCACCCAAACCCGCCAGTCCAGCAATGGATTTCCCTACATAAATTGGCTGATTAAAAGAATCTAGGGTTCATCGTACAGTAACTTATCAAATACCACATCAATAGTTCAGGGTCAGGCTTCGTAACTGACTTTCGTTGGTCTCTCACTTTAATATATGAAAGTATTAAACACGATATCCACTTATTTTTAGAAATACGTAAAAAAAAAAGCGCGTTTAAAAATAACAATAATTTGGTTAATTGAGCTGAGCAAAGATAGTGTAAGTGGCGGCATCTATCGGTGATTACATGGAGGCTTTTAAAACAAGCGACGACTAGTTACACGATTGCAACATCTAGATGGCGTTCTAGTTAAACTTTGTTACTCCTTGCAATAAAAAGCTCACCGAATTGAAATAGGTGCAGGAATATTCAACATTTCTAAGACATTTAATATATTTATATCTAATTAATCACGAAATGAAAGACAAGGAAATGTTTGACTCATAAACTAATTAATTTGTACTACAACATAATTAATATTTAAAAAAATTGAATTCGGTTAAGTACGCACAAAGTCTAAAATCTATTCACAATCTTAGATGATCACGGCATCGTTTGAATGTTGTATACGCTACACGTAGTTTAAATAGATCTCGATCGGGCGCAGCACCTACCTGAATATAATCACTACGCAACTACGCACTAGCAAACTAAACCAAAGAGAATATAATCACTACGCAACTACGCCCCACCGACCCCCCCGTAACCCACCCACTCGGTATCCACATCCACAGCCACATACACAGCCCACACCGATCTATAAATTATTAGCTCCTTTTCATTTCATTCCGAAGTTCATTCTATGAAAAGTGTTGTCGTCGCAAATTACACTTTCCAACGTCCATACCACGTTGAATACACCGGTTCTCGTCCGAACACCGAAGTGAAGCAACGTCGGGCGCGGTCAGTACTTGGATGGGTGACCGCCTGGGAACACCGCGTGATGTTGGCCTTTGCTTTTCTTTACCAAAATAATCACTATATCTTGTATTATACGTATTTTCTTTTAAATTATCTATCTATTCACACAGTTTTCTACAACTTTAGCTTACAATTGATGTATTAAAACAATGAGGAAATTCTTTTAAGTACAATCCTCTTTTATCATAAATTAGCATTTAAATATTTTAAGTTACCTTCGTGCCAATAATCTAGGTATACATATAAATAAAATTGTAAAATCTTAATCGAAACCATAATTGTTTTACCAAAATAATCACTATATCTTGTATTATACGTATTTTCTTTTAAATTATCTATCTATTCAAAAATGTATCTAAAATTTAGTTTTCAATGGATGGATTAAACCAATGTGGACATTCTGATGGACAACCCTCTTTATTTTAGACGTCAGTCAGGAAAGGGTACCTTCCGTATCTAGCATTATATAGGGCACCGTCACTGGGCACAAAAACCCGGTAGTCCAGCTATGGTAGTCCAGGATTTACCTACCTAAATTGGCTGAAAAAAAAAAATTTGGTCACCACACTACGAGATTCATAAAAATAGAATTGAGGGAGTTCAAACGAAATTTCTAAAGATATTAAGCTATAGAATGGGCCTTGGCCGAAAATTAAACTCGTACGAAACAAGACTCAGATATTTTGAAGTAACGTCTCTAGAAAATCGGCGTAAACGGCAAGATCTGTTTACACTACACAAAATCATCCATTCCAGCATAAACACTCCTACCCTTCTCGCGCAATTGGATCTAAATACAAGATACCAAACACGTTACCCAAAACCATTTCAGCTAAACTGTTACAGTAATAACATTTAAATCCCTTTGTACGTATGCGTAGATTATATAATAATTTAGACTCGGATCTGGACATTTTCCAATGTCATATAAGTAAGACACATATAACAAAGGGCCTAATATGGAACCTTGTGGTACGCCTGATGATATATCCACAACGTCCGAGCGGAATCCAGCCACTACAACTGCTTGCGAGCGGTTGCGTAGGTATGAATCCAACCACCGTAGAAGGTTACCACGAATTCCTAACTCCTGAAGCTTGTTGAAAAGAATAACGTGGTCAACGCGATCGAATGCCTTCTCGTAATCCGTATATATGACATCTATTTGGTAGCCATTGTCCATCCCTCTAAGAACATCATTGTTAAAGATAGAAAGATTGGTGCATGTTGAACGACCGCGCACAAAGCCATGCTGTTGTAAGGGAACGTGGCGGAGGATCTGTGGGCAATTGTGCTTATGAGCAATTCTTTCCATAATTTTACTTAGAACATTTAATATGGATATAGGTCGATAATTTTCTATAGCTGATTTTGATCCTTTTTTATGAATTGGCACAACATTAGCAGTCTTCCATATTTTTGGAAAATATCCCTCTTGAAAACATCTTTTAAATAATATTGCGATTGGAGGTCCCAAAGACTGTGCACATTGAAAAAAGAAATAGGGTGGGATTCCATCACAACCGGCACCTTTCGAACAATCGAGACTTTTTAAATATTTTACAATATCCGCTGTTGAGATATGCAAATCGCTAATAACATCATAGCATGGGGCTTGCTCCTCTGAGAATTCTTTATATTGTAGTGCAGGTGGTGTAAAATTTTGACAGAAATAATTGTTGAATGCATTACAAATATCGAATTGATTAACAAGAGTACTTCCATTAAATTGCATTATATGGGGATAATTGGATCGGTTATTCCTTTTTGATTTTATATACCTCCAAAACAGTTTAGGTGTCGACTTTATTTTATCTTGACAAAATTCAAGATAAGAAGAATAACATTTACTTTCGAGTTTCTTAAATCTCCTACGCAGAATAGAAAAAGAACTATAATCATGATATCTTGTATTTTACGAATCCGTTTCTCGATTTATTTTAAATTATCTATCTATTCAAAAATGTATCTAAAATTTAGTTTTCAATGGATGGATTAGCAACCATTGCCGCGATATGATCGGACATCAACATTTTTGAATCAAAATGACTCCAAGATCTTTGGCTTTATCCGTGCATGCTACAGAAACACCATCGATATTATACTGAAATTTTAATTTCCTTATTTTTCGTGTAAAACTATTTTGAAACATTTCGACACATTGATTGCTATACGATTATCACGGCAATAGTTACTTAGTCTATGTAAGTCGCTCTGTAGAGCGTGTGCATCCAATTCAGACTTTATGTTGGCATAAATTTTCATGTCATCAGCGTACATAAGAAATTTGGCATATCGAAAACATTTTCCAATGTCATATAAGTAAGACACATATAACAAAGGGCCTAATATGGAACCTTGTGGTACGCCTGATGATATATCCACAACGTCCGAGCGGAATCCAGCCACTACAACTGCTTGCGAGCGGTTGCGTAGGTATGAATCCAACCACCGTAGAAGGTTACCACGAATTCCTAACTCCTGAAGCTTGTTGAAAAGAATAACGTGGTCAACGCGATCGAATGCCTTCTCGTAATCCGTATATATGACATCTATTTGGTAGCCATTGTCCATCCCTCTAAGAACATCATTGTTAAAGATAGAAAGATTGGTGCATGTTGAACGACCGCGCACAAAGCCATGCTGTTGTAAGGGAACGTGGCGGAGGATCTGTGGGCAATTGTGCTTATGAGCAATTCTTTCCATAATTTTACTTAGAACATTTAATATGGATATAGGTCGATAATTTTCTATAGCTGATTTTGATCCTTTTTTATGAATTGGCACAACATTAGCAGTCTTCCATATTTTTGGAAAATATCCCTCTTGAAAACATCTTTTAAATAATATTGCGATTGGAGGTCCCAAAGACTGTGCACATTGAAAAAAGAAATAGGGTGGGATTCCATCACAACCGGCACCTTTCGAACAATCGAGACTTTTTAAATATTTTACAATATCCGCTGTTGAGATATGCAAATCGCTAATAACATCATAGCATGGGGCTTGCTCCTCTGAGAATTCTTTATATTGTAGTGCAGGTGGTGTAAAATTTTGACAGAAATAATTGTTGAATGCATTACAAATATCGAATTGATTAACAAGAGTACTTCCATTAAATTGCATTATATGGGGATAATTGGATCGGTTATTCCTTTTTGATTTTATATACCTCCAAAACAGTTTAGGTGTCGACTTTATTTTATCTTGACAAAATTCAAGATAAGAAGAATAACATTTACTTTCGAGTTTCTTAAATCTCCTACGCAGAATAGAAAAAGAACTATAATCATGATATCTTGTATTTTACGAATCCGTTTCTCGATTTATTTTAAATTATCTATCTATTCAAAAATGTATCTAAAATTTAGTTTTCAATGGATGGATTAAACCAATGTGGACATTCTGATGGACAACCCTCTTTTATTTTTAGACGTCAGTCAGGGAAAGGGTACCTTCCGTATCTAGCATTATATAGGGCACCGTCACTGGGCACAAAAACCCGGTAGTCCAGCTATGGTAGTCCAGGATTTACCTACCTAAATTGGCTGAAAAAAAAAAATTTGGTCACCACACTACGAGATTCATAAAAATAGAATTGAGGGAGTTCAAACGAAATTTCTAAAGATATTAAGCTATAGAATGGGCCTTGGCCGAAAATTAAACTCGTACGAAACAAGACTCAGATATTTTGAAGTAACCTCTCTAGAAAATCGGCGTAAACGGCAAGATCTGTTTACACTACACAAAATCATCCATTCCAGCATAAACACTCCTACCCTTCTCGCGCAATTGGATCTAAATACAAGATACCAAACACGTTACCCAAAACCATTTCAGCTAAACTGTTACAGTAATAACATTTAAATCCCTTTGTACGTATGCGTAGATTATATAATAATTTAGACTCCGATCTGGACATTTTCAATACTCGTTATGAAAAATTTAAGATGTCGACTATCAAATTATTACAGTAACTCACTATTGGTAATTGTGTGTGTACAATATGAAAATGTGTCTGTATGTGTGTATGTATTTTTTTTAAAGTAAGTGTGTGCGCAGTTGTAATTATAAGTTTTTCTCTATGTATAATAAATAGTTAATATATGTTATCGCGTTAGTAAACCATGCTGTGTACATATACGTTGGTTTATAATCTAGTTTTACAATAGTAAATAAGTAAGTAAAGTCTCAATCACGATTGTAAACTGTTTTATGTACCATAATAAACTAAAAAAAGAAGTTTTTTTAGTAAAGAATGCAACAAGCCAACAGCACGCGGTGTTCCCAGGCGGTCACCCATCCAACTACTGACCGCGCCCGACGTTGCTTAACTTAGGTGATCGGACGAGAACCGGTGTATTCAACGTGGTATGGACGTTGGCGAAAGAAACGGCGAAATCTGCGAAGACAACACTTTTCAATTACTGGACTTTGGAATGAAATGAAAAGGAGCTAATAATATATAGATCGGTGTGGGCTGTGTATGTGGCTGTGGGTACCGGGTAGGGTGGGTACCGGGGAGTTCTTATGTTGTCTTTGATTCGTTGCGGCAATTCGAGCAGAGGCACCTCCCCTCTGCCGTGCCGGCACGGACTGTGCAGGTGCTGCGTTCAAGTTCGTTCAAATCGTCGTTCAAATCAAACGCAGGTGCTGCGTTTGATCGAGAGCTATTTAATTATTTTATCTACGTTTAGTGTATAATACAACATTCAAACGATGCTGTGATCATCTAATATTGTGAAAAGATTTTAGACTTTGTGCGTACTTAACGGAATGCAGTTTTTTTTTAAATATGAGTCAATACAAACGTATTGACCATAATATTTAACAATATTTCTTTGTCTTTCATTTCGTGATTAATTAGATATCAATATCTTATACATGTTGAATATTCCTACACCTATTTCAATTCGGTGAGCTTTTTATTGTAGAGAGTAACAAAGTTTCACAAGAACGCCATCTAGATGTTGCAATCGTGTAACTAATAGAAGCTTGTTTTAGCTTTAACTAGTAAAAATACGTAAGTGGATTTCGTGTTTCATATTTTCATACAGAGGCATCGACGGAAAGCATTCCTTTTTCATGGAATCCCTGAATCTCCAGAGTTAAATACACAGAATGAGGTACTCCAACTGATTCGTGGTAAGATGGGTCTTCCACATATCGCCGACTCTTCTCTCAAACTGCCATAGACTTGGTGCGAGACAGAGCGATAAAGTTAGGCCTGTTCTTGCCTATTTTCATGACCATCACAATAAAGCAGAGCTTTGGAAGGCAAAATCCAAATTGAAAGTATCCACTGTCTCAATCTGTGAATATATGACGAAAACACGACAAGCAGTTCACAAAAATGCCCGAAGTATTTTGGGGTTAAAAATGTTTGGAGTCATGATGGAATTATTCATATCAAGCTTCCTGAAGGTCGAAAGAAGATCTACTCTGAAGATGAGTTGGAAGCTCTGAAGGTCAAGTTTGCTTCTGCACCGTCGTCTAACAGGGCTGGCAATAGTCCTCGTCATAAAGACAGTGTTTCAGAGAGCAAGAAGGTTTCTCATTCTCAGCAAAGCCCATCCAATGCTACTCGTCAGCAAGAAATAGCGCGAACTAACAATCTTTCTAGAACAAATCAGAAGCAGAGTGATGACATCAAAAGAACAAGGCGTTTCGCATCCAAGCAATAGTATCTTCACTCCTTTAATAATCAAGGTAATCAGAAAATAATATTGTCATTCTCTGTTATACACGATCATAGTAAAACAGAGGCCGGAATATTTAATTCAAAAGCTGAAGTGGGCACGAGAAGAAAATAAATATAACACCAGAGCTTCCTCCCATAATTCACTTGTATGTTCCCTACACCGCACCGCAGCATTTCGAGGCAGCTTTAAATTTGCCGCAACACACTGTTCGAATGACCTTCCACCGCCAATTCGGTCATTGAAGACATTAAATAGATTTAAAATAAATTCAAATATATATATATATATATATATATATATATATATATATATATATATATATATATATATATATATATATATATATATATATATATATATATATATATATATATATATATATATATATATATATATATATATATATATATATATATATATATATATATATATATATATATATATATATATATATATATATATATATATATATATATATATATATATATATATAAATATAATGTGTGTGTGTGTGTGTAGTTATGTACATGTATGTATGTGTATATGTATGAATGTGTATATTTAAATATATTAATTCAGCAGGGTAACTTGTGATTTAATGGGTGATGAATACTTTTATATTAAATAATAATTTATTGAGTTTTTTTGTCATTTTGTTTTCATTTATAGATTTTTGTGTATATTTATGCGTATATGGTAATGAATATATAATGTATTGTTGGTATTGAGAATGGAAAAGGGCAATAAATTATATATGGTCGCTCTCTGACTCGTTTGTTAAGTCACTCCAAGGTTCCAACTGAAAACCAACGCTGCAGTCTCTGCAGCATTACGCTGAGTTGGAGTCCTATTTGGTATACCACATGTTAAAATAATCATATAATTATCTTAAAAGTTTCTTTTGTAAATGTGTATATCAAATAAATAGTTCTTTCTTTCTCTCTTTAGAGAAAGGCTTTCGTGCGACCTCTCCCAAAGTACCTAATCCTACACTTCCTCATCATTTCCGTCCTATTTCAATATTGCCATTTCTCTCTAAAATTTTGGAAGCCTGTGTACATAAGCAAATTTCCAAATTTGTATATGAACATAACCTACTGAGTAACTTTCAGTCTGGGTTTCGTCCTGGCCACAGCACCACAACTGCACTACTTAAAATCACTGATGATATTCGTGAGGGTATGGAGAAGAAGAAAGTTACAGTTATGGTGCTTGTGGACTTTTCGAATGCTTTTAACACAGTCGACCATGATATCCTTCTTGCAATTTTTTCCAACTTTAAATTCGCTTCCTCGGTATTGGAGTGGTTCTCTTCTTATCTTCGCGGACGTCAGCAATCGGTCTATATGGGACAAAAGACCTCTCAATGGGCGGGACTAGGTTGTGGCGTTCCGCAAGGCGGTATACTTTCTCCCATTATCTTCTCAATTTTTATAAATTTTATCACTTCTAATATGAATTGTTCGTACCATCTGTATGCAGACGACCTGCAGATTTATGTACAGTCTGATATTGAAGAACTCCACGATGCAATTAATTAATTAAATGGCTGTCTGAAAGCAGTATCAGAGTGGTCCTTACGCTTTGGAGTATCTGTGAATGCAACAAAATGCCAATCTTTGCTGGTTGGTAGTACTAAAATGCTAGCTAAAGTCGATGTTGGAAACCTACCCTTTATACGTTATAACGATGCAGTGATTCCATTTTCGGGCTCTGTTAAAAATCTCGGGCTACATATCGATAACACATTGAACTGGGGAAAACACATAACTGAAGTTAGCCGTAAAGTAACCGCCACGCTACGAGTGCTCTATCGCCTCAAAAATCTTCTTCCATGGGAAACTAAGCTTATGCTTGTCCAGACGCTCATTTACCAATCATTGATTATGCAGATGTGTGCTACTCTGATTTGAACAAAGATCTTAACAAGCTAGAGCGCCTTGTTAATAATTGTATATTTTGGAGGATTTAAATTTAAATATTTTTAAACGTTTATTATAATTTTCAACGATCTTATGGTACATACGGAGACTTCATTCGATTAGTCCAGAATTCTGTTCGTGTTTTCCAAAAATATTTAAAGTTAAAGTCCATAGGCTTAGAAGGCCCAACAGCGTAAAAAAAATAATGCAACATTTGCCATCAATGAAAAAGAATTTTAAAGAAACCTACAGAAACCACATTCAGATACAACGACAGACAAAAATACAAACACACCCTCCAAAGAGGATTTAGAATCATTTGGAGAAACAAGTAAAACATAATGATAAAGTAATTTGGATTTAACAGGAAGAAACAAAACAGAGTACAATAGATGAAATGGAGTTTAAAGAAATAACAGAGTTTGACATCACTCACATAACAGCTAGATTACACAATTGGAAGTCACCAGGTTTAGACGGAATACACAATTTTTGGTACAAAAAGCTTACAATACTACACAAAATTTTAGCTAAAATCTAGTGAGACAACAGAACATACCTGAATTTATTGCAACAGGAATAACATACATGCTACCTAAAACATCTCACACAAATCAACCTTCTCAATATAGATCCATCACATGTCTACCTACTGTTTACAAAATTTTAACATCAGCAATTACAGCAAAAATCAACTCACACATCGAACGACACAATATAATAGCTGAGGAACAGAAGGGATGCCGACGCGGAAACAGTTACAGTTACTAACAGTTACAGTAAAAATAGTAATCTTCATTGCACATTGACAGTGTACCACATACCTGGTTGATAAAAATTTTAGAAATTTACATAATTAATCCAAAAATAATAATCTTTTTGCGTATTATGAACATCCAATGACATATTGGAAAACCACACTACAGCTATATAACTGCCAAACTCATCTTACAACACGTCAAATATCTATTAGGAAGCTCTTCAGTACCGCTGCCCTTCTGTTTGGTCTCCGACAAACACACGACATCTAATTTTCTTTCTTTCATTATTTCGATCAACTCATTCGTCTTATCTCTCATGCGTCCTCTAACATTCCACGTGCCAACTCTGCACTCAGTCCTCCAACTTCCGCCGTGTCGGGCTGTGCGTGACGGGTGGCGGTACCCATCGCCGCTTTGCGCGCTGCATTCCACATCAACGGGGACGAGCTGGTGTGCGTCGCCTTGGGGGACGCCCTAACCCTCGTTGGCATGGGTGCGCAGCTGAGTGGAACTGCAGCCCTGAAAAGTGCTGGCAGGGGTCGCGACGAGCACGCTTCTACAATGACCCCCTTAAATTTTACGGAATGTCTGAAAGATGCGATGTGAAGTTTGTTTACAAAACTGTCGCTAGATTTCGCTGTTCAATTTTTAATCACACTATGGTTAAGTTAGAAGTAGTACTTGAATAGTAAAAGCGAATGTCTCATCATTCGATATAATTCGTACATAAGTTTTAAAGATTTTTGAACAGTGCCCATAATATACTTGGCAACACTGATATAACGTACATTGTGTAATGGTCAGGAAATTACTGTTAGCACATTCTGAGTAAGTTGAAAAAGATAAATATGGGATTAAATAGATATTTTTGGGTACTGTATCATACAAAACGAAAACTATATACAAGTATATATAAATACAAAACTATATATTTACATGTACTTTCAAAATAAAGAGGCAACACACGGATTGGGGTCATTGTAGAAGCGTGCTCGTTGCGACCCCTGCCAGCCCTTTCAGGGCTGCAATTCTACAACTGCGCACCCATGCCAACGGGCGTCCCCCAAGGCGACGCACACCAGTTCGTCCCCGTTGGTGTGAAATGCAGCGCGCAAAGTGGCGATGGGGACCGCCACCCGTTACGCACAGCTCGACACGGCGGAAGGTGGAGGACGGAGTGCAGAGTTGGCACGTGGAATGTTAGAGGAGGCATGAGAGATAAGACGAATGAGTTGATTGAAATAATGAAAGAAAGAGAATTAGATGTCGTGTGTTTGTCGGAGACCAAGCGGAAGGGCAGTGGTACTGAAGAGCTCCCTGGCGGGGCGTTAGCTCTATGGTCCGGAGTCCCGGAGAGCGAGAGCGCCTGCCAGGGAGGGGGGTGCTGCTGTCGTCTCGGTTGGTCGATGTTATGACTGAACATAAGGTTGTGAACTCGAGACTTCTCTGGGTTCGCTTTAAATTGGGACTGACGAAGTTATTCCTTTTGGCTGTTTATGCGCCGGTGGCTTCGTCGTCCAGAGCTGAGCTGGAGGAGTTTTGAGAGAATGTAAGAGAAGTTCTAGACTTGGTTAGAGGAAACGAAAGAATTGTTGTATGTGGTGATTTGAATGGATGGGTTGGTACCGCTCGGCCAGGGTACGAGTCGGTGCTTGGAATGTTTGGCGATAAAAGGGTTAACGATGCTGGCAAGCTCATACTGGCTGTATGCAAGGAAAAGGGTCTTCTTGTGACAAACACTATGTTTAGTCACAAGAAAATCCATATGTATACTAGAACAAGAAAGAATGAGAGAAGTATGATCGATTTATTCCTGGTGGATGACCGACTGCGAAAACAGGTGATGGATACGCGGGTGTTCCGAGGTGCTGACCTGGGAACGGATCACTACCTAGTGATTACTAGATTTAGGGGTCTGTTCGCGGGTTGGCGCCACCGGACGGCGATACCAGAACCACAGTCGGTCGGTAGCATCCGAAGTTGGAAGCTTCTGGAAGCGGACACTAGGAATAAATATCAAGCAAGGGTAGCCGAAAAGCTGGACAGCATTGGTGTTAGGAAAGAATGTGTGGAAGAAATATGGCAGAGCCTTAGAGAAGGAATGGTTAGTGCAGCGGAAGACGTGTGTGGAAATGTGAAAAGAGGTAGTAGTAAAAAGGGTCATGCATGGTGGAATGACGAAGTGAAAGCTGTATATAAGAAGAAGAAAGCATGGTTAGACTACATGGCCTCTAGTAATGATAAGGATATGAGAGAGAAGAGGAAAGAAAGATATAAGCTCCAGAAAGTTCACACAAAAGCATTGATTGAGGAAGTGCGTGAAAGGAGTAGAATGGAAGCGGACGAAAGGTTGTCGCACAACTTCAAGGAGAACTCCAAACTCTTCTGGAAAGAGGTTGGAAGGACCCGGAGTGGTGCGACAGCCTTAAGAATGAATAAAGTGCTTTCGGGAACCAATGACATCCTCTCAGAAAAATTGGACGTCATGCAGCGATGGAGCGAATTTTATAGAGAGATGTATGCGTGTGATGATCTTATTGAGGGATCCGGGGGTGACGCCGTGACTGGTACGCCAGACTCGGACCTCGATGAAACTGAGGTCATTAGTATGAAAGAGATTGAATGTGCGATTAGAAGTTTGAAATGTGGTAAGGCTGCGGGACTAGACAGAGTTACTGCTGAAATGGTCAAGTATGGTGGGCCACGCGTCTGGGACTTCTTTCATCTGCTGTGCAATTTGTGCTGGCGAACGGGGGCTGTTCCGGATGATTGGCGATCCGCGGTCATTGTGCCTTTATATAAAGGTAAAGGTTCACATTATGACTGCGGGTGCTATCGGGCGATCAGCTTGACCAGTTTAGCAAGTAAAGTTTACTCGAAGGTTTTGACACGTAGGATGCAAGAGAAATCGGAAAGATTTCTATGGGAGGCACAATGCGGATTTAGACCTGGAAGAGGATGCACGGATCAAATGTTTTCTCTCCGCATGATCACGGAGAAGCTTCTGGCTGCTAACCAGAAGATTTTCTGTGCTTTTGTGGATCTTGAGAAAGCATTTGATAAGGTTGTAAGGAAGAAAATGTGGGAACTGTTGCCGGGGTATGGTGTGGATGGTCGATTACTAAGGGCTGTGCAGTCACTTTACTGTGACTGTAAAGCCTGTGTGCGAGTAGGGCATGACCTGTCACCCATGTTTAGCGTCCAAACGGGCGTAAAACAGGGTTGTGTCATGTCTTCCTGGCTATTCATACTGTATCTCGACAGCTGTTTACAGAAACTGAAAGATAGCTGTTTGGGTGTGAAATTGGGTGACATTAAAGTAAATTGTCTGCTTTATGCTGATGATGCAGTGCTTATAGCACCATCAGAGGCAGAACTGCAGGCATTAGTCACGTGTATGAAAGAAGAATGTGAAATTAATGGTCTCCGTTTGAATGCTAATAAAACTAAGGTTCTGGTATTTGAAAGGGACTAAGAAAGAACAAAGTGTGAAATATGGTTAAATCAGGAATGTCTAGAACAGGTGAATGAAATTGTATACTCGGCGAGTGTGTTAAGCCGGGATGGAAGATGTGATTTAGATGTGGATAGGCGTGTCGCTGCCGGGAACAAATTCAATGGTGTCCTGACTGCGTTAATCAAAATGCAAGGCGTAGTGAAAAGTGCACGCCTTGCAATACATGACGCAGTATTGGTACCGACTTTGTTATATGGCAGCGAAACCTTGGTATGCCAGAAGAAGCATAAAAGCAGGTTGAATGCAGTGGAGATGCGATCTCTTCGTAAAATGTGCGGCCTTACCATGGCCGACCGAAAGCGAAACGAAGAGATTCGCAATATGGCAGGTTTGAAAGATGACCTTGTCTCAAAAATGGATAAGGGCGTGCTTCGATGGTTTGGGCACGTTGAGCGAATGAGTGAAGACCGAATGGTGAAGAAAATATATAGCGCGAAAGTTAATATTAAAAGGTATCGAGGTAGACCGAGATTAACTTTCGAAGACCATGTGAGCAAATTGCTCGAAGAGAGGAGGGTCAAGAGTACTCGGATACCTAGACGTGCATGTATGAAGAAGATGATGAATCTGAAAGAAGCGAAAGAAGTATGTAGGGATCGTGACACTTGGCGATCTGTTCTCTCTGGCTACCCCGTCAGGGATTGTGCGTGAAGATAAATAAATAAAATAAAATAAAATAACACACGGATTAATTTTTTTTGCTAGTTTTTATCATGTTATGCTTCTAGACGTCACTTTTAAATTTTTACTAAGCTTGTGCACGTTGAATTTGGGGTGGAAGTTCATTCCATAACCGTATGTTCATACCGTCTTATATATTTTTGTTTGAAATGAACATGGTTCTAGAATTAGTTCGTTCGCTGACCGAAGAACTCTATCAGGTCTATCATAACCATGAAACTTAAAGTTTTCCTTCAAGTAACTTGGAGTCAAACGATTGAACAACACACAGTACAACAGAGAAACAGTTTGCAGATTCCGGCAAAAGCGAATGGATAACCACTTGAGCTGTTAACGATATTCGGATACATGATCATATTTGTGCACCAAATATGAACCTAATAACTATATTTTGAATTCGCTCAAGTTTGTTCAGTTAGTCTTCAGTTAAATCGAGATAACTTGCGTCCGCATAATCGAGGATAGAGAAGTAAGGATTGTGCTAACATAAATTTAGTGGGAATAGGGAGAAACGAACGTAAACGACATAGTGAACCCATAGCAAACCTTTCAGGTATTTAATCTGAAGCGAAAAATTAGATTGAAACACAATTAATAGCAAATTAGTAACAAATGTAATAAAAGTAAAAATTCCATCAACACCATCTTGATGCTTGGCATTCCACGACAGTGCGTTTTCGCGGAATTTTCTGCCACGCACTTGCACTTTATGGAATGTGCTGCCGTCACCGGTTTTTCCGGACCGATACGACTTAGGGACCTTCAAGAAAAGAGCCTATACCTTTCTCAAAGGCCGGCAACGCATCTGCTATGCCTCTGGTATTGCGGATGTTCATGGGCGGCGGTAATCACTACCATCACGTGAGCCACCTGCTCGTTTGTCTCCCTTCCTATAAAAAATTCAAGTATCATAGATATTCTTACTTAATACTTATTTTAACACTTAAACGTAATTTTACCAAGTAATTGGATCATCATATTTCAATCTTTTCTCGAATCGGAAACTTAGTGAATATTCAGTTTCACAAAATTACACTAAACAAAGGGAGGATATGATAATAATTCGAGCATAGACACACGCAATCATATTGACTATGCCGTAACCTGTTGCGCTAAAATCATCGATTACCGAAGTGAAGCAACGTCGGGCGCGGTCAGTACTTGGATGGGTGACCGCCTGGGAACACCGCGTGATGTTGGCTTTTTGCATTCTTTACCAAAAAATATTCACACTATAATATCTTGTATTTTACGTATCCTTTTCTCGATTTCTTTTAAATTATCTATCTATTCACACATTTTTCTACAACTTTATCTTACAATTGGTGTATTAAACCAATGTCTTACTTACTTACAATTACAATCGATGGATTACACCAATGTGGAAACTCTTTGATAGATAACCCCCTTTTATTATAAATAAGCCTTAAAATATTTTAAGTTACCTTTATGCCAATAATAAATACATAAACTTATTAGCAGCGCATATATATATAAAGAGTTGTTTTTTGAAACGTACGACAAAACGAGATGAAATCGTCGCCAACGTCCATACCACGTTGAATACACCGGTTCTCGTCCGATCACCTAAGTGAAGCAACGTCGGGCGCGGTCAGTACTTGGATGGGTGACCGCCTGGGAACACCGCGTGATGTTGGCTTTTGCATTCTTTACCAAAAATATTCACACTACAATATTAATTCTTACAATAGACAATTACACACACAATTAAGTTATCAAACCTAAATAATGTTACATTTGCTAACAGAGTCATGCATTATATAGGGCACCGGCACTGGGCACCCAAACCCGTTAGTCGAGCAATGGATTTCCCTACATAAATTGGCTGATTAAAAGAATCTAGTGTTCATAGTACAGTAACTTATCAAATACCACATCAATAGTTCAGTGTCAGGCTTCGTAACTGACTTTCGTTGGGTCTCACTCTCTACATATCTCTCTCTTCATGATAATAATATATGATTAAACACGATATCTACTTACGTATTTTTTGAAATACGTAAAAAAGCAGGTTTAAAAATAACAATAATTTGGTTAATTGAGCTGAGAAAAATAGTGTAAGTTGCGGCATCTATCGGTGATTACATGGAGGCTTTTAAAACAAGCGACGACTAGTTACACGATTGTAACATCTAGATGGCGTTCTCGTTAAACTTTGTTATTCCTTGCAATAAAAAGCTAACCGAATTGAAATAGGTGCAGGAATATTCAACATTTCTAAGACATTTAATATATTTATATCTAATTAATCACGAAATGAAAGACAAGGAAATGTTTGACTCATAAACTAATTAATTTGTACTACAACATAATTCATATTTAAAAATTGCATTCCGTTAAGTAAACACAAAGTCTAAAATCTCTTCACAATCTTCCTACATAAATTCCTACATAAATTTCAATGCTCAATTCATGATCGGTGCCTGCGGTCTTCATCTAATTACAAGATGAGTATCTCGCAACACTTTACCAATTTTGTTGGTCACTCCTTTACCATTCAGGCTACACTGCTCTGGAATTCTTTGCCCGAAGACATCATAAAGTTACCAACAAGTCGATATTTAAAAGACTTGTACGTGAACACCTTTTAACTGTCAGTTAGAATTAGTGATTGGTCATCACAGTCATAATAATGTTTTTTAAGTTTTATATATGTATGTATGTATATGTATATTTATGTATATATGTGTATGTATGTATGTATATATATATATATATATATATATATATATATATATATATATATATATATATATATATATATATATATATATATATATATATATATATATATATATATATATATATATATATATATATATATATATACAATTACACACACACAATTAAGTTATCAAACCTAAATAATGTAACATTTGCTAACAGTGTCATGCATTATATAGGGCACCGGCACTGGGCACCCAAACCCGCTAGTCCAGCAATGGATTTCCCTACATAAATTGGCTGATTAAAAGAATCTAGTGTTCATAGTACAGTAACTTATCAAATACCACGTCAATAGTTCAGTGTCAGGCTTCGTAACTGACTTTCGTTGGTCTCTCACTTTAATATATGAAAGTATTAAACACGATATCCACTTATTTTTAGAAATACGTAAAAAAAAGCGCGTTTAAAAATAACAATAATTTGGTTAATTGAGCTGAGCAAAAATAGTGTAAGTGGCGGCATCTATCGGTGATTACAATGGAGGCTTTTAAAACAAGCGACGACTAGTTTTTGATTGCAACATCTAGATGGCGTTCTAGTTAAACTTTGTTACTCCTTGCAATAAAAAGCTCACCGAATTGAAATAGGTGCAGGAATATTCAACATTTCTAAGACATTTAATATATTTATATCTAATTAATCACGAAATGAAAGACAAGGAAATGTTTGACTCATAAACTAATTAATTTGTACTACAACATAATTAATATTTAAAAAAATTGAATTCGGTTAAGTACGCACAAAGTCTAAAATCTCTTCACAATCTTAGATGATCACGGCATCGTTTGAATGTTGTATACGCTACACGTAGTTTAAATAGATCTCGATCAGGCGCAGCACCTACCTGAATATAATCACTACGCAACTACGCACTAGCAAACTAAACCAAAGAGAATATAATCACTACGCAACTACGCCCCACCCACCCACTCGGTATCCACATCCACAGCCACAGCCCACACCGATCTATAAATTATTAGCTCCTTTTCATTTCATTCCGAAGTTCATTCTATGAAAAATGTTGTCTTCGCAAATTACACTTTCCAACGTCCATACCACGTTGAATACACCGGTTCTCGTCCGAACACCGAAGTTAAGCAACGTCGGGCGCGGTCAGTACTTGGATGGGTGACCGCCTGGGAACACCGCGTGATGTTGGCTTTTTGCATTCTTTACTAAAAAAAAATCTCGCACTATAATTTTTTTTATTTATTTAATATCATAGAACCAACAGCACATTAAAAATATAACAAAAAATCTTAAAATTATACTTATGGCCAATAACAGGTTCATACTTTATAAAAATGTATGTTATCACTTTTATAGTGGATGACTCTTACATTATTGTTGTAGTAATCAGTTAATAATAATAAGGTAAAGGCAAAAAAAGTAATATTTAAATAATGAAATCTAAAAAGTAAGTACGCATATTGTTATGATTATAAATGTGTGTGTGTGTGCGCGTGCGCGCGTGCGTGCGCGTGCGCGTGCGCGTGCGCGTGTGCGTGTGCGTGTGTGTGTGTGTGTATGTATTTATGTTTAGATATGTATCTAATTTTAATGTTTATTTAGTGCTAAGCTTATTTCTTTTTTAAACATGGCTTTGTTAAGGTGGAAAATATCTGACGCAAAAAATTCTTTATTGTAATTGTTTAATATGCGACATATGACTGAGTTCTGGGAGTGACTCAAAGGTACGTAAAATAATGTGGTGTGTCTAGTACGCTTGGTCGGTGCCCGGAATTGAAGAACGTTGGCTGCTATTTCGAGGCAATCTATTTTGTTACTACGGATATCATGTAGGAACATCATCTGAAGTAACATTCGGCGATCTTTTAACTGCATTAGTTTATGAAACTTGCAAGACTCTGTATAACTTAAAGTTAGTATATTTTGTAATCGGTGGTTTAACACATTAATAAATTTAGATTGAATTTTTTCTATTTCTTGTATGTATGTTATATAAATTGGGTTCCACACCACACAACAATACTCCAGAACGCTACGAACGTAAGAATAATATAAAACTTTCAAACAATCTACATCTGAAAAAGGCTGACTGTCACGTAGAACGAACCCAAGATTTTTGTATGCCTTAGCAACCATTGCCGCGATATGATCGGACATCAACATTTTTGAATCTAAAATGACTCCAAGATCTTTGGCTTTATCCGTGCTTGCTACAGAAACGCCATCGATATTATACTGAAATTTTAATTTCCTTATTTTTCGTGTAAAACTCATTTGGAAACATTTCGACACATTGATTGCTATACGATTATCACGGCAATAGTTACTTAGTCTATGTAAGTCGCTCTGTAGAGCGTGTGCATCCAATTCAGACTTTATGTTGGCATAAATTTTCATGTCATCAGCGTACATAAGAAATTTGGCATATCGAAAACATTTTCCAATGTCATATAAATAAGACACATATAACAAAGGGCCTAAAATGGAACCTTGTGGTACGCCTGATGATATATCCACAACGTCCGAGCGGAATCCAGCCACCACCACTGATATGACTGGTGACACCATCACTGGTATGAATCCAACCACCGTAGAAGGTTACCACGAATTCCTAACTCCTGAAGCTTGTTGAAAAGAATAACGTGGTCAACGCGATCGAATGCCTTCTCATAATCCGTATATATGACATCTATTTGGTAGCCATTGTCCATCCCTCTAAGAACATCATTGTTAAAGATAGAAAGATTGGTGCATGTTGAACGACCGCGCAGAAAGCCATGCTGTTGTAAGGGAACGTGGCGGAGGATCTGTGGGCAAATGTGCTTATGAGCAATTCTTTCCATAATTTTACTTAGAACATTTAATATGGATATAGGTCGATAATTTTCTATAGTTGATTTTGATCCTTTTTTATGAATTGGCACAATATTAGCAGTCTTCCATATTTTTGGAAAATATCCCTCTTGAAAACATCTTTTAAATAATATTGCGATTGGAGGTCCCAAAGACTGTGCACATTGAAAAAAGAAATAGGATGGGATTCCATCACAACCGGCACCTTTCGAACAATCGAGACTTTTTAAATATTTTACAATATCCGCTGTTGAGATATGCAAATCGCTAATAACATTATAGCATGGGGATGGGGCTTGCTCCTCTGAGAATTCTTTATATTGTAGTGCAGGTGGTGTAAAATTTTGACAGAAATAATTGTTGAATGCATTACAAATATCGAATTGATTTACAAGAGTACTTCCATTAAATTGCATTATATGGGGATAATTGGAGCGGTTATTCCTTTTTGATTTTATATACCTCCAAAACAGTTTAGGTGTCGACTTTATTTTATCTTGACAAAATTCAAGATAAGAAGAATAACATTTACTTTCGAGTTTCTTAAATCTCCTACGCAGAATAGAAAAAGAACTATAATCATGATATCTTGTATTTTACGAATCCGTTTCTCGATTTATTTTAAATTATCTATCTATTCAAAATGTATCTAAAATTTAGCTTTCAATGGCTGGATTAAACCAATGTCGACATTCTGATGGACAACCCTCTTTTATTCTTAAACGTCTATATAGGGCGTAGTCTATATTGTGCCCAGTGACGGTGCCCTATATATAGAGATTATATAGGGCACCGTCACTGGGCACAAAAACCCGGTAGTCCAGCTATGGATTTACCTACCTAAATTGATTATATAATAATTTAGACTCCGATCTGGACATTTTCAATACTCGTTATGAAAAATTTAAGATGTCGACTATCAAATTATTACAGTAACTCACTATTGGTAATTGTGTGTGTACAATATGAAAATGTGTCTGTATGTGTGTATGTATTTTTTTTACATACTTGTAAGTGTGTGCGCAGTTGTAATTATAAGTTTTTCTCTATGTATAATAAATAGTTAATATATGTTATCGCGTTAGTAAACCATGCTGTGTACATATACGTTGGTTTATAATCTAGTTTTTACAATAGTAAATAAGTAACTAAAGTCTCAATCACGATTGTAAATTGTTTTAAGTACCATAATAAACTAAAAAAAAGAAGTTTTTTTTAGTAAAGAATGCAAAAAGCCAACATCACGCGGTGTTCCCAGGCGGTCACCCATCCAAGTACTGACCGCGCCCGACGTTGCTTCACTTCGGTGATCGGACGAGAACCGGTGTATTCAACGTGGTATGGACGTTGGCGAAAGTGACGGCGTAATCTGCGAAGACAACACTTTTCAATTACTGGACTTTGGAATGAAATGAAAAGGAGCCAATAAGATATAGATCGGTGTGGGCTGTGTATGTGGCTGTGGGTACCGGGTAGGGTGGGTACCGGGGAGTTCTTATATTGTCTTTGATTCGTTGCGGCAATTCGAGCAGAGGCACCTCCCCTCTGCCGGGCCGGCACGGACTGTGCAGGTGCTGCGTTCAAGTTCGTTCAAATCAAACGCAGGTGCTGCGTTTGATCGAGAGCTATTTAAATATTTTATCTACGTTTAGTGTATAATACAACATTCAAACGATGCTGTGATCATCTAAGATTGTGAAAAGATTTTAGACTTTGTGCGTACTTAACGGAATGCAGTTTTTTTTTTAATTATGAGTCAATACAAACGTATTGACCATAATATTTATCAATATTTCTTTGTCTTTCATTTCGTGATTAATTAGATATCAATATCTTATACATGTTGAATATTCCTACACCTATTTCAATTCGGTGAGCTTTTTATTGTAGAGAGTAACAAAGTTTAACAAGAACGCCATCTAGATGTTGTAATCGTGTAACTAATAGTAGCTTGTTTTAGCTTTAACTAGTAAAAATACGTAAGTGGAATTCGTGTTTCATATTTTCATATAGAGGCATCGACGGAAAGCACTCTTTTTTCATGGAATCCCTGAATCTCCAGAGTTAAATACACAGAATGAGGTACTCCAACTGATTCGTGGTAAGATGGGTCTTCCACATATCGCCGACTCTTCTCTCAAACAGTGCCATAGACTTGGTGCGAGACAGAGCGATAAAGTTAGGCCTGTTCTTGCCTATTTTCATGACCATCACAATAAAGCAGAGCTTTGGAAGGCAAAATCCAAATTGAAAGTATCCACTGTCTCAATCTGTGAATATATGACGAAAACACGACAAGCAGTTCACAAAAATGCCCGTAAGTATTTTGGGGTTACAAATGTTTGGAGTCATGATGGAATTATTCATATCAAGCTTCCTGAAGGTCGAAGAAAGAAGATCTACTCTGAAGACGAGTTGAAGCTCTGAAGGTCAAGTTTGCTTCTGCACCGTCGTCTAACAGGGCTGGCAATAGTCCTCGTCATAAAGACAGTGTTTTAGTGAGCAAGAAGGTTTCTCATTCTCAGCAAAGCCCATCCAATGCTACTCGTCAGCAAGAAATAGCGCGAACTAACAATCTTTCTAGAACAAATCAGAAGCAGAGTGATGACATCAAAAGAACAAGGCGTTTCGCATCAAGCAATAGTATCTTCACTCCTTTAATAATCAAGGTAATCAGAAAATAATATTGTCATTCTCTGTTATACACGATCATAGTAAAACAGAGGCCGGAATATTTAATTCAAAAGCTGAAGTGGGCACGAGAAGAAAATAAATATAACACCAGAGCTTCCTCCATAATTCACTTGTATGTTCTACACCGCACCGCAGCATTTCGAGGCAGCTTTAAATTTGCCGCAACACACTGTTCGAATGACCTTCCACCGCCAATTCGGTCATTGAAGACATTAAATAGTTTTAAAATAAATTCAAATATATATATATATATATATATATATATATATATATATATATATATATATATATATATATATATATATATATATATATATATATATATATATATATATATATATATATATATATATATATATATAAATATAATGTGTGTGTGTGTGTGTAGTTATGTACATGTATGTATGTGTATATGTATGAATGTGTATATTTAAATATGTTAATTCAGCAGGGTAACTTGTGATTTAATGGGTGATGAATACTTTTATATTAAATAATAATTTATTGAGTTTTTGTCATTTTGTTTTCATTTATAGATTTTTGTGTATATTTATGCGTATATGGTAATGAATATATAATGTATTGTTGGTATTGAGAATGGAAAAGGGCAATAAATTATATATGGTCGCTCTCTGACTCGTTTGTTAAGTCACTCCAAGGTTCCAACTGAAAACCAGCGCTGCAGTCTCTGCAGCATTACGCTGAGTTGGTGTGCTATTTGGTATACCACATGTTAAAATAATCATGTAATTATCTTAAAAGTTTCTTTTTGTAAATGTGTATATCAAATAAATAGTTCTTTCTTTCTCTCTTTGGAGAAAGGCTTTCAAAGACCTCTCCCCAAAGTACCTAATCCTACACTTCCTCATCATTTCCGTCCTATTTCAATATTGCCATTTCTCTTTAAAATTTTGGAAGCCTGTGTACATAAGTAAATTTCCAAATTTGTTTATGAACATAACCTACTGAGTAACTTTCAGTCTGGGTTTCGTCCTGGCCACAGCACAACAACTGCACTACTTAAAATCACTGATGATATTCGTGAGGGTATGGAGAAGAAGAAAGTTACAGTTATGGTGCTTGTGGACTTTTCGAATGCTTTTAACACAGTCGACCATGATATCCTTCTTGCAATTTTTTCCAACTTTAAATTCGCTTCCTCGGTATTGGAGTGGTTCTCTTCTTATCTTCGCGGACGTCAGCAATCGGTCTATATGGGACAAAAGACCTCTCAATGGGCGGGACTATTCAAGAACTCCACGATGCAATTCATAAATTAAATGACGGTCTGAAAGCAGTATCAGACTGGTCCTTACGCTTTGGGTATCTGTGAATACAACAAAATGTCAATCTTTGCTGGTTGGTAGTACTAAAATGCTAGCTAAAGTCGATGTTGAAACCTACCCTTTATACGTTATAACGATGCAGTGATTCCATTTTCGGGCTCTGTTAAAATTATACATACCTCTACCGCTTCATTCAGATTCATCATTTTCTTCATACATGCACGTCGAGGTATCCGAGTACTCTTGACCCTCCCGTCTTCGAGCAATTTGCTCACATGGTCTTCAAAACTTAGTCTCGGCCTACCTCGACCCCTTTTAATATTAACTTTCGCGCTATATATTTTCTTCACCATTCGGTTTTCGCCCATTCGCTCAACATGCCGAAACCATCGAAGCACGCCCTTATCCATTTTAGTGATAAGGTCATCTTTCAAACCTACCATTTTGCGAATCTTTTCATTTCGCTTCCGGTCGGTCTAGGTAACGCCGCACATTTTACGAAGAGATCGCATCTCCACTGCATTCAACCTTCTTCTGGCATACCCAGGTATCGCTGTCATATAACAAAATCGGTACCAACACTGCGTCATGTATCGCAAGGCGTGCATTTTTCACTACGCCTTGCATTTGGACTAACGCAGTCAGGGCACCGTTGACCTTTTTTCTGACAGCGACAAGCCTGTCCACATCTATATCTCATCTTCCATCCCGGCTTAAAGCACTGCCCAAGTTTACAATATCATTCAATTGTTCTAGACATTCCTTATTTACCCATATTTCACACTTCGTTCTTTCTTCGTCCCTTTCAAATAATTTATTTAAATTAACTAATTGGCTTTTTTTATCATGTCGAAATTTCTATTACAATTTTAAGCACGGTGTATAGAATCGGCGACTGTTCCAGCTGCAAGAGCGGCCTAGTTCGTCTAGGAATAGATCTTCGCAAATTCTACCGCTTCATTCAGATTCATCATTTTCTTCATACATGCACGTCGAGGTATCCGAGTACTCTTGACCCTCCGTCTTCGAGCAATTTGCTCACATGGTCTTCAAAACTTAGTCTCGGCCTACCTCGACCCTTTTAATATTAACTTTCGCGCTATATATTTTCTTCACCATTCGGTTTTCGCCCATTCGCTCAACATGCCGAAACCATCGAAGCACGCCCTTATCCATTTTAGTGATAAGGTCATCTTTCAAACCTACCATTTTGCGAATCTTTTCAT
>JAGSMR010000016.1:0-95000 GCA_029286605.1 Sericinus montela
AATTACGAAACTATTCCTGCACAAACAGTTTGCGCTATCAGATTAATTAAAACACGATCGATAGAAAAAACTTCATCATCAGTGTGGGATCGATTAGCCGTAATATTATTTTTTACAAATAAAAGTACAGCATCCGTATGTTTGTGGTTAGTGCCATAAATTTTAAAAGGTCATTGAATTCCTACATATGACATTTGTAAACTTTGTAACCAGATAATCCCTCGGGAATGGGCAATATTTTAAAAATTTTTATTTTATATATTACTGTGGTTACCTTGTTATTATTGTCGTTGTCTGAAAATTTAAATTTTTCCCGTGGCTATTTTTAAAGCTTACTAATGGTTTTTACTTTTTTTACAATAGAATGAGCAACGTATAAGCTAGTAAGGGCTTATCTTAAAAGTTTGAAAATATATTATACTTTCCTTCCATATTTTCTATTATTAAAGGAAAGCATAATATAAATTCTTATGCTTAAGGAAAACAAAATAAAAGAAAATATCTTCACGCAATTCCCAATACAAGGGTAGACAGAGGTCTAGTCTAGACAATTAAGTCCCTTCGACCCATCTTCCACTGAAGATATTCTCGGGACAACGTGACAGGTGGTGAGTTCGTCGCCGTCTTTATGTCCAAGCCAACGAAATAATTCGTACATCTCTTGACTCTAAATTCCGACCACCAAACCACTCGGTTATCGTGACTTTTAAGGAAAGCGTAATATATAATATATCGTTTAATAGTTTCAAATTTACATCTCGCAATTTCGAAGATAGGGTCATCACTAACCAGGCATTTTACATTCACAATAGTTATGTCAGAATTTGAGTTATTGGGAAATTCGAATAGTATACCCACAATCTTATGAAATTATCATAAATTTAAGGTACAATAATCCGCTACCGGGAGGCATAATTTGGACTCACATTGAGATCTACCCTTTATTCATTAGGGAATAACAGCAAATCATTCACTATAATGGCGTCATCAGTCGCACGGCGACGAGATTTACGATTTCATTTCATTTAACGTTCTAGTAAATTAAAGCAACCCAGAAAACATTCTTTTAGACCCTGGCTCATAAGAAAGCAATAATGAATGGTTACTTTAAAATAAAAGTAATATTGTTATAATAATTTTTCATAAATTATAATCATTTCTAACATTTTGTTCTTTTAGTAAACACGTTTTATACCTTACGTAATTCGTTCGGTGAAAGGTGGGTCGACGGGACTTGTCCAGACCTCTGTCTATCCCAGTATTGCGAACTGCGTGAAGAAATTTTTTTCATTAAACACGTAATTTCAAAATCAAGTTCAGTGATTACTCATAAATTTACAGTTATATGCTACTGTTTTCATAAATTGAGCTGCAGCTACATTGCCATCATATAGAGAAAAAAAAATAAAAGAGAAAAGTGGGAGAGTATCGAGTTCAGTCTTTGGCCGAACCGCCCGATGAGAGTACGAGTAATAGCAAAAGATGCTGTATCCACCTACTTGCAACATTGTGCAGATTTCTACTTTACTTTGCGTGGGATCATCCCCCACTTTTACCACACCGTGCCATTGTGTGCCGTACCACTGTCTTCCTAAACCCGATCTCTAAAGCTATGTTCGTTGCATTAGTTAGATGAATTCACTACCTTCTAATCTATAATTTTCATTGAATAGAATATAATAAAATTCTCATTTAATATACATGTAGAAAATGTATAAACATTTTCTACATGTATATTAAATGAGAATTTTATTTACTAACAAGAATAATTTTAGACACACAAAACAAACAAAAATTATTTTAGAGATCCTCACATTTACTTATTATAATAATAAATAATAATAATACATATACATATATAGATAGGGACAACATTACATACATTGCTCCGACCCCAATGAAGATGGTAGAGCACTTGAGGTGTGGGAATCAGAAACAAGGCACCACAAACACCCAGATCCGAGAACATGTAGAAAAAGAGGTTTTTCTACGTTGACCCGACCGGGAATCGAACCCGGGACCTCGAGATGGCAACACCTTGAAAAATACAAACAAATAAGATTGTGTAGTAAAAATTATAGTAATTAAAGTTTTCCATAAATTGTCCAAGTAAAGGCTTAAATAAAATATGAAAAAAAGAATATCCGATAATTCTCTTAGTTATCGATTCATATAGATAAAAATGTCAGCCAACGGCGTACAATTTATTCTTTTTACGAATAAAATATTCCAGCGAATATTCTGCGTTGAAAATTTCTTCAGTATATAAATGATATTACATTTGTTATTTTTTTTTATATATAGAAAAGGTGAGGTGAGCGAGCAGGTGGTTAACGTGATGGTAAGTGATTACCACCGCCCATGAATATACCACCCGCAATACCGCAACTTGAAGATTAGTCCCGTATGCCACACTCTGTCGAAGGCCTTTTAATCTTCAAGTTACTACAAGAAGAAAAAATACCACCTGCCCGATTAGTAGAATCATTCTTAGTAGGGCGTAGCTTCTACGTCACCGTCGAGCAAGCCAATTCGGCGGTACGCACTATAGAAGCAGGCGTCCCACAGGGCAGTTGTCTTTCTCCTTGCCTGTACGCAATCTACACCAACGACATTCCCACGCTCGAGGGTCGCGTCCGAGTGTGGGAAGACGATGTCATGCTCGCACTCTACGCGGACGACAGCGCGTACTTTACGTCGTCCTGTCGGGCAAACATCGCTGCCAAGAAGATGCAGCGACTGTTGGACCTACTACCTGAATGGTTGGATAAATGGCAGATGACTATTAATGTCGGGAAGACATCCGCCATAATCACCAATCGCCATGGGCGCGTACCACCCCAACTCGAACTGAGAAGAGAGAAGATCAAGTGGCAGAGCACCGTTACTTATCTTGGTTGCCGGATAGACAAATCGCTACGCTTCACCGCGCAGGTGGACCATGCGATAAGCAGTGCGAGAGCAGCGAGGGCGGTTCTTTATCCGGTACTTTCTACAAAAAAGCTACCTATAAAAACCAAGATAGGTATATACAAGATCTACATTAGATCAAGATTAACTTACGCGGCGCCTGCGTGGTACGCGTTCACTTCAACATCTCAACGTCGGCGACTACAGGTCCAACAGAATATAGCACTACGTACTATAGTTGGAGCGGGTCGCTTTGTACGCAATGACGTCATCGCCAGGAACCTCAAAATGGAATCTCTGGAGGAATTCGTGGTCTGGGTGTCGCGCGGATTGTACGACCGCGCTGACAACGGACCACACAAACACCTACATCGCCTGGCGATCACCCAGGACAGACTACCGCTACACGCTCGACCACCGGAGTGGCGACCCCTCCCGAGAGATATTCTCTCATTGCCTCCCGGCCCGGAAGGGACCGGGGAAGTGCAATAAAGACCCGACATAAGACGTAAAGTACGTAACCCGCCAACAAAACGCCGCTGAAAGGCGGTACCCAAGACCGGAGAAGCAGCAGCCCCCTGAGAAGACGCCCGAGTCATGAGGCAATGCCTCGAATCTCGCAACCCATAAGGGGGGGGGGGGTCTTTTACACCCCCCTGATATGGACGACCCGCAGCAATACCAGAGACATAGGAGATGCGTTGCCGGCCATAGAATTGTGGACCTCCGGCCTTATGTGCACTCACCAGACGAAAAGCAGGTATTCTGTGAGGTCGTGGTACTTCCCCGGTCGACCCGTCGTAGAAATATCATATATATATATATACATATATATATATATATATATATATATATATATATATATATATATATATATATATATATATATATATATATATATATATATATATATATATATATATATATATATATATATATATATATATATATATATATATATATATATATATATATATATATATATATATATATATATATATATATATATATATATATATATATATATATGGTATGTTATCAGCGTTCTTGATAACATACCACTAGGAGTATTGTTGAACAATTGTTATATTTTATAGTTAATAAGTATTTTAAATATATCAAATTAATAGGAAACTCAGTTTTCGCGGTGATTCAGTTTATTTCATAAATTTTTTATTAATTTTATAACATCCAACATGACTTATATGCTTTAAAAATTATTAAAAATGTTTCATTGTATAAATAATTTTAATATATTTGGCGTAAATAAACAACTGGAAAAAATTTCGATATTTTCATTCACTGATTCTATGTATATCTTTCGCCAAAAATACTCCTACAATTTATGCGATGATTATATTTTCCATCTTGAAAGGCGTGTCATGGAATTTCATTGAATTTATAATAATTAATATGAAATTGTGTCAGATTAATCATGAAATATATCAGACTGCCGTCGGTCAGCAGCATCTAAGGTGTATGTGCGGTATATGCCGTAATTCGATCGGTCAATCTTCAATTCAAGGGTCTTTTGGAAATTTCTCAAACTGGAAAATGCTTTGTTCTTGCTGAATATTCTTTAGAGCTCATATCGAAAAAAACTAATGTGTTTATGTTTAACTAATAAAATTTTTAACTAAAAAAGTAAAACACCGTGAGTATTCACTTCGAAACAGAAAAATTTTTCTTGTGTCATTAAAAGGATTAGTTAAACGGCTTTCTTTGAACTTTTGCTGTGTTAAGCAACCGTGGACTGTAGTTTTCATGTGCAGATAAAATGCATAAAATATTTTTCAACTAGAAAAGATAATTCTTTCTAATTAAAAAAAATATTCAAAATTAGTATCTACTATCAATAAAACATAACCAATTTCTATTGCTTTTTAAATAAAACATTAAAACGGAAGTAAATCTTTGAAATTGAAAGTAGCTGCAAACCCTTATGTTGAACAAAGCTTCTCAAGTATCGACGATTTATGAGAGCTATTAACGTGAGGATGGTATTAGCTGCTCCAAGCGACCGGAAAGCAGGTTGATTTTATACTTCACTTTTTTTAGCCATACCTTTTAACATTCGAATATTAAAATTATTTGTGTCCATCAGTCAGTGGGGAAAAGGAAATTAGAAAACAAAAATGAAGGTTTAAGTATATTATATAGCAATACCAGTAAAATTTGCAGTACTATATACTGATATTTTTATATTTTATATAGTTACATTATGAGGCATTGGGTATGGCAGAAGAAACATGAAAGCAGAGTAAATGCAGTTGAGATGAGAGCATTAAGAAGTATGTTAGGAGTTAAACTGAGCGACAGGATAAGGAATGGTGAAATAAGGAAACGTTGTGGTCTGAAAGAAGATGTAGTGACTAAAATTGAGAAAGGTATGCTGAGATGGTTTGGCCATGTCGAGAGAATGAATGAAGAACGATTGACGAAAAAAGCATATAAGGCGAGTTTAAATGGAAGTGTAGGAAGGGGAAGACCTAGGCGGACGTTTCAAGACCAAATCAGGGACGTCCTGAAAAAGGCCAGGTCAAGAGTACCCTGAATCGAAGAGAATGTATGAAGGGAATAATGAAAGTGGACGAAGCGAAACAAGTATGTAAGGATCGTAGCAAGTGGAAAGAAGTGGTCTCTGCCTACCCCTACGGGAAAGAGGCGTGATGATATGTATGTATGTATGTACATTATGAGCATACCACAGTTTACGTAAGTCAACCCGGTAAAAAAAAACAGTAAGGTTATCAAATGATGTCCAAATTATATAATTTAAAGTAGTAGTTACACGACCTTATTTTTACGTGACGATTATAAAAAGCCTACCATACGCAGAAACATATACTAATAACTTCTAACTCAAACTTAGGACGTGAATTATTACAATATAAAATTTCCAATAGACTATCAAATTAAAGGATACATAGATAAAAGATAGCCGAGTTGTTGGGTGGTCGGAATTTCGAGTCGAGAGACCGAAGTTCGAACCCCAGGTGGCAGTACCAATGAGTTTTTCAAAAACTTATGTATGAATTTCATCGTTGGCTTGGACATAAAGGCGGCGACGGGCTCACCACCTGTCATGTTGTCCCGAAAATATCTTCGGTGGAAGGTGGGTCAAAGGGACTTAATTGTCTAGACTTGACATCTGTCTACCCCTGTATTGGGAATTGCGTGAAGATATTTATTTATTTATTTATTTTATAGATAAAAGATACCCAGTCAGGTTAGGAGATTATTTGATTTTCTTAAGATGCTTACTTGAAAAATCAGCAATAAAATTCTTCAAAAAAGATTTAGATTTCATTTGGTAGAATTTGCGATCTCCTCCCCTATGAAAATAATTTATATATTCTTTATAAAGTCGAAATTAAATTCTTTCACATTTCTCTTTAGTTTCTGGAGGCTCCTTACGGCCAGAATCCAATCGAATTTAAATTAAAAAACTCAGGCGACTTTCTCGGTGTACGTCCCTCTTCCTTTAAAGGTGAGAAGCTTGAAATTGGATGAAAAGGAAAATCTACATTAACCCCTTTAAAAGAATATTTGAATATACCGACAAACTTGTGTAATTGTATTTAAGTAAATTTAAAAACGCATCTTGCAGTATACTTATTTTTATATCTTATTTTGTACCTCATTATATTAACATACCTCTGTCTACCCCTGTATTGGGAATTGCGTGAATATAATATTAAATATAAATAAATCATATAAAACTAGTGTTAAATCGAAACGTCTTAGGGGCGTAACCATTGATATCGCAATGGTTAATGAAAGATAACTATCTCAAAAAATTCACCGGACCGGTGACAAGGTGCGAAATATTTAGTACTGCGATCATTTTCAAAAAAGTCACGATAGCCTAGTGGTTGGGTGGTCGGAATTTGGAGTCAAGAGACCCGAGTTCGATCCCCAGGTGGCAGGCTTTTCACCAATTCGCTTTTTCGCGCTTTTTGACCAATGGGTTTTTCAAAAACTTTTGTACGAATTATATATCGTTGGCTTAGACATAAAGACGGTGACGGGCTTAGCACCTGTCACGTTGTCCCGAAAATATATTTGGTGGAAAGTGGGTCGAAGGGAATTCATTGTCTGGATTAGACCTCCGTCTACCCCTGTATTGGGAATTGCGTGAAGATAATTTTCAAAGAGTTTTGGTAAAGAGTCTATCGAGCACTGGACATTTATTGGCCTTTTGGAATAGAAACTTAATATGAACGCGGAAAAATTAGGCGATTGCAGTTTTATCACCAACTTATGCTGTATAATGTCTTTTATAAATACTTCTCAAAGAAAGGAAAGTCAAGAAAAGTATGTAAATAAAATAAAATAATAAATCAGCGGAAACGCGATCTATCGAAAAATTTGCGGCATTTTCTTGGCCGACCGAAAACGAAACGAAAAGATTCGCAGAATGGCAGGTTTCACAGACAGTCTCATCACTAAAATAGATATGGGCGTGCTTCGATGATTTGGGCACGATGAGCGTGTGAGTGATGAATGGCGAAGAAAATATATCGCGCTAATTTTAATATTGAAATGGATCGGGGAAGTAAAGATTAACTTTCGAAGACCATGTGAGCATACTCGAAGAAGGGAGAGTCAACAGTACTTGGATACCTATGCGTGCGTGTATGAAGAAATCGTATTGAAAGATGCGAAAGAGATATGTAGGGATCGTGAGAGTAGGCGATCTGTTTTAAACGGGTAGTATTAAGGTCTATGCGTGGAGATATTTATTTATTAATTTATTTATCTTTTTTTTTAGAACCTATTAGGTGAAAAGGTCTGTACTTTTACACATGTAAAAATACTCTCACGATCTGAGCTCTCTGGCCACCACTTCAGGTAATATTGGTGTAGATTAAGTATACAAATCTAATGTATCGATGAAATCCTTTTTTTTATTTTAAAAACAAGTCATGACTTTTTTTCATAACATAGCTTCATATTCATATATGTATCATATACGAATTTTTTCGATAAGTTTCTTTGAATTTGAAGGTTATGAGGCACTGGAATACCCAGGTTATTCCAAATGGAATAAAACTATTTTGTCATCAAGCCCTAGCTCTTCAGCTAAATCATAACTACTAATATGATGATTTTGGAACTTAAAAAATAATGGAATCGTGTTAGATTTCCTTATTAATTTCAATAAATTTTATTTCAACGTTGTTTCAATAAAATAAAAAGAACTTATTCACCTACACCTACACATATTTATATTATCCTACCTATTGTGTTTTTCTTACGATTGCAGTATATTTAAGGTATAGTATTTGATATATCTTAAAGTATAATAACATAAACATATATTAATATTTATTTATATATGTATATATGCATATGATAGGTAGTAGATATTAACGACCTCCGAGGACAATAAATAAATATAAATAAATAACTACTACCTATCAATGGCAGATTAATAGCTTAAGAAAAACTCAGATCTAGAATAGAATAACTTGAACTAGAATATCTTGGAGATAAAATATTAAATTAATTGTTATTAGAACCATTTTGTTTTCAGGAATTTTTTCAGTGATTTTTTTTTATATTTTATATGTTTTCATTAAAAATTTTAAATATCATTTTAACGCAGAATAGTTTACCTGAAACATGTGTGTATATTAAAGGTAAATAACAATAGACAGCTTATGTTCGCGCAGACTGTGGTATTGATCCACCTTATTTTAAGCAGCTATTTCCGGACCACACTCTTTAATATTGCTCTTCCCTTGTTTGAATACAAATTGAAAGTACTTTTTGTAATTTTTGCTTTTAAAACTTTGAAACATATATTTTTAGAATAATATTTATATTATAAATACAAATTTAAAATAATGGATTATATATTAATAAAAATAATAATAAATAAATATCTTCACGCAATTCCCAATACAGGGGTAGACAGAGGTCAAGTCTAGACAATTAAGTCCCTTTGACCCACCTTCCACCTAAGATATTTTCGGGACAACGTGACAGGTGGTGAGCCCGTCGCCGCCTTTATGTCCAAGCCAACGATGAAATTCGTACATAAGTTTTTGAAAAACTCATTGGTACTGCCACCTGGGGATCGAACTCAGGTCTCTCGACTCGAAATTCCGACCACCCAACAACTCGGCTATCGTGACTTCATTATATATTAATAGTTAATTAATTAAATGGTACAAGCAATGTTACATATAATTAAAACGTAAAGTAAAATTTCATAGATTGCCATACGCCATACATTGATTTGGATAAAAAGTTGGTAAAAAGACTGATATTAATCCGTTTTAATTACATTTAAATGTCTATACTTACTAGTACTACTATAAATTTAATTTATTATTATCTCCCAATATTTTGAATTTAGATCCTGTTTTATATTCCAAATTTATCCGGAAAGATGTATCGCTTGGGGAAATTTGGTTTCCTATGAAAAATATTTTTATCACATTTATATTTCAATCAGCTAAACTTGGTCCTATAGGTACTGTAAATGCAAATTTCTATAAAACCAAAAGTAAATTAGTGTTTTGTATAAAACATTTCTTAAACTAGTCTAATAAATATCAATATAGAACCCCAGATTGTCATCAACAGATAACACATAGCTACATAGATAGAGAAAACATCACATACATTGCTCTTATCCAAATGAAAGAAGCTTAAGCACTTGTATTATGGAATCACAAACGACGGATGTCATAAACACCCAAACCCAAGAAAATGTATAAAAAGTGTTTTCTACTATGATTCGACCGGGAATCCCAGGACCTCAGAGCTGGCGATACTATGAAAACCGGTGTGTATGCTTCTCGTCTACGGAGGTCGTTAGAAGACGATAATTACATTAATTAAAATACATATATTAAACTCAACCAAACGTATGTATATATGCAATTATTGTAAATATTATAAAATAAGTCTAAGTATGTCTTTGATTTTATTGTGGTCCTCGATACGTATCTATAAATAAAACTCTTAATTCTATGTACATCTTTCAATCTTTGAAAATAAGAACACAAATACCTACTTCAAAAGTTTTGTATCTTAGCAAAACTTTTTATTTCGAACGCTGCCTTTGTGAAGGAAGTTAAACATTTATTTGCATTTTTCATTGAGCGGCACCTCCATAAGCACGCACATTTACTTTATTTCGCACAAAATAAGTTTTTTCGATACGAAAGATTATTTATTTATTTTCAAAGTTCTCACCGTATCCTACTAAAAACTACAATTTTCTTAGCGATTTCTTTATTATTTATTTAGCTTTTTGCCTATTACGGAGTTCTAGTCTGTCACGTTATTAATAGCGATAATTATATCGTAAGAAATATCAATTATAATGGCTCTCTTCAATTTCCTTCGTTTTCAGAATTATTGTGAGCGTCAATACTTAAATCATTTGTACCGCAGTCATGTACAAATGATTTAACACTCACTTTTTTTGCATCTCCAATCCGCTGTAACACGAAAACGTAGCAACCTATAATCTTAATTAACAATACCAAATAAGATTGCATTAATCAATGTTAAGGGGATTTATATTGTTTTGTCAAAATTATGAATTACTGGAAAAAATAATCAATAATATAGAATTTCGTTATGAGCCGACAACAATTATTTATAACTTTAGTTTTTTAGTAATTTAATCTTTTTGAATCATGACTATTGTCCAGTAACTTAAGCTACCTTATAGGCCAAAACTTACATTTCAGTGAAATTGCTAGACAACGAAAAACTTCGTGAAAAAGTAAATGGGTCAATGAATCCGTATTAAGAGAAAATATGCATTTAATAAACTTCACATTGAAGCCGTATTACATTTTTTTGGTAATAAAACCGTTTCAAATTACAAAGAAAGCAACCGATCTGATTAATAAATTGCTTATATTGACCTACCAATATTCGTTAACTAAATATGAAATTGTGTGAGAAAAAATAACACAAATTTTGATTGCGTCCTGTATAAATTCAGAGTACAAACTGAGTGCTTTATATTTGCATTTAAACGGAAATCTTATCGCTTTCACGAGCTCAAGCTTCGATAAAGGCGAAACACGTTTCAGCACCACAGAGCGTGAAAACTCCTTGCACATTTTTTTTCGGTCTTCTACATTGTCCTATCCAATAAATCATAGAAATATAAAAATTAATATAACTTTTTTTTAAAGAAGTAACATTTTTATTTTGGCTACTTTAAGTGGCTACGGAATAATTTTAATTTGCCTTTTTTTACCGACAAACAACAACATTATATGGTCATAATCGTCATGTTGTATACATTTATTAACAATTAAGTTTTGTCTCAAGTAGAATTCTTTTATTGAAGGCTTAATATTAAATTAGGATGACCTACTTAAAACTATATGCAGTAGGTTACGCCTAAGAATATACTAACTCCTTTTTAACCTGGGGAGAATTTTTAAGCTGAAATTATGTGACGCACGTATGTGAAGTGACAGACCTAATTACTTAAACAATACGAAATCATGAAAGAAGTTTAAATTTAATGTGAGCGTGAGAAGCTATTAGACATAGACGAGGTCTTTCAGGCCGATTGAGGAAGTTGAAAGTTTCTGAGCGGGTTATGTCAAGCTCGGTGATTCTCCGCGTGATAGAATCCGCAACGATGATATCCACAGCACAATGTGGGTAACCGACATAGCAATAAGGATTAGTACGCTGTAGTAGCCTTGGGCCAGCCACTCAGCTCGCAGAAATAACAATCGTTGACGAAAAAAGTTTCTTGAGTGGCAACATCGTTCAGGCTAGGACTGTGATCGACCACCCTTCATCAAAGGTAATTTGATAGGCTGTAAAGCGAATGAAGAAAAATGTGAGACTCTTTTTTAGGCTATTTCTATTTCTATTAAAAAATATCTTCACGCTTTTCCCAATACTTTCTTTCTGAGAGAAAGAGGTCGACTCACATTTTACCGAAAACTTTTTTTTGGAACAATCTGACTTGTCGTGATCCTATCGAAGTCTCTTTGTCCAGGCCTACGACATAAAATTGACATAATTTTTTGAAAAAAGGGATTGGCACGAGCCCACCACTTTTTTTTTTAATAGTAACCGAAATTTTATTATAACACCCCATACCAAAACAAAATGATTGTTTATGACAAGTACAACATCCATTACGAGACTTCATCAGAAAATCTCTAACAATGTCATTTACGTAATCGAAATGTGTATCTCTTTACGAATTACATTCTACACCTTACTTTTTAAAATTCTACTTATAATAATACAATACAATACAAAAAAAATAAACTTTCTTAGGTTAACGTGTTACTTTGTATATAAACATAATAAAATATTCGAAAAATCATTTTGTTTTTTAATTTTCTTTTTTTGTTTAGAATATATTTTTATTTATATTTATTGTATAGAGACGTTATTATAAAATTATATTGTACAATGTACTACTTACGGGCCGGCAGACGTAGTTCAGCTCTAGAACCTGAGCAGCTCCTGCTTGCGGGGTCCAAATGTGCATGTAAACCATTGTCGAATTACCGAAAATTTACATATAGTTTTTAAAATTTTAAGTTGTGAAAGAAGTATTGCGTTTATTTTGTAATTTAAACTACTTCTTTTTTGTAAAGTTGTTATTGAAAAAATTACTTCGCAACCCTCCGCATGAAAATATAAAAAGGTATATGTTACCTGGTCCGAAGAGAAGAAGAGCACCACCCTCCCTCCCACAGATGCGTGCACCAATTCCACAGATGTGTACACCAATTCCACTGTATGCACCACCACCACTACACTCAAACCAGGTAACACACACCACCACCGAAAACGCGACACGTGTTTCGCCTCAAAACAAGGCATCCTCAAGCGAGTAGACTCTACGATGAGCGACCGCAGAGTGTACTTCTTCTTTGTTGATTCTTTTTTGTGGTTACCATATAAACTAGCATTAGTCAATCCCAATATTATGGTTATAATGATAAGGGTAAAACATTGTCAATTCGCAATTTATTCATTTACCTAAAAATAATTTATTATCTTTTATACGAAGAAAGAAGAAAATAATTAATTTGAAAGAAGCGACAGAGGTATGTAAGGATCGTGACACTTGGCGAACTGTTCTCTATGGTTACCCCATCAGGGATTGTGCGTGAAGATGAATAAATAAATATAATGAATAAATATAAATAAATCTTTTAGAAAGATTTGCAGAAGACATATTAAAAAACCATCGATAAGTAAGGCCATCAATAAGACTTAAAGGACTTAAAGACTGTGAAACATTACGACGCAGGTTTGAGGCTACCATTTGATTATTTTAGTGAACCTCTCTAGATATAAGCATTGGAGATTAGTTAGAGTAGTTAATGCGAATACTAGTAATGTTCATTGGCTTTGCTAGTATTTTATTAAAAGTTTGACTTTGAAACTATGAAGTATACATTAAATACTACATATGAGTCAGACAGATTAGAAAATTACCATCTGACCAACCAAGACATAAGCTATACCAGCATTCACTAATCAACTGACACTCTTCTAGGTATCTCTGGAATTGGCTATAACTAATGGCCTCTAAAGATTAATGTGTAGTAAATTATACATAATAAGTACATAAATGAAATAGTTACAGGCAATGGACTGGCTGGTAACGTGGTTGTATCTAAGCGGTCGCCTTTTTAGGGATTTTGTCCATTATCCTTATCTTCCTGGAGCTTGTGCCCTTGCTTAAAGAGTAACAGTGGAATCTCCCGAGCGCAAGAGATTGATATTGTGCTTAGAAAACTAAAAGAATATTTAACCGCGAATAAAAATGTTTCCCTCTTTTCAAATTACGCTACCAAAGCATCTGGGTCTTTATTAAATTTTCTAGATGAACAGAGGAATTTCTGTGAGCGGACGAAAGTAGACTGCGATAGAAAGTACTAAATTGAAATATTCAGTTTGATAAATAAATATTTCACAGTAGTCAATTTAATCTATTAAAATTTTACAATTATAAAAATTTTTTATGTTAAGAAAAATATATTACTATACTTTTTCTAGGGATTCTATATTATATACATTTTGCTTTTGCTCGCAACTCCATACGCGTAAAACAGATTCCTGTCTGTTTCTTTATTTGCATGTGCGAATAAATAAAATTATAATAAATTAATATCTTCACGCCGTTCCCAATACTGAGGTATATTGAGGTCCAGACAAGAAAGTACTTTCGACCCACCTTTCGACGAAGACATTTTGGAACAACGTGAGTAGTGGTGAGCCTGTGGATGTCCTAATGTCCAAAACAACCATATAAATCTTACATAAGTTTTAAAAAAACTCATTGGTTTCAGCCTGCCATCGGGGTAATGCCATAAATCATATTGTGGTAGTACAGAGGTATGTGACCAGTCCACAGAGGTCGTCAAAAAGGGGTCCATTTTTAACTTGACCTTTACACTCTTTGATGAATTATACTAAAGAGAGCTCAAGTAGTATCCTATAAATTACTAACCGAACTTAATATTTTTTGAAAACAATAGAATTAAAACCAGTTTAGTGATTTAAGATTCAATCTTGAACAGACAAGAATTTTAAATAGCTGTTTTGGGTTCAGACTCGTCCTACTACTATTTAAATTCACTTAAGCACCTTTAACGGATAGACGCAATTTTACTATGGTATAGAAAAAAGATTAAAATAAAAAGTGGAATAAGTGAAAGTGAAATTTAATGATTTCTTGTATTTACGCAAATGCTACACATCTTAAACAAAACGATTTTCAGATTTTACCACTGATGCTGTAAAGCATCCCAAACGTCGGAAAGTAAAAATAGTTTGTAAAAAACTAATTAAAAACGCGATAAAAGTTTTATTTAATAAGTGAAATTTAATTAATTTATATTGAATTTAAATTTTATATGTGAATTTCTCTGAAAGTTCTTACAGATGACGCAATCATTTATAAAACTCCAATAATGTACAAAATTTGGAGTATTTACACAATTATTATTCTATATAATTTATACTTTAATTAATTTGTGAATGTAGTTCGTTTAATGAACGATGTAATTAGATCAAGTATAAGTCACGGTCCATAAGCGCGAATTGTTCTTGCGGGTTAAATGAACACTGTACTTTTTCGTTTTATTTTGACGCAGTTGTTTCGCTTATTTAATTTACTCTCCCACAAAGGAAATGAGTTAAATATTTTATCCGGTTTATCAGGTGGTTGCAAGAATTGATATAATTTCAAAATCATTATTTTCACGACACCAATATTATATTAGATATAGTAGTGTGCATAGTACGAAAGAAATACTAACGAGCCATGTTAGTTTGTGAAATTTGTGTTCAACTTTTTTTGAACAATTTTTCGTAATTCTGTCCCTAGAGCCTAGTTCATTAATCAATAGGGCGCATTGCGTGCAGGTGAGTTTCATTAATCTATTTCATTTCTAATACAAACCGCTGAAACTAATTTATTTCTCCATGAGTTAAAAATTAGAGTAAATGTAGCGACACAATGTGTGAGGCCAATCGACATAAATAGTGACAAAGAAATTAAAAAGTAGTAACTCGTCTTTTTCGTTTCTATGCATGTATGTATTGATGTTGAACAAGTCTATTAGAAGAAATTTCCAGCATTAATAATTATTATTATCGAATCTATCTAAGACAAAATTTCATTTGGTATGTTCCCTTATCGACAAGATCACATCGCTTTTATTTAACTTCTCTAGCCAGTTCGTTAGTTAAGTCAGTTAGCAGGACAAAATCAAGTTAGTTAATTTTGAAGTACTACATCTGCTATCGATTTTGAACTAAATACTTGTTTTGCTTCAAACTGTCAGGTACTTTGTGTAACGAGACGAAATTTTCATTTACATTTTGAAATATGGGAACGATGAGTATGTACAACTATATAATTCAATTACTAACAATAGTAAAAATTAATTTATAAGTTTTTAATATTAATATCTTTACTCAATTCCCAATACAGGGGTATAGCGTAATTCGCAATACCCAATAGGGTCTATTCTAGACAATTAAGTCCCTTTGACCCACCTTCCACCGAAGATATTTTCGGGACAACGTGATAGGTGGTGAGCCCGTCGCCGTCTTTATGTCCACGACATAATTCGTGCATAGGTTTTGAAAACCCCATTGGTTCGAGCCTACCACATGGGGATCGAACTCGGGTCTCTTGATTCGAAATTCCGACCACCCAACCATTAGGCTATCGTGACTTTATAATTTTAATTTAAAAATATTAGGTACTACATTAAATAATATATTCATTTTACTTCTTCTTTTTTACACAAAGAAAAAGATATAGTACCATAGATCGGATATATGCTAGCAGTGTGCTTTTATGTCTTCGGCGGTGATAAGTAGACTTCCAGTGTATTTAACTGTTGACATATTTATACGACGAGGCTACGATGTGTATCAGTGTACAAAACCAAAGTATAACACCTGGATGGATGAGCTTTGTGTTATGAGCTTAATGATCAGTACCTTAAAGTTGCAATGGGCCGGTAATAAAATAATTACAAGGAGCAAAAAGTTTTAAGAGCATCTCTTTTATGAAATACATCACATGTGAACAAATCTAATCTTTTGGATGGGAGTGACTATACTCAGTACTCTAACTAAATTCCAACAAAAAGATATGGCGAAGCAACCCTTCACCATGCCCCTTTGTCTTCCGCATTTGAGAGTTTTTGAAATGAGAACTCGCTTAAAACAAAGAAGGGGCAAAATTACAACGTATGATGCTCGGATATAAGTATGTTATTTTGTAACACTACATGGAGGTATATTACAATTATTTCCTCAGTATTCGCTCTATGTGAGCTTAGTGAGATCATAGTTACTTACTATTGTTGTGAAAGACTCGGTTTGACACTACTGTTTGCAAATCTCTTTATCCTAGTCGTATGTAGCTGCATCCCTGAAACGTTTAGTGTGTATAAGGATACTCACATATGGCAAAGGTTTCTTGAATATAGATTGATATTAAATAAAAATTAATATCTTCACGCCATACCCAATATAGGGTTCTAGGTCTAGTCTAGACAATTAAGTCCCTTAGACCCACCTTCCACCGAAGATATTTTGGGACGTCGTGTCAGGTGGTGAGCCCGCCGCCGTCTTTATGTACAAGCCAACAATATGAATCTTACATAGGTTTTGCAAAACCTATTGATACGGGCCGGCCACCTGGGAATCGAACTCGGCTCTCTCGACGCGAATTCCGATCTCCCAACCACTCGGCTATTGAGCAATAAATTTAACGTTGCTAAGATTGCTTGTAAAAAATAAGATTTTATATAGAACATAAAAATATTACAACTTTTATGATATGATCGCAAAAGAATGGAGATATTATTTATAACATGACTTCAGTGGGCTTTTCATTTTCAATTCTTTACTGCCAACTGTGTAGGACAAAGATCATTCATTCTCTTTGTTATAAAAGTTTGTTTCCGAGAACAATGTCACAAAAGTATATCTATCTATAGGGAGCAAGAGCAAGTTACGTAATATTGGCAATATTAAGTTATTTTTATATCTACACGCATGGTACTGCCAGGGTAGCCAGAGCGCGCAGATCGCTAAGTATCACGACCCTTGCGTATCTCTTCCGCTTCTTTCAAATTTTTTATTTCTTCATACATGTACGTCTAGGTATATGTAGTACTCTTGAAGCACTTTTTTCATATGGCCTCGTAAATTAATGGCGGCCTACCGCGTACCCCATTAATGTTTACTTTCGTGCTGTATATTTTCTTCACTATTCGGTCTTTACTTATTCGTTCAACGTGTCCATACCATTGAAGCACGCCCTTATCCCTTTTAGTATTTATATTCCTTTTAAATGTTTTTCATGTTACACATTAAGAAATGTTACATTATGTGACATATAAAATTACAAGTGTTTTTATATTAAATGACTCATTCGTCACAAACGTCCGTCTGTTTACTTGTCTGAATCACGCTTCATTGAAATATCTAATTATATCAGTAGATAAATTTAGTATTATCGTACCAAACGGTGCGCATACCTGAGAATATTATTCATATACTCATTTGACAAACACCGTAGCAAAGCTAAGATTAACTTAAACAGAAATGAGAATAATTCTCTCTCTGTAATAAAAATGTTCATTGTTTAAAAAGAGCCATTGAATTATAGGCACAGAAAATGGCGTGAAACCGTTCAACATTTTATTACGCTTTGAGTAAAGAAATACTTTTATCTAGTGGCTACGTTTTACTGGCCGGACTACTTAAGTCGTAACTTAGTCGTTTCACTTTTTATGAGACTAGATAATATACACAAGTTCCACGTTTGTGATCGTATCACCCGCAGTAACCTTTGAGTTCATGTAGATTTCATCACATTTGGACTAGGGTAAATGAATATAAAGACCACCCCCTGACGATTAAGACTGAATATATCGCTATTTTTACACGTCAGACGAAATTAGCAGTGCCTTGTTCTCGAATTGCGGCTTCATCGAACTTTTCTAATATTCTCCCATAACATTTCCATAACGAAAGTGATGGCGTAGAGGCAGCTAAAGGAAGTAATTCATAAATTAATAAAATAAAGAAAATGATTCCGTCAGATCCAATTAAAAACTAAAAAATGGATGGCTTTCACTATGGGAAGAAATTCCACTCTCATAACCGCTTAAAACATTAACCAATCGCGACTATGATAGCGCTCTCATTTCCCAACTGTTGCACTCACTCTATAAAATACTAACATATTAATCAACTTATTCAATTTAAATCTCTTCAAACATTGTAAGTATATGGTGAATTTCCATACACTTTTTCGAGACACAGAGTCTATAATGTAGGTAACATTTTTCACTTTGCGTGCGTACGAATGCGTATAGTTTTTTGTTCTTGTTGCTATTTTTAACACAAATGATGACGAACTGGTGTGATGATGCTCTTTGGAGCAGCAACCTAGCTTATTGCAGTTGTATAGAATAGCAACGAATATTATAGAAAAATATGGTTCAGTTTCATTATTAAAACAATAATAACTTCACGCCATTCCCGCTAGAGGGGTTGACATAGGCCTAGACAATTAAGTCCTGCCTTCCACCGAAAACATTTTTTGGGGCAACGCGACAGGCGGTTGCCTTGTTTATGTCAAAGCCAACGATATAAATCGTACATAAGTTTTTGAAATAACCCATTGGCTTTGGGGATTGAACTCGGGTCTCTTGACTCGAATTCCGATCACCCATACTATCGTGACTATTGTTTATGTATATATTAAACACTGTTTTATATACTATTAGATTATTTAATCCAGTTTCAGAAATTTACAATTTAAAAGTCATTCTTCCTGTGTAGACCAACATTTGTCAAAGCCATCGCAGGCAGCCACTGATTAAATTCCGAGGACGCTACATAGACCATACATGCAATATGCACCATATTTATGTAATTACAAGTTTAGTTTTGTATCTGATTTTGATTAAATTTTGTTCAAATAATCTATATGTAATTTATTTTCATCTATTTAAATATTTTAATTTATTTTGTAAATGTATTGTAGGTATTATTATAGCTTTATTTACATAGTGGAGTCAAGTGGTAGATTTTATTGGTCTATTAATGGGTTATTTCGACTATTACAAGATCTTGGCAATGTTAATTTACCGGCGTGTAGTAGGATGTTCTTACATGTCCAGTCAATAAAGACCCTAGGACGCAGCGTTTTCAGTCGATTGAAGTTGCTTAAAAAAAGGGGATATTAACTCATTTGCACATGTCTGCCTCTGAGTGTGATGGTCATAATAAAATAATAAAATAAATAAACATCTTCACGCCATTCATGCCACGGTACACAGAGGTCTTGCCAGTTAAGTCCTTTCGATCCCCCTTTCACTGAATATATTCTTGGGACAATGTTACCGGTAGTGCGCCCTACGCCGTCTTCATGTCCAAGCCAACGATATAAATTGTACATAAGTTTCATGAAAAAACCCATTGGTACGTCCCTTGGAGAACGAACGAACCCGAACTCGGGTCTGTTGACTCGAATTTCAATCACAATAATCATAATAACTCTGAAAACGAAGAAAATCGAAGACATTCAGGGCACTGCATTTTCATGGGACTGAATTGCAAAAATGTTAAAAAAAAGCGCAACTAAGTCCTTTGCACACGGTTGTCATTGAGCCCATAGTATTCGTTGTGGCTCTCTGAATGCAAAAAAAAACATTAGGCAGTCATTTTGCTCACAGAATTTTAGCTGTACAATTTTTTTGATTTCTATTGGAAAATATTTTTAAAATGTTTTTAATATCGTTCCAACTGATTGCCTTTATGTGTAATTAATTCTAATAATATTCAGTAGATGACAAGTGGTAAAAAATTCAATTTCCTTATTTACAGGATGACTTTGACCGTCAGCCCCAGAGATTTTTGTAGTTGTACATTTATTTTCATTTTTGTAGTTGTCAATTGATTACGTGGCGATATCATGGTAACAGATGCGGTCCTAGATGTTTCTTAGGGTATAATTATCACTATTAATAAAGTTACAGACGCGCGCTGATCATATCGAAATTTTGCTTACCAGCTCTCTAGATACAGTTGTAATCTTTATGTTTTTTTATATCTTTAATGAATTTTCCTATACTGGGGTAGGCAGAGGCTTAGACAATGAATTCAAACCCATATTTTACCTGAGCTTATTTAGGGACGTGACCAACATTGAGCCTATCGCCACCTTAATGGCCAAGGAATGTTACAATATATTTTACATAAATAAATAAATATATTTACGCAATTCCCAGTACAGGGGTAGACAAATGTCTAGTTTAGACAATTAACTCCCTTCGACCCACCTTCCACCAAATATGTTTTCCCCTATTTTACATACATTATATATACATAAGTAAAACATATAAACGTTCATGACTCGAGTACAAATATTCATATTAAAATATATTGTCATTTATGTCGAATTTAATAAATAATGTAATAAAATAATAATAATAATAATTGAAAACCGAAGAAGGGCAGCAGCGTCTCAGGTACGAGTGGTCTGGTACTGCGAACGTCGATCCGCTGGCCAAGTGTGGCGATTATGGCAAATCCTCCCTATGCAGTCAGTGGACTTTAATAGGCCGATATGTATGTATATGTAACATTCATGAAACACCCTAGCAGGATTTGAACACGCAACCGTCACTACCAACTCGGATAACGGGTCGTCGACTGTTTTCTTTATTAGATAAGTGAATTCATAATTATATCAACGGAGATAAACTTTGTTTGATTAGTCATTCTACCTCACTCGCCACGTAGCCCTTTGTTTAATTATTAATTGTTATTAGTTGCATACCTAAACAGTGTTTCACGGCCATTGTAAGAAGACTTGCGGTCCGTCTTGACCTCGAACTTCAGTGCTTGACTGGCATACTTGAGTTGTAAGTGAATAAGCGTTACACCTATTCACTTACAACGCAAGTAATCTAGATGCAAATAAAAATGATTTAAATTAGGCAATATGGCCGATGTAAACAACCGTTACACAGGAAACCCATTATTTAGTTACACTACCTCGCACACTCAGCAACGCATCCGCCGCCTGTCGATGTTTACATAGGCGTCAGTAATACCATAAAAGCAAGTTCAATGCAGTAGAAATAGGATCTTCGTAAAATGTGCGGCGTTACTTTGGCCATCTAAAAACGAAACAAAGAAATTTGCAACTTGGCCGGTTTGATTTTATCGCTTAAAACGGTAAAGGCATACTTGGATTGTTTGGGTATGTTGAGCGAATTAGTGAATACTGAATGGTGAGCAAAATATGTAGGGTCAAGATTATCGGGTAGGTATGGAAATAATGATGAATTTGAAAGAACCGAAAGAGGTATGTAAGGATCATGACACTTAGCGATCTAGCCCTCTGACTAACCCGTGTGTGAAGATATTTACCAACATACGTGAAGATATTTATATTTATTACCAGTTAAATCAATAGCTCATTAGCCACCATCTCTCAAAACAAATGTGTACACAATTTACGTGTTAGCGTAGTACAAATGTCAGTATATAATTTAGGCGTATGCTAATCTTTATTTAAACATTATTTGGTTACAAATAGCAATTTCTAAAGTTATAACGACATAATATTAATCAAATTACATTTCAGTGTTGTTTAATCATGAAATTACGTAATAAAATAGATATAACAAATTTCTGCTTTAACTCGTTACCCTCAAGGGAAATTAAGGACTTCAAAGACGTATACTCAAATTGTTGGAAAAACGAATTGTCTACAAATTACGCCAACTAGTAACCATAATTTGATTTTACAAATTATTACTACTTATTAAGATAATTATAATATAGTGATCATCACTAAAATAGATAGCAATTGGATAGTTTAGGCACGTTGAGCAAATCAAGAAAGATAGAATGGTAAAGAATATATATAGCGCCAAAGTAAGTATTAAAAAGGTTTGAGACTAACTTTTGAAGACTATTTGAGCAAATTGGGTGTATGAAGAAAATTACGAATCTAAAAGCACAAATTAAAAAAAAAAAGGATTTATTTAAAATCATAAACATAAGCAAGCATAAACATGTTTGAAAATATAAAAGTAAACTGAATGCAAAATAATACAGTGGAAAATTTGCTGAGTATCTTAACGATTTTTACTCTCTGATAACCGCGTCAGGAATAACGTATGAAGATATAATAATAAAAGTATTGGTATATTTAATACTATTCCTTTGACCGAACTGTCAACAATCGTCAGCAACAAATCGTATAGCATTATTATTATTAACAAATAGAGGAATTGTTTTATTAAAGTAATTGGAATAAAAATATAAACAGTAATTTATAAAGACAAAGAAATGGAAAATATCGTACATTTGTTTACTTGAATTGGTTTACATTACATTGTTATTGTTGTTATACCAACATCGATTTTTATTATTATGTGATAATACTGTAGTGGGGATGACTCAACCCCTCTCTCCATCCAACTTGGTAAAACATGATTTTAACGATCCTATAGATAATGACGGTCTTGTGGAAAAACATGTATAGTAATAAACACCTTTTCTCATGCTTACCTTTTTCAACAATAAAAAACATTTCAAAATTAAACACAACAAACACTTGTCAATGACGTCGAGTTGTTCCAAGTTAACTTTTTTGTTTAAAAAAAATCATTGACGTCTCCAATTCTTACCAAAAACAATAAAAAAATATAACATACTCCCTCTCATTCACACTAAAACTAGTATTATTATAATTATTGTCGTGAAATATACATTTATGCAACCTTGACACAAAAAAAATCATTCCTTTTGGCCTAGACACCAGCCACCTGAAGACAGTAAAAACATCAAAAACGGTTATGATGTTTCGCCGTAAACATTATAATTTATTTACTGTTTATGATACATGGTTTAAGGCTTGGCTTCGTAAAGCCAACACAATTTGCCGTAAAATTACATATTTAAATTAAAAAGTATAAGAATCGTAAATAAATATCTTTCTGTAATAAATAAATAATAAAATATTTTCATAAATAAATACATACTCATTATACTATTCTCATTCATATGTTTACCTAAAAGATGTAACTTAAGATAAAAGTAATACAAATACAGACTATATAAACAATTTATTCTTGTCTTTGAAAATCACTTTGAACTTATTCTCCCTGTTTTTTGACAGATAAAGCGCGGAATACCTCGTAAAACGATCCTACTAAGGCTAACAATTTGCCGTTACTGATCGTGATTTGTTTACGCTTTTATCGCAGACAAATTTACGATGTTAATAAAATCTTACGATGTTATTGTTTTCAGAAATAACAGAAAAGAAAAACTAAAAATGTACTAATTTTACAGTACTTGTGTTTCAGTTTGTTTTACATCAAAATTCAGTTACTATAACATTTTTATTATAATATAAAAAGTATGCTTGGTAAAAATTTATATGCAATTTGAATGATTTGTGAAAAATGTGCACTGAGATTGGTTATTAAGACATAAAAAAAGAAAAGCGTTCGAGGTGAATCATGTGCAAGAATAGTTTCACCAGAGACCATTTGAGACTATATGTCTACCTGAGTACATGTTAGTGTAAGTCTAACGATATTAATTGAATGTGTGATACGAGCCATCCTTCAATATCATTATCACCATAACAGGTCGTCCTTGACGGCTTTTGCCTGTACGAGGTTGCCTTCTTCTCCAACGGTTGTCAGTGCTACGAGGTATGTGGTCACTATAACGGGATGATCCTTAAGGCTATGTCGGTACCCTGGTACTGCTGCGGATGTCTTCGTTATGGATTCTTCTTTCCATAGCACGCTAAGCAACTTTGAGCTTCCTAATATGGTCTGCAGAAAAGGACCATGTCTCAGATACATAAGTCATTACTGGCAACACGCCACCTGATACCTTCACTATCGTGATCGACATACGGTATTTATAATAGAAATAGCGTTGACATTTTTGTCTAAAAATTGGATGGATTTGATCGCCAATTATAAAAATTAATAAAAGATTTATCAAGCGTGGCGTGGTTATGTTAAATGCACTTTAGAGAAGACGCTGTGTATTGAGGGGCTTAACCGACAGGAATGTCTCTAACTATGAAATCTGATAACCCATGTTATGATTTATTTTTCGTTCATTTATTTTTAAAATATATTTAAATTATCATTCATTTATTTTTTCCGGATATTTTGGAAAATAAAAACCAAATGAAATTTTTATTTAAAATTCGAAATTATTTCACAGAATAATATATACACCTTCTCTTTTTACGAATCGCTTGCGTTAGTACCAACATCTTGATTATTTCTCCCGACAAACGGCAGCGTAACCACTATTATGTTTCAGCTTGTAATCGAAAGTGTAAACTCTTTAGAAAGTTTCTTCTTTAGAAGTAATGTTCAGGGATTATGGGACGTCGTAACTGCAGAAAAGGTTCTCAAAGTAGTTGACTCTTGATAGGTTGCAAAGAACAAGAAGGAAGACATTAGGCTGGCCGTTAGCTAGTTTTACACCCTACTCCTAAGGATTCTTTGTCTTGAGATTCAAGTGTGTTACTGTTTCTATAACACCATTGCTAAATATTTCTTACAATAGTATAATAGACAAATCCTCAAACAACATTCAGATATAGAGCTTTCGTTTGATCACAAAGATGTACGTTCTTCCCTTTTGTTATATAAATATATTAAAGTCGTTGACTAGACAAAAAGGAAATAACCTTTCATGTACATCATTAATTTCATCCCTATAAATCAAATGCGTTTCGCGATAATCGTCATTGTTTTACCGACTATACGAAAACCTAGTTGGCAGTGAAGCTGAGGGTAGCGGTTTCAAACCTCGCTATGGGAAACTTTTATGTGATGAATATGTGTGAATATTGTACAGCTCACTTGAGCACTAAGTTGGTGTTAGGCTTACCACCTCTCACTTTCTCGCATATATGTATAAGCTTCGATGTTTTTTAGCGTGTAGGTTTCACAGTTCCGTTAAAAATGTTATATTTGGACTACCTCCGTAGACCGTAGGGGATGTATATTACCGTCCGAGGAGGTCTCGGTATCGATTTCCGGTTGGATCAATGTTCTAAACACTTGTGTTCTAAACACACAATGTTCTAAACTTTTCTACATTTTCTCGACTCTGGGTGTTTGTGGAACCTGATTACATAATCAAAAACAACGAAGGTTGTTAACACACGTGGTTAAGCTAATTGCTTTGGGATCAGAGCAATGTATGTGATCTTAGAACACAGAGATATAACATAGAATAACTGCAAAGTGAAGTTTGCCTTACAATAATTTTCGACGAGTAATATTCAGTGCTTTCATAATTTATAAATTTTAGTAGATTTTAACATTTAAATGAACAGAATATGCAATTACCTAATTGTTCAAGCCTCTGGGTACAGACAGCATCGCGCAATCCGGTTTATGCTTGAAGCAATTATCTTTCTTTAGTTTATTTTTTTTTTTTTTCAATTTATAAATATTTATGTAATAATAATCGGTATTTTATGAACCAAAAAAAATAACGGAAAAAAATCTCATAGATATATCTAGCTCTGGATTACTTATTTACATATTACCTACATTAATATAAACCTATTTATAATAAACTGTTTATGTTAGACTTAATTAACTTCTTCTCCAGTATTGGGGTTTGCGTGAAGATATTTTTTAATAAAATTATATTTATTTATTAAAGTAAATAAATTTATAGCTTAGTTTTGTTATAACTTAATCATTATTATAGTTATATATTCACTTAACGCGTCCATTGATTGTCTTCACCCCTTACCTTACCTAGTTTTCATAGTTTTTCGCTCTATATATATTTTTTATTAGAGCAAGTAATGCGTTGCCAACAAAGTTATAAGGTAAAGTGCTATTAAAGGTTAAAGAGATGAAGAAAGAAGAATATTTGTGTATCGCTGCGCTAGCGAGGATATTTGTAACGCGGCTGTCATTTTGAAAACCCAAATAAAATTTAACGAAAATATCCTAAAGTAAAGCTAGTTACGTACGCGTTCGTAGTTATGTACGCTCATAACGTAGAGAAAATAACATTATCGGTATTGTTTACTCGTGAAATTGCCTTGTAAAAACGCTTTAACAAAATTCTGTCTCAACTCATTATTATCAAGGGAAATTATGGATATATTGAAACATATTAAAGGGGTAAATTGTTGAAAACGGTTATTTATTTATACTGTTATAAAACTGATTAATCGTATTTTATATCCTGATAATGGAAAACATTATATAACCTGACTGATTAATCATATATTTTATTATATTAGATTAGATTATTATATGTATATATGAATATTCGGAGTATGTCCTGAAGTTTTCTTATATGAATTATTTCTATGAGTGTCAACACTACTTGGTCTCACGTTCTCACTTTACCTGTATGTGTGATGTGGAATAGCCTGACAACTCTTGTTCAACTGTAATTCTCCTTTTAGTATCGTTTTATGATATTCATTATACCAAACTGTTGCAATTAAATAATCAAATTTATTCCAATGTCTAGCGACATTGTACGTGTGATTACTAGATAAGGAAAGATCACCCCCATTCTTCCCGTTGGAATTTAGCTTAATGAATGCAATAGGCTGCCAACTGATGGAAAGATAAGCATCTCAAAAAAATAACATACTAAAACTTTGCACACCGGTAAATATATAAATATATATATATATATATATATATATATATATATATATATATATATATATATATATATATATATATATATATATATATACATATATATATATATACATATATATATATATATATGTATATATATATATATATATATATATATATATATATATATATATATATATATATATATATATATATATATATATATATATATGTATATATATATATATATATATATATATATATATATATATATATATATATATATACATATATATATATATATATATATATATATATATATATATATAATAAATATCTTCACGCAATTCCCAATACAGGGGCAGACAGAGGTCTAGTCTAGACAATTAAGTCCCTTCGACCTACCTTCCACCGAAGATATTTTCCGGATAACGTGACAAGTGGTGAGCCTGTCGCCATCTTTATGTCCAAGCTAACGAGGTAATTCGTACATAAGTTTTTGAAAAACCCATTGGTACAAGCCTGCCACCTGGGGATCGAACTCGGATCTCTTAACTCGAAATTGCGACCACTCAACCACTCAGGTATCGTGATGAACACACCGGTGATGGGCAGAATCGTCTAAAATGCAAGACGTCTGGTGATCGCAATGAATGACAATCTGCGTGCGAAGCGTGGCGATCACTAAAATCCGCAAACCTTCTTTTCGGGAGGCTTATGCCCTGCAGTGGATTTTAATAGGCCGTCAATCATCATTATTATCCTTATCATAGGATAATAATGATAATTGACTGCATATCTAATTACACAATATTGTAAAACCACAATGTGTAATGATATCTTGGGACTTGTATTTGTCGGGATCTTGGTATCAGTACAGTTTAGAGATGTAAAAAATTTAAAATAATACTACTGCTATCACTGAGATTAGAAACTGAGTCGCAGCTATTAAACCTACGTGACATTTGTAAGAAAGCAAAAATTTAGGGAATTTATTACTTAGTAGTACTAACATAAAAGCCAAAGAAATGAAAGCATGTTAATAAAGATGGCTCTTATGATCTAATAATTACTTTTCTACAACAATTTACCTTACCTACTAGCGATGTAAATCTTTAATATAAAAATAAAACTGGATTTAACGAGGATATACGATGAGTAACATGCTTCTACGAAATCTACGTAGGTACTAGATGTTATAGAAATATTTACCTTCTGAATTAGAATACGTAATATGAATATTTAACGAGCTTGTTACGGAACACAGAATCTCAATATTAATATGAGTAATTGTAACTGTAAGCGTAAAAGACCATGGCATAGATTCAAGATATTTTTTTTTTTCGCTTGTGTGCGGTTGTTGAAGCTTCGCATGAAAAAACGTTGGCAAATCTTACATGGAGAGATTTATAGCTATAAAATTACAGATCCGTTATTGGCCATCTGATTATTCACGCGTATTGAAGATTGACTCAGTATATTATATAATATTAGAGTTGTTAGAGAACTTAACAATTTAGGCATTTAACCGAAGTTTATTTGGAACATCGTAATAAGTGTTGATACTTTCGACGATGCAACACACGAGATGTAACACCTTTTTTTATACGTGGGGAAATACCTAACGTACACCTGCCCCCGCGGGGACAAGGACGGGTGATGTCTGGCTCGTACCGACGAAAATCAGTAATTAAGTCAATCAGTAAGAAATATTATTAGTTTTCTTTCTGCGCATTCTTTTATTTCACGAACTGTAATACATCAAATACATTGAAAGTTCCGATTTGGCTTTTTTATTTTATTTTGTAGACTTTTAACGCATTTGACTACCATGTGTCAAATTCAAATATGTGATAAGAGGCAGCATTGAGAGAAAGTAGGTACTTCTTTAATTTTTACTTCTTTAGTACCTTAAGCACTACTAAATTGTTTTACTCTTTTCTTTTACAAATAAAACGTTTATAGAAAATCTTATCAATATCTGTGTGATGAATACGAATGTTTAAACTCAAGTCGTGGATGTTTATACATGTAAATATTTGTCAATGTAAATATATTGTACTAATGGCTTGAACACTAAGACGGCAAAAGGTGCATCAACTGTCATGTTGTCCCAAATTGGCTTAGACAAAAAGTCTGTCTACCTCAGTAATGGGAATATTTATTTTATTTTAATCAAAACATTCACATTTTAACTTTGTTATTATATTTATAAGAACGCCGTGAAGTTTTACAAGAATTTCTCTGCAGTTAGAACTTCAACCCGACGAGAAAACGACACTTGACCGTCTGTAGTGTAAACAGTCACTTTTCAAACACTCGCTACTAGCCACTGTACTTGTTCTAGCCACTTCTCTTAGCACTACAAAATTTGATAGTTTTAAATTTTCAAATTAATGGCTTATATGTCTTTCAAATTTATAGCTTTCAAATTTATAACTTATGGATAATGTGTATGTGAATACACATTATCCATATAGTAAGGCACAGCGTAAGAATATAACGTGCGGTTTTCTCTTAAAATGTGATTATAGGAAAAACCTTCAGAATGACATTTACATATAGACAGACGCTTAATACCGGCACATAACATGATAACCATTTCGAAAAATACCTCAGTAAAAGTAATCTGACACGTAGTAGGGAGAGGGGTTTACAATTCGAGATGTACCAACGTAAGAAACTATACCCTGCAGTGGACTTTTAGAGTCCGTTATGTATTTGTGAATGTATGATAGATGATGTTATTAAATTATTATGTTGCCTTTAATCGCAAGGAGTCGACATGGCAATAACGCTATATCATTGTCAGTAAGACACAGTTGTGAATAACTTACAAGTTCAATTTATGTTCAGCATCCAGCGAAGCAGAAACCTGTTGTGAAACTGTTCATACTATACGAACTTCGACATTTACTTCAATTACTAGTTTAACTGGACAGGATGTTAATGACATTAGAAACCTTATTGATTTTATTTGAAAAAAAAATTATCTTCACGCTATTCCCTATACAGCTGCAGACAGAGGTCTAGATAATAAAGTCCGTTTGACCCACCTTTCATTAAAGATTTTTTTTTTTGGCAACAACACAGGTGAGTCTTTGTCAGGGCGAGTCTTCTCTTTATGTTCAAGCCAACAATATAATTCGGACAAAGTTTTTACCCAACCATTACCCAACCCCAAATATATATCTAGTCCGGCCAGAAGTTCTGTTACAAATGAAAATGCATTTTTTAATGAACTAATGTAATATTGTTAAAATTTATACCAACATAAATTTTTCATTACGACTGATACGAGGCTTTCGAAGTGCCTGAAATATGACTGACGGCTTGATACTCACTTTCTGCAAGGCGATCACTGTCATCCTATTTTCTCCCAACACCCCATTCCATATTGTAATTTGATAATGAACACGAAAAAATATGTGAAATTGCTCAAAATCGAAAGAAGTTTTTTAAAAATATACGTGTTCCAAATTTAAAATAATTAAAAAGTAGAAAAAAGAAAAGTTTTTATGTAACGGTATTTATGACCAGACTAGTTAGACGCATATAGTTAATGAAAAAAATAGATAAGTAGCAGGTTTCTAATGTCTATTCTCTTTAATAAAGGCCTTCTTTGTATTTTGAACCTAAAATAACTCTAACTGCGTTAATGTTGCTTGATTCCAAACTTCTTATTGAAATTCGTTTGTTGTATTTAAATAAAAGGTACCTGGAAGCGAAAACCGAAACATTACACCACTTCGTACCTACGTAAGATACGTAGAAAACTTTTCAAACTCAGACAAATTTATGATGCAGGTACTGTTATCAGTTTTTAGCATTAGGTAAATCGACTGGGATTACCAGAAGTTGTATATTTTAGTAAATCTTGACTGTTATTACGAAATAAAGTTTAATAAAAAGTTATTTTTATTTGATGTTTTAAAAAAGTAATAACCAGGCCTATGACAAGTTAAGTAAGCAAAATGTAGCCAAAACTGCGTAGCTGTTTAATGTTTAATGTTTCTCTTCATACTATTTCAACGTAAGCAAACAAAGAATCCCGTTTCTTTGTTTGCTTGCTAAAAACCGCGTGACTGCGCTACAAACTGCTGAAATTCTTATACTTTAATGTTACTGCCTTCGATGTCTTCCACTCCTTAAGATTCACAGGCAGGGAATATTTTTACCACTAACCGCCTTTTCCTCTTATACATTCATTATTTATAAGGTCCAATAAAGGTAAATCAATAGATGAAAATTTGCTTTCCTGCTCAAGTAAATCAGTCTCTGAATGTCATTTACTTTGATGCTACTATTAAAGACTTGGCAGTTATTTATTTTCACGTTTCATTTCTCGTTTTGAACAAATAAAATGATCGTCACGAAGACACATTTGCCTTCAATGGTTACTGTTTGTTTATGGTTTGACAAATTTACGATGATAATAAAATCAAACCATTCTTTTGAGGTAAATGTTTAACAAAACAAAAGAGACAAGACAAATTTTCTGAATAAAACAAGCCACTGGTTGTTATTATATGAAATAACGGAATATTATTTATTTTTATAAAACCAAATTATGGAAATGTAAGAAATGTTGCGCTCATTTAAAATTAGTATTACCTATTAAAAACTCTAAAAGTCGCGATAGCTGAGTGGTTGGGTGGTCGGAATTTCGAGTCAAGAGATCCGAGTTCGATCCCCAGGTGGCAGGCTCGTACCAATGAGTCTTTCAAAAACTTATGTACGAATTATATCGCTGCCTTGGTCATAAAAGCCTGCGACGGGCTCACCACCAGTTACGTTGTCCCGAAAATATCTTCGGTGGAAAATGGGTCAAAGGGACTTAATTGTCTAGACTAGACCTCTGTCTACCTCTGTATATGGAATTGCGTGTAGATATTTATTTTTTATTTTATTTTTTACCAAAAATTTATTTTTTATTTTATTTTTTTACAAAATATACTATATAAGAATTGGCTCTACTGGCATATATTCTTGAAGTCATGTGTTTTTTTATTGTATTATATATTTTTTGAACATTCTTGTATTGTCTTGAACGTAAATAACTGCTCCTCAGAATAACCACATTGTTTGTTCTACAAATGTTCTCTTGGCGAAATTGACAAAAGCATTTGAATAGTTAACGAAGCCGCCATATTTTATGTCGTTAGGTGCTAATATTAGTCAGCAACCTAATTTATTACTTCACGTTTATCATTATTTATCTAATTCAAAATATAAGATTTTCAAATTGATACAAATTATTCCATAACAAATAATAGAAAGCTTAAATTATTTAGTCAGTAAGAAAAAGAAATTAAACTAATAGAACCATAAACTACTTTGAATTTTTAAAAGATAGCTACACCAACACCTAATATTTTGGTACAAAGAAAATGGTGTCTTCGTAAGGAGTCAGTCAATAATTATTTTTGTATTTTTTTTCTTTGGATAAAGTTCCGTACAGCAAAGATTGGCAAGAAACGAATTCAAGCAACATAATGGTATATTTTTATCGAAAATGCTAAAATAGTAAGATTTGTATCAAGGGTTTTGACACTAAAATAGCCACAGGCTAACATACTGACTGACACCTAAAACTCCTAAGTGAAATCTGAGTCGAAATAGCTAATTTGTTTTGACCTTTGACTATGCTAATATTGAGTATTGAGTGAAAACTTTACCTGTCACCAGAAAAGCCCTTTTTTGGGAGGAAAATTTTGTCAGTATTCGGGGACCTGGCTACAATTCCTTAAGCATATCCGCAACTTATAATAGTCACCTAGTACCTAGAGAGCATGATCCATTTCTCGTTAAGTAGGGAGTAGGTAGCCTAAGTATCTTATTATTCGGGATTTATAAGTATTTTAAATATAAAATTTGTGTAAGTTTTGTTTCTGTATATAAAGCAATGATTTAAAAAATATCAAGAATGGTGCAATTTTTAATAAGTTTTAAAACATTTAAGTCATCCTAGACTTTTTTTTATTAAAATAGTATAAATAAATAAATAATTTTCATGCAATTCCCAATACAGTAGGGGTAGACTGAGGTCTAGTCTAGACAATTAAGTCCCTTCGACCCACCTTCCACCTAAGATATTAACGATATAATTCGTACATAGTTTTTCTTGAAAAACCCATTGGTACGAGCCTGCCAACTGGGGATCGAACTCGGGTCGACTCGAAATTCCGACCACCTTACCACTCGGCTATCGTGACTTTAATATTATAATAATACATATTTTATTTCCTTTTATTTTAATACTATTAAAATAATGGGAAATAAAAAATCTGTTAACTTGGGCGAGATTCGAATCCGTCACCTGCGCACGTACCTGCCGTACCGTGGCAACGTAAGAGCGCTGTGCGTGGTGCTATGGCAGTGGTATGGAGTTAAGAATCCCCGGACCATTGTGTCCTCAACGCATTAGTTGAAATTTTTTTACGTAATTTACTTACGTCGTCTTTTTATTCTCAATTATGTTTAATGGGGATAAGGAACTACCTCTCTATTTACTAAAATAAAGAATGTAAATATTGAACGGAAACCTTTTCCACGTCGCACATCGACGCAGAGCGATTGTATCCGAAGCAGGCCAATTTCCTGAACTTTGAAATTTCGACGTCCTTTTAGTCTCTTTAGTGTCAGATTTTCCTTTATTCTATTACGTGATATGGGTTTTGGCGAATGGAATAAGAATGCCTGCTCAATTTTATCTTAATCCTCGTTTTCAATCTTAACGATTAGTGTTTTATCATCAAACATTTGTCAACAAAAATATTTATCACATCTTATCGTCATTCATCGACAGTTGTTTTTTAATCTTAATCTATTTTTTAATTATCGTTTCTTATTGAGGTTTATCTGGAATTAGGTTAATCAGAAAGAAACTCCGAACAAGAGTCTTTACGGGAGTCAGTGACGACCAACATCCGTATAAACACAACACTAGAGTATCTGTAAGGCCTACTTTCACAAAAGGAACAGGTAAAGGGGAATGACCTATTCAGTTACCTCACTCATCGATCGAAACACAGAATCCCAAAATTCCTCTATTTCTCGCCTGTATTTAGTCACGGTCTCGTCTCGATCGAGTCGATTCTTTACAATACTCATACAGAAGCCAGTCATATTCTTATTCAAAAGCAGTAGGCGCCGTTGGTAAAAGATTTGTTTTGTTGTTAAGTGTGTGTGAACTTTGAAAAGTTGAAAATTGGAATATTCGTACCAGTATGTGACCATCGTAGTTCGACAGATTTTTTCTTGTTAACAAGCTAATCCGGATAATCATAACCGGATTCGATATTTACAATAAAAAATAATGAATCTAAAAATTTATTATTTTTTCAATACAAAAAAAAAATTACCGAGTGGTCGAGTGATCGAAATTCGAGCCAAGAGAGCCGATTTACGACTTATATCGTTGGCTTGGTTATAAAGACGACGACGGTTGTCCCAAAAAAATTGTCTTCGGTGGAAGGCAGGTCGAAAGGACTTAATTGTCTAGACCTCTATTTACCACTGTATTGGGAATACGTGAGTTATATTTATAATACATGAAAAAAGTACGTGAAGATCATAATACGAGGCAGTTCCTTTCTGGTTACCCTATCAAGGCTGATATGTGAAAACATATTTACATAATAAAATAAGTAATACAATGCAATTTTGTATGACAAAGAACACACAAATTTTTCCTTCACTCAAATTATTTGTAAGGTACATAATATACCTTCAAACAACCTGAGCATTGAATCTATTTAGTAGTCTTCGGCGCCTCGGTTATACCAATAAATTCCAACAATGTTGCCAAATGTTCAGTGCGCTGTCGATAAGATTGCGTTTGAATTTAAAATTTGAATACTGTTATATAACTTCCGTGTTATAAATTATTACTTATACAAAGTGTTTCAAGTTCTTGAAAGTTCTGAGTAGAATCGAATGTTATTTTCTCCAATAACAAATAATTTTACATTAACATGTCTGTGCCGGTAGCCAAGTTGGTAGTAACTTGCCCTTAGAAGCATGGGGAATCGCGTCTCGCTAGGAGCGAACATTAGTATGTTGAATGTAAGTGATTGTACTCGAGTCACGGATTTTTATAAGTATATTTCAATATTAATCTAAGTGCCCATGCAGGTATATTGGACACCACCACCGGTGACGTTGTCACGAACAGGTTAAGGTGAAAGATGAAAATGTGCAGAAAATTAATAAATAACCTTCTTCTTTATCAAGAGTTACATAGGCCTCCCTTTAAGCTTTCCACAAACAACGGTCCCCAGACACCTGCATCCATCGACTGCCCGCAACATTTTGCCAGTCTTCACACCATCTCTTTTGGGATTTGTCCTACACTGCATTAGCCCATTCGAGTTTATCATTCACACTTACATACTTTTCCTACAAGTACCGGTGTAACAAATGTTACACCTTCCCCTGTGAATACCCTTCAAACGTGTTCGAGTTTGAAGGGTATAAGAAGCATTAAAAAAAGAAGGTTATGCTGATATGCAATATTTCAGAACACCTTTTTTACCTGTTTTCAGTTGTTAGCCACTTACTACTATAAAGCCATTTGTAAAGTATGAAAACACACAGGTTTAAATGAAAACGTACGTAAAGTAAAGGTACGGTAAATGAAAACGTGGTGGGATCTTCTTACAACGTCATTACTTTATTTTTATTTCTCCTTAAAATTTAAGTTAAATGATTGAAAGATAAAGTTCCAAAATTAAATTAGGCATGAGCGTAGTTTAGATAACACAAATATACTAAACAATTGCGTAATCGATTATATATAAGTTAATTTAGACTACATTTTAATAATTCTTGACGAAATCGCGTGAGCCTGCGGGTAGATAAAACTAAGAGACACGGTTTATTTGGTAAGCACACTAACTACGGATACTATGGGTACTGTCTTCTGGTCAGTCGCACGCTATTTCGCGAGAGAACATTTCTACAATGCTAAGTTAATCTTATTCATATATTTCTATTAAATTAAAGAGATATTTAAGAAATCAAATGACTCGGGTAGAATTCGAATCCTCGACCTCTGCCGTATCGAGAAAACGCTTTTACCTCAGAGTCACCGTGTCCTACAAGCATCAGTTGAAGCTTTTATCTTCTTTAAAGAAATCTCTCCCTTTTATTTACGCCTGTTGTGGCGAAGATATTCTAACTTCCAGCTCAATGTCCGTAACTTTACAGCTACGAAACATTAATACCATAACGCTATCCACACCTTTGTTATGTTATTTTAAATGAATTTTTTGAAGATTTTCTTATTAAATTAAGGAGAAATTAAAAAAATTAAAGAAATTAAAAACATGTTATATTTTTGTTAAAATTATTTATTATTAAGGGGATTAGCATTGCATAAATACCTATAATATTATAATGTTTTACTTTTCTGGCGGACTTGCATTTTTGTGTTAAAATATAAACGAGTTTTTTTAATTTTAAATAAAGTATTAATTAATTTTTAATAAAGTAATAATTTCCATAAGAAAAAATAAGCCACGATAGCCGAGTTTTTGGGTGGTCGGAATTTCGAGTCGAGCGACCCGAGTTCGATCCCTGGATAATGAGTTTTTCAAAAACTTATGTACAACATTTCATCATTGGCTTGGACATAAAGACGGCGACGGGCTCACCACCTGTCACGTTGTCCCGAAAATATATTCGGTGGAAAGTGGGTCAAAGGGACTTAATAGTCTAAACTTGACCTCTGTCTACCACTGCGTGAAGATATTTTCTTTTATTTAAAAAAAATAAGGAAATTTAAAGATGTCAATAACAATATAACTGACAAATATACTAATCTAACTGACATAGAAATAAACAAAATAGTAAGTTTTCTAAAATTAAAAAAAAATTGAGTCTTGATATAATTTCAGTGACCTTGATATTTTAAATAATTGCAAAATCTAAAACAACAGCATATATATGTGTGTGAATAGTTTACGTGTATTTGCAGTCCTAATTTACATATCATGTAAATTTCTTAAAATGTGCTCTTAAAAAAGATTTAACGTACGGCTTAATTTAACCCAAGAGATCTGTCCGCCATTAATTAGGTCGGAAGCTCTCAGCTTTAGTGGTTTTTGCGGCGACAATTGACGTATGTCCTCCCCACATGGGTTCAGCCTTACGCGTGTTACATTTTAGACTTTTGGTTTGTTTACGCTGAAGACCATAATTACGTTGTTAGGCGTATTAAGTTGATATACATTTGTTTTGAGCCTTTGAATTATAAATTTTTCTCGGTTACATTGTGTAATGTTTTGTACTATTCCATTGTACAGTATGTGACTTTAACATATCTTATATAATTTGCTTTGTTATTGGCATATTGTGTATTTGTGGTGATATTCTTTTTTTAATTTACTTTGCACTCAAGAAAATGTTAAAAAAACAGTTGTAAATATTTTATCATGATATAAAGTCGAGTATTCGCATTGCGGCAGTTTGGCAGTTAGCTCGGTCAACTTTACAGTCATGATATAAAGTCGTGTAACTCGTATTCCTAGCACGACAAAGTCTTCTCAGGTCAAACCCTCGTAAAAATGGGAGAAGGCCTTTGAACGGCAAGTGGATGGTAATAAGCCACTTAAAGTTGATATTTTCTTTCATGATATTACTTCTATTTCAATAATCAACCACAGATGCATGTAACACTAAACGATATGAAAGAGTTCTTTGCATTCACTTATTCGTTAGTTCCTTCCTTGCGGTACAGAATAATTATAACAATGAACAAATCACAACATCGACGTCTGCATCCTTTTCCAGATTTTGTCATTTTTTCATATCATAGTATAATCAAAGGAATTAACTATTTAAAAACAGATGAAGTGTAAGTTTGTTTATTATTTAAATTAAATGGTGAGGCTATATATTCAAGTTTGTAGTATGTAATAGCTTAATTTGGTTTTTAATAAAATACATTAAGTTATGTAAAACAATAAAGTAATAGAAATATTAGCCGATCAGTCGATGGAAAGTCGATAGAGTAGTTTTCAAGATAAGTATGCATATTTTTTGTGTAGAGTTGTATAATTTTGTAACGTTTTCAAATATATTCAGAACCAGATATATTGAATATTAACAGAACAAGATACCGCTTATCGGAGATGCATTAATGCATCATTTATAAATAGCCGTATATAATTTTTATTTATATTACATTTATCTTTCTTAGACTTATATACAGTACAGATAATGCAATATTCATATTTTAGGCCAACCGGCTGAATACTTATTCCTATTGATTTTTACTATTTTCAGCTTGACTTGAGCCTCAAAGTTGTGATGTTATAAGTATATTAGTTTGCTACTTACTCGTGGTGGTTTTTTTTATGCAGTGTATTGATACACTATTGGTGCTTTTACGGGAGTATGGCGCAAAATTTGCTACATGGTCTGCGTAAGATGTTTTTTCTAAAAAATGGAATACATATTAGACATACAAATATTAATAGTCAACACAGCCGTAGTCGCGTTACAACTCTTGCTTTATACACAATTGACAGGGTGCCCACCCACGGCCAGCAAAATTAAATTATAAATAGCAATTTATCAAGAACTGTAACTACTATTCTACCATGAATAAGTCACGACAGTCGAGTGGCTGGGTGTTTGGAATTCGACTCAAGCTACTCGTGTTCTATCTCCGGGTGGCTGCATCGTAGCAATGAGTTTTTTCAAAAACTTATCTACGATTTATATCGTTAGATGGGTATTAAGACAACGACAGTAACCACATGTTACGTTCTCCCGAAATAAGCTCCAATAAAATGTTAGTCGCAACTAAATTATCTAGAACTACTTAATTTTAAGTTAATTGCCATGTTTCTGTTATAATAATAAACAAAATGATTTTGTATAACTAACTATAAACCTATTCAAATAATATTAATTCAAAACATAACCGACACTAAAAGAAACAACATTTAATTCATTTTATTTTGTAATTTGTAGCAGTTTGGTACATTTAGTAGTGGTTTGGTGTTATTTGTAGCTTTATAACGCTCTTGTTTTAACATTTATTAACTTTTCATTTTAGAAGATTTATTTCCTGTGTATATAGTAACTATCGCTTAAATTTAGTAAGTAACTATCGCTGTTTTGATGTATTTTGTTTATTGCAAGTTGTTATTTTTGTTAATAATTTTTATTTACACATACAGCTTTTATAAATGTAAAGAAAATAATTCTTCGCTCTGAAAGCGTAGTGCAATTTAAAGAACAATTTTAACCATTACGTAACATACTTCATGTTTAGTTCAAACAAAACTTGAAAGCACACCTACAATGTGTACTAACGGATGGTTGATGTGACTTCTCGTAGTTGAGCTCATAAATGCATATTCATATTATATATAACACATAATAATATAATATATAAGGCTTGATTATATAAGTTAATTAGTATGAGATATATATAAGTCACGATAGCCGAGTGGTTAGGTGGTCGAAATTTCGAGTCAAGAGACCCGAATTCGTTCCCCAAGTAGCAGGCTCGTACCAATGGGTTTTTCAAAAACTTACGTACGAATTATCGTTGGCTTGGACATAAAAACAGCGACGGGCTCACCACCTGTCACGTTGTCCCGAAAATATCTTCGGTAGAAGGTTGATCGAAAGGACTTAATTGTCCATACTAGACCTCTGTCTACCCCTGTATTGGGAATTGCGTTTGAAGATGATGAAAGGTGGTAGTAAATTCATACGCGATACCACACTTCAACGTATTCTAAATTATACTATACGCGATAGAAGGTGTAATGTATTTAAATTATGCACGTACTTCCAACAAACTATATAATCTAAACTAAAACGTTGTTTAGGTTTGTAAAGTGTATTTGCAATGTAAACCTACAGAGCGAAGCAGTTTCATCCAATAACATGCTAACATATTAAGTTCTAGAATTATTTAGATGCTCATGTTTTATTTATACATTAAATGGAAATAAAGCAACATCGAGAGTAAACTTGCTAAGCGTCTCGGGTGAAGGATCGGTAACTGCCCTAAAAATACGATAAGGAACCCATCAAACAGTTGGTTATCGGCTCGGAAAACGTAAGACCAACCTTTCATGAATAGTTAAAAGGTGAGGCGGCCAAGCCGGCGTTCACATAAAAATTATTTCACGAACCCTTTCATAAAATAGTACATAAGTTATTAATAATACCGCCCTTAATTTCATTACACCAGCATAAAGATAATAAAGATTCATTAAAAGACATAACGATCTCGTGCCGAAATACCGTAATGTACACTTCCATAACAATGATCATTGCACGTAAGGAGAAATAAGTTTCACAGTTTGTGAGAGCTCTACAGCTGTCTGTGTGGGTTAAGGCTTATTCAGATGGAGGCATGCGCGGTATGGTCCCGGCACAGGGTATGCACAGTGCCGTTAGACGTCACGGAGCTCGCGTGCGAGTAACGTTCCGCGAACCTTGCTATTTCGCAGGTTAACCCCGTGTTACTTACGTAAGTCAATAAAGTGAATATTCAATATAAATATAAAGTTTAATGGTACTGTAAATCTTTAGTAATTATTACAAATAACAAAATATATTTTTATTAATTTATTGAATCTCAGGCGATTGTAAAAAGGACAGAGTGAGCAATCATAAGTGGGTGTTAGATATCAAAATGTTGTTAGGGGTTTTAGTGTGACGCTAATTTTGTTTGGGGAACGTCATTTATTTCAAGGTAATTAAATACAACGATTTTTGTAGTATTAACATTTCGTGACAGTTTCCTATAGAATGTGTTAATTGCTGTATATTTGGCTTGACAAAGTGCCAAAAATGTTGTGCAATTAAAATGTTTTTAATTATCTTCACCAGACCCGACTGGATTGTTAATTGTAAAAGAGTATATATTACCTGCTACATATTTTTTTAATATCAGATATAAAGATTTTTTTATTTATTATTTAATAAATATATATGAAATATTTAGCTTTTCCTTTAATAATTTTCTCTTTTATTCCAAGTAACTTAAAACACATAGGAAATTTTGTAATAAAAGCTTTTCCAGTGTAATATATCAAGAATTGCATATTCACATATAAATATTTACATGCAAATTACGCCGCATATATAAAATTTTAAATATTTTTATAATTTAAAATTCAGATCAAAAATACTAATATTATGCAATTTTTATTGAATTTTTGAAGGATTTAAGTTATGCTGAACTTTTTGTCATTAAATTAAAGAAAAAAATTCAGCTGACACGCGCGGCATATTAAGAGTTTTGAACATTTTGTTAAAATTTTTTATATATCATATTATAATCCCATCAGCATAATTTATTTTATGTAATTTTATATTGAAATTTTAATTAAATTTTTAAGTGGATCACTGCAATAAAATAAATTTTTTGCATGCAGACAAGAGTGCCAAAAATTTTGCGCACTGCGTCGCTTCTTACACAGAAAATATAAGGTGCAAATCTGCCAATATTAAGTGTAATTGTATTAATTATATATTTACATCTATTAAAAAACAACTGGCTAAAATAGGTTAATCGGTAACAAATTAAGATAATACGAATACTATACTAACCTATTTTGCAGAATGTTATTTTAGTTAATTTTATGATTGTTGAAAAAATCAATCATATAAAAAATAAATCAATATAAAAAATACGTAAACTAGAAATACAAATGTTATTCGTTATTTGAAAAGCAAAAAGGTTGGACACAAAATTATAATATTTAGTGGCATAATTAAGAACCCTCTGAGTACATAACATAATTGGCGATCGAAGCACCAGACACCTCGCACCTTAGAAGCTGCATCTCGACACCGGTCTGCTGAATTTTTGTCAACTTTTTTTACGAGAGAGTTATATTTTTATTAGTTAATTTGAAGGCTTTTATTTATTCATCTCTTACAATACCCACAAGAAGAAAGAAATGGTGTATTCTTACGCCTATGTTAAACGGCTATACTAAGAGTATCCAGGGCGTTGGATCGGGCGACTTGGCCCTGTCTCATGGCCACCCCGTTCGCCCAACCTGAACCCCCTGGATTTCTTCTATTGGGGTTGTCGTACATACAGAGTATATTCGAAAGCCCATTACAAAATTAGGTGAGCTTCGACAAAAAATCAGACAGGCTGCGTGCCATATCAATAGTAGGAATCGTGCGCGACGCATAAAAAGATCATTTCTGAGGCGATGTCGTGCCTGCGTTAATGCTGATGGTAAACAATTTGAACGTTTATTGCAATGCTTATATTGTTAGAAACTTCTAATCTTTATTGAATACACACACACACACACACACACACACACACACATCTTGCAACAATATCAATTTTACAAAAATATGTCATGTGTTTGTTGTTTTCCTAAAGTATTATACTATTTTAGAATCTTGGATAGTTGTAGAAACTTTTTAAAAAATTTCCATAGTAGTTTCAGTGTTTTTTTTACACCACCATGAGTGAAAGTGGACTGAAAGTTGAAATCATGCAAAATTGTAGGGAAAACATTAATTTTGATGATATTTATGTAAAACTAAACGTATTCAAAATTGCGATATAATAGATTTAAGAATTGCGATAGATAGAAGTGCTACTTAGGTTGCTGTTACAAACAGAAAATCCCCAACTACTATACAAGCACTACACTCAACACCTGATAACATGCGCCACCGCAACAGAGTGCGGAAGGATGTTGTTAAGTCTATTCACTTGATAATGCCTCCTTAACAAGCAAATAACAAAAGCGAAACGTACGTCGCATAATAATCGTACTAATTTTATGATCACAAATTTTTCCGCAAAATTCCATAAGCGTGTTATATCTTACAAAGTTGACTATACTGTGGACTGTATACTGTAGACTTGCAACACACATATTGTTGGAGATATGACATTCAAGTGTTACAAGCAGATGGCTTCCATATATTTATAAATACCATTCCTACCGTACAATACAATATTACCGTATATAATTTTAGCTTTAAATTTTACCTTTTTATTTTATTTTTAAATTTTACTCACCGATTTTTATCGTATCGCCTGCACTGTGGTTCGTGTTCAATTCCCGGATTGGATTTCACATCACTTTTTCTACATTTTCTCGAGTCCGGGTGTTTGTGTTACTTTCTTTGTGTTATTTTGTACTTGCCTAATTTTTTGGTCTTCTAAGAAAACTATTTAATAAACAGCTTATTTATTGGTTATCAGCATATTTGACAAGCGAAATAATAGTCGTGGAACCTGGTACGATATTTATTTTTGCTTGTCTTTGAAAACCAAGTCAACAAATGTTGACTCGGTTTTTAAGCGGTAATTTTTAAGCATAATTACATAGATTATCAAGGATTTTAATTCAATTACCTGTTACGACAACAACTATACGAACAAGGATGGAGGCATTATTAATATGAAACGGTTAAAAGTATTGTATTATTATAAGAACACATAGTAACATGTTTTTACCCATAAATAATTTGTAAAACAGGAATATAGCATAATTCTACTGACGTCAGTTTTTTCATATGCCACTTAAATATGACGACGGTGCATGGTGAGTTCGGCCTTGAACTGCTTTAGCTCTACGGGAGATAAGTTGTTAGGTGTATAGAATTATATAACTTTTGCAGTAATTTTATATGCATCCCAAAATTTTTAATTACTATATGCTTAAACATTTAATATATAATCACGCCTATACTATACCTTTACAACATATCATATAGTACAGACTTACCATCTGTCACATTGATTCAATTGGCTCCGGTAAAAGTGGGACGTAAACTTACTAAGTCCTCTTGTCACAGTATTAGGTGATGCGAAAAATATAATGAATGATAAATAATCAAACTTAAATATTTGACAATTTTGTATCATAGCATCGTATCCGGTAAGAACGGCGTCACACGATGTTTCATAAGTCTTCATATTTATGATAAATAGACAGCTTTTACTGATGCGCATTAAAAGAAAATGAATGGCATCAAAAAGATGAAAAACCGTAATTTATACTATATTAAAGCTATAAAAGCTGCCAGTATATGAAAGATATTTCGAAATAAAGACACTTAAAATATATTCCAAGAGAAAAAAATCTCCGGAATTTGTTGCGCAGAAAAGATATTTGTGAAAAATTGCGAATGCTTTTAATTATATTTGTAACAAATATGAGATGAGATGGATTACATAATGTTGTGATAATATATTCCAAGAATAATCATCAATAATTAATAATCAGTTAACACTATGAAAATAAGTGAGCATTCGAAACCAGAAGAAAATTATATTAAATATAAGAAAACTCTATAATGAACTTACCCTTTTTCTTTGTATCATCAACGTTTTAGTATAACAATTATACCGTCTCAATAAAAATATAAAACCATATTATCCCTCCTTTAACATATACATCTTTTTAGACAAGTAAATTTTTATTTGTTTTCAAAAGATGCCCTATTCATCAAATTTTATAAAATGGTGCTAAACTATCGTCCAATATTTCTAAGACAAAACGTCTAATAAACATTTGCCTCACCAATTACTTGTAAACATGTAAGTTACTGGTACATTTTGAAGGCAACGTCACAGGTGGTGAGCCCGTCGCTGTCTTTATGTCCAAGTCAACGTTATAATTCGTACATAACTTAGTAAGTTGGCTTGGACGACGGCGACGGGCTCACCACCTGTCACCCGAAAATATATTCGGTGGAAAGTGGGTCGAAGGGACTTAATTGTCTAGACTAGACCTCGGTCTACCCTTGTATTGGTAATTGCGTGAAGATATTTATTTATTTATAAAAACTGCCAGACATGCTCATATCATAATACTGAAACGCAATATGATTATTCAAAAATTCAAAGACTTCAACAAATTAAATATCTAGGTTTAATTATTCATGATAACCTTTCATTAAACCATTATATCCATCTTCTATCAAATGGAATAAGAAAACTAACTTTTGCTTTCAAACATTTACGATGTACACATTTACCTTTATTAAAACTTGTATATTTTACTTTTTATAATACTTTTTACTTATGTATCCCTTGTCAAAGTTTGTGCTATTGAGTTACTACCTGGGTAGGTGCACCTAAATCATTAAACTAAATGTGAGCAAACAGAACTTTTAAAAGTAGCCAATTTGAAACCTTTATTATATTACACCAAATACCTCTATTTAACACAAGGTTTAACAGTTTGCCAATGTTTCATTTTTTATACTACTATTCAGTAATATTTGTTAATAACTCTTCCTAGCACAAATGCTAATAATAAAAGAACGTTATAAATTAATCTAATTAAATAACTTGTTTATTCACTTGTTATTATTGCAGATAAAGTTACGAAAGTGGTTGAGTCATCAGACCTCGAGTCAAGAGACCCGAATTCAATCCCCAAGGCTCGACCAAACCAAACCAAAGGGATTCAAAAGTAATGTACGATTTATATCGTTGGTTTGAACATAAAGACGGTGACGGGCACATTACCTGTCATGTTTATCTTCATAATACCAAATTATTGTAGAGATAATTGGGTAAGCTTACGTACTTTTACATAGATAATATTTTTAGAATCATGTGAAATCAAGCAAGAATATACAATACATATATATGAAATAATGGAAGATTCGGGTAAATAATAGGTGTGAATTTGACAAAAGAGCCTCGATATTTTGCTAGCCCGAAACTTTGTTATATTTGTTACAATTTTCTTTCCTTTCCACAGTATTAAAAGTCCAGACGCTATCAAGTTGTGCTACTATATTCTTTAGTTGAAGTTCGCCTCGTTTCTCACCAGTGAATATTTAATAAAAAACTAAATAAATATCTTTACGCATATTGCTTGTACTGGGATAGACAGAGGTTAAGGCAATTAATTCCTTTCGGCGCACCTTTCACTGATGCATTATTTGGAGCAACGTGACAAGGGACCTATCACCTTCTCAGTGCCCGTGCCAACGTCACAAATCTTATATTGCTCAGACTCAGTGTCAATATAATAGATATATAACTACTTGTAATACATTTTTCAATTGCACAATTTATCATAATTCAATACTCTTGTAAAAAAGACTTAGTAGAAATTACTTGAAGACTAGAAAGAACTCAATGTTCTCGGGATCGTATAACGGTGTTTTTAAATGTAGTGTTTTATTGTGTTTATGTGTTACCCAAAAATAGCTTTCTTTAAATAAATCCATTCATAGAATTGAAATATTAACTAAACGAGATCATAAGGTATGCTCTAGAAAAAAATGGGAGAGGCCCAAAGAAAAAAATCCCTATGAAACGAAAAATACAAGAATATAATCTACACAATATACATCATTCTGAACAACACAAAACATGGCATGGAACAAATAACGTTCATTTTATTTATTCTATTCACTACCCGCACACGAATAAATTTATTGCGACCCAATAAATTGGTGCCTTTAGGCAAGCATCCTCGAATGTACCCACCTCTGCTCTTTGTGGAGGAGGCCATTAATCAAACCAAAGAACCCCAACCTTCATTGACAAAAGTATCGTTATACATAAATAAATTACACGCACTCGGATATCACTTTCGGAAAATATTGGTAGACATGATTTGCAAAATTTATAGCAATATCAAACTTATTTAAAGTTAGAAATAATAAATGAATTGGTAAATTAAATGTTTCATACTAAAATGAACACATACAACATACGTACACACAAAAATAAACGAACTGTAAACCAACAGAACATACATACATATACTACGTCACTTAGATACTGCGACCTGTCACTGGTCTACCCAACTTAAGGGTAATATTTTCGAAACATTCCAGCCCTCTGACAAATTCTGTAATGACATTTTGAAGGCTTTTCCCTAAGTCGGCTCTTTCAATTTCCACGGGCAGAAGAAGCTCTTGCGCCTCCTTCACTACATTGTACGGATCACTATGTACAAATTCGTTTTTTTTTTTTTTCAATCGTTTGGTTCCGGAATTTGGTTTTTATTTTATTTTCGAAAATGATAAATTTGAAAAAAATTAAAGTCACGATAGCCTAATAGTTGGATGGTCGGAATTTCGAGACAAGAGACCCGAGTTCGATCACCAGATGGCAGTCTCGTACCAATGGGTTTTTTCAAAAAAAAAAAAAAACTTATGTACGAATTTATCATTGGCTTGGACATTGAGATTGCGACGGGCTCACCACCTGTCACGTAGTCTCTAAAATATCTTCGATGGAAGGTGGGTCGAAGGGACTGATTTGTCTAGACTCTACCTCTGTCTACCCCTGTATTTGGAATTGCGTGAAGATATATTTATATATAAATTTGAAAGAAGGGAAAGAGGCTACTAAATGTCGCTTCTTTTAAATTTTACAGAGAAAGTAGATTGCCAAGTGTCACGACACGTGGCAATCTACTTTCTCTGGTTACCGTCAGAAAGTGTATGACGATAAGTAAGTATTTCGGACCACAAAAAAATCAACATTTAATCGAAAATAGTTAAATTAGTGTAGAAATTTTTCAAACGCGTTTCTGAATTACTGTCATAGAGTTCGTAATAGAGCTAGTCTCTAAATTTTAAACTTAGAGCAAAAAGTAAAGAGCGGTTATCAGTAATTTTATTTATCTTATCCGGTATTAGTAATGTTACTTTTAGCATAAAATGCATCAGTACGTATCTAGGCCTAAAATAGATAAACTTAACAAAACTTAGCACGTCGGTTTTAACAGTGGTAGAGCCACGCATCAGCTTTTGTTGTTGCATGAATAGGCCGGCTCGACCGGGGTTGTACCACGAGCTCACAGAATACCGGCGTGAAGTAGAAGTTTAACAAACTTCTGCGTTTCGTCTGGTGAGTGCAGGTAGCCGGAGGCCCACACACCTCCTTCCCTAACACATGTGGGGTGGGGGCTGGGTGGATTTCTCAAAGGCCGGCAACGCGACTGCTATTCCTCCGGTATTGCAGATGTTCATGGGCAGCGGTAGTCACTTACCATCACGTGTACCACTTGCTAATTTGTCTCCCTTTTCCATAAAAAAACGATGTACGAACTTTGTAGTGACAATTGAATTTTAAAAGGAATACATATAATAGGGTAATTTTTATGATTTGCAATCATATATACAAATAAATGTCCATAACCCGAGTACAAACATTCATATTTATCTTTTTTATGGAAAGGGAGGCAAACGATCAGGTGGCTCACGTGATGGTAAGTGATTACCGCCGCCCACAAACACCCGCTATACCAGAGGCATAGCAGATGCGTTGCCGACCTTAGAGTAGCCCCCCCCCTCAGAATTATAAGGGGGGGGGGGGCTCCGGTTTCTTGCACTCACCAGACGAAACACAAAAGTTTATTAGACTTCTACTTCACGCCGGTATTCTGTGAGGTCGTGGTACTTTCCCACTCGAGCCGGCCCATTCATGCAACAACAAAAGCCGATGCATGGCTCTGCCACTGTTAATCATGCAAATGTTTTCCCCTTGCTGTAGTCAAACCTACAACCCTTAGCTTCGAAGGCAGCTTCACTAACAACTCGGATAACGGTCATCTTGTATAGGATGACTCCTAAAAGTTATACACAAATTGCTATTTTAAATAATTTTTTATAAAGTATTCCTTCAAAATAATTTTTATTTGTCCATTATTATTCAAGATAGTATAATATTGACATTTTGTTGTGTACTGGGTGCATTAATTTTCGAGAGAACGATAGTTTGGAAGAAATTATATTCTTTATGATCTGCAACTAGTTACTTGTGTGATGTAGTTTCATCTTACCAAAGAATAAATAACAATGCTATGTGGATAATTTATTCATCTATGCCCGAACCTTAGGAACTTTCTTCTTTCAAAACACGCTGGCTAATTAAATATCTAGAGGAAATTTGAAATTAAAAAGAAATGAAAAAAGTAGAAACAATCAATGACTATTATGCAACTTAAAAATTTGAAGTAACTGACAATTTTAAAAATCTACAAAAATATTTTAAAAATATTTCAAAATTTTCGAAACGCTGATAAGATAAGATGGATTGCTGTGTACCCGACGATTGCTGTAAATATGCAGTAACCCCGATTCTTCTCACACCATGTTCCCCAGTTAAATGTAGTGAAAGTACTCCAATATTTGTTCCATGTCTGCCAAGTTGCAATGAAAAACAAATCATGTATTGCTGTGAGAAGCCTCAACCACGACTAAAAATGGTTCCCTGCGGTAGTCCTTGCGAAGAAACTTGTCCAGGAAACTCCGATACGCGTTCTCAAAAATGTTGCCCTACTTGTCATCAACCAACATGCACCCCCGTGAAGACAAAATATATCATGCCTTGTTATCGATACGAAGATGGACGAATTGTAAGTCTTGGGTTATTTTTTTATATTTTCTTTTAATCTTATCAAATCGGCTTCATTACTAAACTGTTTCTATATTATATGGTGTATTGACACTTAATTCTTCTAATAAGGTCAATAAATTTGACCTAAAAATCAATTTAAAATATCTAATTTTTTACTAATATAAACTACTAGCTGTTAGCCAACTCTCGTAACTCCATTTACAAGTTTTTTCTAATTGTTTTATAAATTTGATTAAAGAAATCAGACTTTCTTGAGACTGGAGATGTTTAAACCGGTGTTTACGCCACTCGTCCACGGAGGTCGTCCTCTGTTTATCTGTCGATATGTATCTGCGAACACATTTATACACTTATTAATCCCAAAATCTCTAAAAACACGATAGCCGAGTGGTACCCAACCACTCGGTCTCGGTCGGAATTTCGAGTCAAGAGACCCGAGTTCGATCCTCAAGTGGCCGTACCAATGGGTTTTTCTAAAAAAAAACCTATGTACGAAATTATATCGTTGGCTTGGACATAAAGACAGCGACGGGCTCATCACCTGTCACGTTGTCCCGAAAATATCTTCGGTGGAAGGTGGGTCGAAGGGACTTAAATGTCTAGACTAGACCTCTGTCTACCCCTGTATTGGGAATTGCATGAAGATATTTTTTGTATTTTTTCTAAAAACACTTGATCTATGAAGATGAAATTTAGCAGGAAGATAGATTACGAGTAAGAGACGAGTAAAGGGATTTAGAAATATCGTTTTGTACAGGGTTAGCATGGGGGTGAAAGTTAGTTTAGCCAGTTTCAATAAAAGGTTCTCAATTCGCTTGTATATACTTTTTAAATTTTCTTATTATGTTAATGACCAAAATTCGAGCATGATTTTTAAAATCAATACAATTGCATCCATTTATAGCAACTAAAATTATCTTTCTTCTAAAATTCTTATTACTACATCCATTCAAATTATCATTACATTATTACACAAATGTATACAAAATGAAGAAAGTTCGTCATTTTCTAAAAGGTACAATATGAGAATAGGGATAAAAAAAGATATCATTTATGAGTTTGATGATTGATAAAAAGTATCATTTATGGTTATGAACGGATTAAGTCGCAGAGCAAAGCTAGCATAAATATATGCTAGCTTTGCTCCGCTTTGCTTGGCCTGAAACCAATGTCACTTTAAACTTGTTTTTCATTGGTTTCAGGAACAATACGTTCCGAATGTACATGGTAGGCTTCCTAAATCGGCATATAGAAGGAACGGAATTCAAGATCAAATTAATGGCTATAGAGGAGCTATTCGTTATTTGTGTACTGCAGAAAAGCAAAATAAACGCTGCATATGCACTGCCGTAGAACCCATACGTAGATTATATCCGAAAATTACTCAAGAAGTTTTATCTGTAAAACAAATGCAAAAAAGGATCTAAAAATTATACATCGAACCATTTCGTATATACTTTCTTATTATATTTGAATTTCATTGCGAATGTAAATACTTTTTTGGGACATATTATAAATGTATGTATGTATGTATGTATGTATGTATGTATGCATGTATGTATGTATGTATGTATGTATGTATGTATGTATATATGTATGTATGTATGTACATATGTATGAACGTATGTATATGCAAATTTGTATATACAATTTCCACTATAGGTACATACATGCAAAATACCACTAATCACAACATCTTTTAAACTTTACAACCGATATTCTTGAAACTTAACATTACTCATTTAACATCATCACATAAGATTTCACAAAAATTTTCTCTAAAATCATTTTAAAATTTTTCTTCTATTATCTTCATTTTCTTCTACCATTTGAAGTTGTGTATGTGGGATATACCTTTTCAAATACGACGATGGTTATTGTTAGGTTTCCGCTTAGCCAATACGGGAGAATCAGGAGTTCGAGAGCACATACGTGACGGTTTATCCAAACACTAAGATAACATGAAAATATTATGGGTTTTTTTGTTAGTGATTGGGGGTTTAAAATAAAAAAAAATCATCCGAAACTCTGATTGTCCCAAAATCGCACGGCCTGCAATTTTATTAACTCATATCTGTTTATTCCGAAATTCTTATTTATTTGTTTTGATAACATAACTAAAGTAATAGCTATCCGTATTTATGATTACTAAACAATTTCAAATCGAAAATACGAATTATATTTACGATCACTTTTTTCCATTTCATGCAGTTTTAACGAATAAACATCATTGATTAATCCTGGAAAGTAATTAGAAGCAGAACAAATGTTTTTGAAACTTTTTAAATTGTGTGGCATAAAACTTTATAAAATATTAAGCGACTAGTTACTATTAAATTGTTAAAAACAATGTCCAGTTTCGTAATAAAAGGCATTATTATTAAACTTGACAGGTGAAAGATTTGCCATCGTCTGTGTTCAAACGTAACGGCCTTCAAGATCATAAATTTATTGAAAGCGGTGGCGTGTCTTATATTCGTGAATGTCGATACGCCACATTTTTGAGCAATAATCCAACGTGTATTCCTATTGAACCAACGAAAAAATTGGCTACAGTAACCTCTAAGCAGTGATAGTTTTATACTACGATAATAGTTTCTGACTCGACAAAAATATATAACTAAAAACCTAACCCACCTTGTTTACTTTACCTATGTTATCGGTGTAACAGAAAAAGAGTAAAATGTTGAAACTATATCACACCATAGCGACAAACTAAAATATTACACGTCTATAAAAATTTAAATGTTTATTAAAAAAAAAGTCTGTTAATGCCTAATGCCTGCCAAGCGTCCGAATGTTAAATGTGCAATTAAAATTAAAATATATATTTTTCAACATTGAAACAAACTATATTTGTCAAAAGTCACTACTTTTTAAATTTTCTTCTATTATCTTCATTTTCTTCTACCATTTGAAGTTGTGTATGTGGGATATACCTTTTCAAATACGACGATGGTTATTGTTAGGTATCCGCTTAGCCAATACGGGAGAATCAGGAGTTCGAGCACATACGTGACGGTTTATCCAAACACTAAGATAACATGAAAATATTATGGGTTTTGTTGTTAGTGATTGGGGGTTTAAAATAAAAAAAAATCATCCGAAACTCTGATTGTCCCAAAATCGCACGGCCTGCAATTTTATTAAACTCATATCTGTTTATTCCGAAATTCTTATTTATTTGTTTTGATAACATAACTAAAGTAATAGCTATCCGTATTTATGATTACTAAACAATTTCAAATCACAAATACGAATTATATTTACGATCACTTTTTTCCATTTCATGCAGTTTTAACGAATAAACATCATTGATTAATCCTGGAAAGTATTTAGAAGCAGAACAAATGTTTTTGAAACTTTTTAAATTGTGTGGCATAAAACTTTATAAAATATTAAGCGACTAGTTACTATTAAATTGTTAAAAACAATGTCCAGTTTCGTAATAAAAGGCATTATTGTTAAACTTGACAGGTGAAAGGTTTGCCATCGTCTGTGTTCAAACGTAACGGCCTTCAAGATCATAAATTTATTGAAAGCGGTGGCGTGTCTTATATTCGTGAATGTCGATACGCCACATTTTTGAGCAATAAACCAATGTGTATTCCTATTGAACCAACGAAAAAATTGGCTACAGTAAATTTCAAAAAAAATTTTTTGACTCGATTTCGATTGTATATTGAAGTTCTCTATCCCTGGAATACTACATCTTTAATTATCTTCAGAGTAGCGTAAGATTGGCTTAAAGCTATCCAACGTGAGCTGTGTCTAATGAAAGCTATGCTTACAGGTACAAAGATTGCCTGTATCTGCATTCAAACGGAACGGAATGCAAGACCAAGAGCATTCCAAATTGTTGGGAACTGCAAATTTCTTGCGTCGATGTCCTAATGATGTATCTATAATAGATGAGACTTGCGCAGAATTTTTGATTAAATAGCCTCCACTCTTGTTTTTATTTGTTGTTAATATAACCGTTAAATTAATTTTTATTTGCGTGATTGTAGTCGTGACTCATAAAAATAAGTGATATTATAATGTTATGAGATTAAAATTACTTTTATTTTTTAGATAAATCAAATATTTACAAAAAGTGCTTGTGAAATGGCATGTAGTTATAAGCCAAAGCAGAAAGAATGTTCTGTGCCATTGAAATGTAGCCAACGTGAAAAAGAAAAGGTAGTTCTTTTTTTTAATTATAGGTAGTGGGGAACATTATGGAGGTGGTTTTATAATCGCTATGCTTTGAAAGCGAATCAAATTACTAGATGATTCGCTCCTTAGATGCAGCTGCCATGTCCACGGTTGCTTAATTTTGGTCTTGTATTTTGGAGATGATTTCCTCTCGCAAATTGGTATCTACTGCGATTTACATACCTTTTCTTATTCGCAGCGCTTTTGGCCCTTATAAGAAAATACACATTTCAATTTTAATAGTATTTTAATGCCTTTGCATCCTTTGTGCTGCTATAGCAATGGGATACTCATTTGAGAAAAGAAATGTAATAAAATAACATTATCCATAAAGCACGTTTAATATAATACTCACCAATTTTCCTTGAAATGCTCAAATTATTTTCGTGTTTTTTCTCAGACATAACACTCCTGATTATAATGTTGAGAAGGTAACTTAAATGTTGAAACGTAATCATACTCTAAATACTTTATGTACTAGTTATCTCTGTAATTAGCTTTTGTTTTTGATGCTTTTGTAAGTCGATCCATATTTCACTAAAGATATTACAAATATGAGCAACAATAAAAATATACAAAATAACTATAAAAATGTATCCTTCATAAGTTTTGAAATATCTAATTAGAACTTTTTGGATTGAACTTGTGTCTAATTCGAAATCTCCCAAATATTCAGCTAAAATTACACATATAGTTCATTGATTACAAAACAGCGAATTTCAGCGAAATTTAAATAAATATTCTGTAAACTTTATCCGTAAATTTCGTTAATTATTAATAAACAGAAAAACCTTAAATTATCTTCTATTATGACGTTAGGTATTTTAAATGAAACATTTATATATTGTAACACAGACTTATTAATTATAATTACCATTAACATTTTAATAGCGTACCCAGTGTTTTGTCCCTAAAAGCCACAAAATAAATTGCTACATAGACCGCTTATATTAATATCGAACTTTAAACAAAGCAGTAGGTATTTTCATTTATTAAAAATTAATATTCAACTCGAGATATGGATGAGCGCCACCTGAATTGATTCCCACGCAATATCCTTTCAGAAGCCATAGCAAAAAGCTGAATAAACGTTGTCGTCGACGCGGAGGAGAAATTGAATTTCATTACAAAACCAAGAGCTGGAAAAATGGTCGGGCGAAACCTATGAAAATAAATGAAATTTGTATATTTTACATTAATAAAAATATAAATATACAAAAAAAATTTCGAATTAAGAATTAATTAGGTTACAGTCTCTTAAATTCAATTTCAATTGAGTTATTTCGAACTTCATGCCAAAATATTCAATAAATATTTACTACTACATTTTGTTTTTCGAGATATGAACATAATGAGATCTCAACAGTCAAAAGAAACTTGTTCATATATTTACATGTTTTTCACTTCACATACTTTTTTCTTTGTTTTCTCTAGGAAAAGTGTCCTGTTCAAAAGGAAAAAACCTACGGGTGTTACCGGATGAATAACTCCTGCCCAACCTACCTTGAGTGTGAAGAATGCGTGCCTGTGAGATTAGTAAAACCAGTGCAACGTTTTTGTTAGATTTATTTGGTAAAAAATAAATGTTTTTTTAATATGAACAATTTTCTGTACGTAATTGTTTCATCTGAAAATAAGTACCGACTTGATTATGTACACTTATTCGTGACTCGAAACTAAAAATCTCATCGGGCACATAGCAGTTTAACCTGCTCACAATGCAAGCTTAATAATACCAAAATAGAAACTTATAACTGGTAATGATTTTCTAATATTTGGTGTTAAACTTTGCCCCATACTAGTTAGTAGAGAAGCCTGCGTTCGAAGTTTAGGGTTGTGTGTTCGAATCCCGCTAGGGACAAACATTTGTGTTTTGAATAAGAATGTTTGTTCTTTAATCATGGATGCGTATATGTATATGTATGTATCTAGATATTTATAGGTATTTACTTTGTACTGTAAGCTTGGACATTCGACAGGAAGTAGGTTCTTCACCTGTCAAGTCCCAAATAAGCCTTGATAAAAGGTGTAATCGAAAATACTTATTTTTATTTTATTTTATTTAATCAGTTTCACTAACAACTATATACACTAGTGATTAATATAAAGATATTACAATTTTGTCATGACGTAAGTATAATGATTACTTAAAGATAAAGACATTGTACAAAAATAATGTATACAAAGAAGGTAAATACAATAGGGGAAAAATTAAATGTGTGAATGGAAGAAAATAAAAACATGAAACAGAGTCATGGTAAAACTTTCTACATAGCTTTGCTTAAAGTACGAGGTTAGTCAAAGTGTAGGTCAATCTTGTCGATACTAGTGTTTATTGTTTCACATATTCGGGAAAAAGTGGAATTAGCTCCCAAACCGTTCTTCTGTGTTTACACGGTAGTTCTATACGGAACTCTAAAATTAACTTGCAACAATCGTGGACAATCGACATTACAGTTTAAAACTTTCATCATGAATGTTGCGTCACAACACCATCTGCGCTCAGCCAATAAGATAATTTTAAAGTACTCAAGTATTTTTATAAATATGTATACTTTACCTATAGAAAATGATAAATTCCACAAAAACATCTTTGTACACGCTCTGGTAGCAACGAATGCGTTGCGTAGTGAGGTCGCCAGACTACGCTACAATATTCCAGAATACTTAAAAAAAATCAATTAAAAAAAAATCGCAATTCCCAATACAGGGGTAGACAGAGGTCTAGTCTAGACAATTAAGTTCCTTTGACCCAACTTCCACCAAAGATCGGGACAACGTGACAGGTAGTGAGCCCGTCTTTATGTCCAAGCCAACGATATAATTCGTAAATTAGGTTTTGAAAAACTCATTGGTACGCCTGCCACCTGGGGATCGAACTCGGGTCTCTTGACTCGAAATTCTGACCACCCATCACACGGCTATCGCGACTTAATACTTAATACTTCGAACTAGAGTATTGTAGAGGATCATCTTTGTTTTGTAATTTTTAAATCTAATCTTACTTAATCTAATCTTGGTTAGTTAGCTAGACCTCTTGTCTACCCCAGTTCAGTTAACATGCTGGATGTATGATCTCATTCTTTAAGTTAAGCCAGACGTGAAATTCATTCCGGGTACAGCCTATAAGTGATGTATCGGCATATCGGCACCAGAATAGACAAATTGCAAATCAAAGAAGCGAGTTATTTCAAAGTTCAATACGGCCCGAGTGAAACAAGATCTAGGCACCCAAGTCTCCGGCTAGGCTCAAAGTGCTGTCAATATTGCTTGCGAATATTGGCATGTCAGAGTATTTAGACGTTTATAAGATAAGAATGCAGTGTATATCCGAGTACAGCACGAGAAATCGTAACCCAACCACTTGCAGAAAGATGTAAGGCAGAATGACGTGATATCTTCGAAGTTTTTGCCGCTGCATTAAAAGGTGCCTCAATATATTGAACTGAAAATTATACAGTATTAACATTAAAGGCATAGCTAATTTTCTTTAATAAAAATTAAAAAGTCATTATATTTATTAGAAATTTGTAAACTCAACTGACACGGGCGGGATAATTTTTTTATTTGACTACCTCTGTATGTTACAAATAGCTCATAAATTTAATGCAACAAATCCTGCGTTACTAGATTTTATGCTTTTCGGACGCTTTAATCGGATTTTATACACTTTAAAAATCAATGAAATAATTTTATAGGTTTATCTTTTAATCTATCCGATAGCCTATTTGGAAGTGACGCTGCCGTCGTAGCCAAGGTTTGCGGGTTCGCTTCCGCTTGTGGGAATCTCTTGCGTAATAAATATGAATGTTGGTACTCGAATCAAGGATTAATATATCTCTAACTGACCCGGCGAACTCTGAAATCTGAAATCATGCAAAAAGTTGTAAGGGTGTGCAGGATATTCAAATAAACGACCTCGTACATAACTACAAAGTTTACTGCACAGAACACATAATAAATCAGTCCAATGTAAAAGAAAGGGTACGAACGAGCATATAGCATAAAGTGAGTAAAACAGTATTGAAGTAAGAGACGTATAGCACATACGCTATTGTGGTAAGTGGAGAGACTTGCAAGCATTGATAGATATCTACTCGACGCAATATCAAGATGACTGACAGATGGCATTGGCTGTGGCGCAGCGCGCGAATTACAAACAAAAGGAATTTGCCACAAAGTTTCGAGTTTAATAAATAATAATAAATACATACATGGATAGGGACAACATCACATACATTGGTTTGGTTCCAAAGTAAGAAGCTTCAACACTTGAGTTACGGAAATAGAAACAACAAATGTACCATAAACACCCAGACCCGAGAAAATGCAGAAAAAGTGTTTTCTATGTTAACCCGACCGGGAATCGAACCCTTCAAAGCTGGCGATACCATAAAAACAGGGATGTGCGCTACTCGTCTATGGAGGTTGTCAGTACACACAATTAATTTTTATTCGAAGTATTTCCACTGAGAATAATTCGCTACCTTAGATTGTCGCCGCCGTAAGAAATTAAAATTCCTTGGGCTTGTAAGTTAAATAAATTGTCAATTGATAATTGAAAGAGACGAGAAACGAACAAAGTGTAAAATATAAGAATATCAGCAAAGTCTAGAAAAGAAATTGTACACCTGAGGAGCACATTTAGTGGGGATTTAAGATGTGCTTTCGATATGGACAGACGTGTAGGTACCGGGAACAAGGTCAACGATGTTCTGACGGCGTTAGTCTTAAGGCAAGGTGTAAGGCACGCCTTGCGATGCCTAACGCAGTGCTGGTACCGACTTTTGATATGGCAGAAAAACTTGGGTCTGCTAGTAAAAGCATATAAGTAAGTTGAATACTGTGAAAATTATTAATGAAATATCTCTTCGTAAATCTTGCGGCGGTACTTTGGCCGACCGAAAGAGAAACGAAGAGATTCGCAATATGACAGGTTTGAAATATGATAAGAAAGTCGATCAGAATCGATCCCCAGGTGATGGGCTTAGAGTTTTTCAAAACTATTTACGGTTGGACATAAAGACCGCGGCAGGCTCCCTTCTCCTGTCACATTGTCCCAAAATTTGTCTTCGAAATGACTTAATTGTCTAGACCTCTGTCTACCCCTGTTTTAGGAATGCCGTGAAGATTTTTTATTTTGCAATAAAACAACCTTAACGCACTCTACTTTAGATATTAGGTAAAATTTTGAAAATTACCTGTCAATTATAAGTTTGTACGATTAAAAATATCTATCAGGAAATGTAAAACGTGATAGGAAATCAACTTCTTAGTTTTAACACATTTATTCCTACGACACTCCGGGGAAATTATGACATCTTTACTGTACTGTTTCAAAATTAATTGTAAGGATCGTGACACTAACCGATTTATTCTCTCTGATTACCCCGTCAAATATAATAAATATAGAAATATTTTCACGCAGTCCTTATATTTATAGAATCGTCAATTGAAAAATCATTGAAATAAAATCAAACACATTATGAGTTTGATTTTTAAATTTCAAAATTATGACTTCAAAGTATAATATAAAGTACTCCATTATCATGTTTTTCTAGCCCAAAAAATATTATAAGACTTAAACGATAGCCGAGTGGATGGGTGGTTGGAATTACGAGTCAAGAGACCCGATTTCGATCCCCAGGTGGCAGGCTCGTACCAATGAGTTTTTCAAAAACTTATGTACGAATTACATCGCTGCCTTGGACATAAAGATAGCGACTGGCTCACCACCTGTCACGTTGTCCAGAAAATATATTCGGTGGAAGGTGCGTCGAAGGGACTTAATTGTCTAGACTTGACCTCTGTCTACCCCTGTATTGGGAATTGCGTAAAGATATTTTTTAAACGTAAATATTGGCAGTTCTAGGAAAATGCAAAGATAGTTATTATTTCCTATTTTGTGTTCTTCTTGAACGCATTTGAGTATTTTTAATGTTTATTTCGTACGTATATTCGTTTATTGCTTTGAACACTGGCAATGGACTCGCTATCTGCCATGGTGTAAGAATAAAACTCAATTAAAAACACCAAGATATGCATCTACCGTTTTTTCTCGGGTATCTGGTAAGAGGCAACTGGTAGAAAAACCTTCACAATATCACTGGCTGCCTACAGAAAGAGGACTACCATCTTAAATCAAAAAATTACCAGACCATAATAAGCAAATCGATGACGGGCTGCAGCGTCTAATTTGCAAGACGTTTGTCAATAGCTTGCTAAGCGTGGCAATTATAGCTACTCCTCCCACGAGAGAGTCCTATGTCCGGCAGTGGATTATTAAAGGTTGTTATGTATGTATGTATCTTCGTATAGGATATACAGTAGTTTTTTTTTTTTCATTACTATCGTAAGTATTAAATTATTGACTCACCGGCTACAATATATATTATCGCAGTTGTAGAATTCTATACTTTAGTAAACTTATGTATAAATTAAAATACCTAATAACTACTCTATACAGACTATAACTCCGTGGGCACGCTATTTTATTATTTGACTCCGCAAAACCACAAAAAATACGTAGCTATGACGTAGTCATAAAAATATGCATTGTTACAGGATTCAGATGACGCATCGAAGTTATGGCAACAACGTTGTAAGTAATGAGTAGATAGTGACAATGTGAAAATGCACTCATCACAAAAGATGAAGAAGGCTATATATGGTGGAAAATCATGTGCCGAAGAAAGTGTTCTTTTAACTTAAGAAAATAAATACTGCTGTGAAAAAGTCTGCATTAGGCCAATGAGAAGACGACGTGGGTGGCCGGCGGGCCAGGTGACGCGGTGACTGCTGTCACTCATCATGCGGCACGTTTCTACACTTTTATTAACCATCGTGTGTACAGCTGTCTATGCGCAGATAGCATGGACACCGATTTTTCTCGATGCCAGCAGTAAGTTGAACGAAAGTAATAAAAGTTTATTAATAAATTCTTATTATTTTTTTTATCAGTCTATTAGCGTGAATATCAATTGACCAATAGCTATTACATACATTATAGCACTATATCAGCATGGAGTTACTAAGATGGCATGCCTGATAAGTGGCTACAGCTTTTACAAACAAAAAAAATACCTTGACACCATATCCAATACCTCCCTATTCAGAGGTCATGATAATTAAGTCCTTTCGACTCACCTTCCACTGAAGACATATTTTGGCTCAATGTGACAGTGATGAGCCTGTCGCTGTTTTTATGTCCACAAACAACACATCTTCACGCAATTCCCAATACAGGGGTAGACAGAGGTCTTGTCTAGACATTTAAGTCCCTTCGACCCACCTTCCACCGAAGATATTTTCGGGACAACGTGACAGGTGTTGAGCCCGACACCGACTTTATGTCCAAGCCAACGATATAATTTGTACATAGGTTTTTTTTTTAGAAAAACCCATTGGTACGGCCACTTGAGGATCGAACTCGGGTCTCTTGACTCGAAATTCCGACCACCCAACCACTCGGCTATCGTGACTTAATTATTATGGCCACGCCAACGATATAATTCGTGCTTAAGCTTTAAAAAACCCATTGGCACGAGCATGCCACCTGGGGATCGAATTCGGGCCTCTTGACTCGAAATCTCGATCACCCAACCACTTGGCTATCGTGACTAAACGAACTTAAAGAAATAGGAAATTGCAATTACAGAATTGGGATTTTTTATATCAATTCATAAGACTACCAGACTGAAAAGGAGTTTTTATAATACCTTCTTCCTATTACACAACGATCACTAACACTCACAATAAACATAGTAGTAATGCGAATTTTAAGATATGTGTGAGAACTTTCTGAAGTGATTTTATTTCTAAAATAATTTACTCATTATACGTTAAATCATTGTACGTGTATAAAATTATAGAAGGTATTTCCTAATTATACTTTGTGTACAAGGTCAAGTAGATCTCTGGACGCAGTCTTCATCGGGCTGTGCGTGTCCGGGCGATGGAGGAGGTGACTGCGCTTGTTGCGTGCGCGACGGTGCGTGCCCTTGCGGCGACGTGGCTCCCGGGCGTTGTGCGCAGTGTGGGCTCGAACAGTATTGCTCCAATAGTTAGTCGATTTTATTTAATTCGTCCTACGTGTATATCACATATCTTTTTGTTGTTAAGTCTATACTTATACATAAAATTGGAGTATCTGTTTGTAATATTGAAATAACCGTTCTTTACTACTGTGTTTGAATATATATACGGTACATACACTAAAACAAACATTTTAAAAATTTTTGTATCTGTCTGTCTGTTTGTTCCAGCTAATCTCTGAAACGGCTGGACCGACTTTAACAATACTTTCACTGATAAATAGCTAATGTTATAAGGAGTAACATAGGCTACTTTTATTTTAGAAACATAATTAGGGTTCTTCGTTAAGTGTTAAACTGCGGGCAAATATAATGCTTCAAAAAAGTCCGTAGGATTTGAATAAAGTAGGTACATAGACTAGACTAGACAGCTGTTAGAGATATACGGACTTCAGACTTCACTTTCACATTCATACAAATAAATAATATATGTGGAAAATATAAATATATTGCCATAATATGTTGCTTGGATCTCGAAGTAGCTAATGCCCTTTTATTATGGAATCAGAAAAGGTACCACACAAAACTCAGATCCGAGACAATTTAGAAAACAGTTTTTAGGCTTCCTTGCACAAGACTTGTTTTTTTTAACCCGGAGATCAAACCTGGAACCTAGCTGACGCTATTATCTTGTTGGTAAAATCGATGTGTAGTTCTACTTTTAGTAAAGATTGATTTTAACTCTTATCCTTCTGTATCATCTTAATCATCTTGAATTGATTATTTTTAAATACTCTTAAATTGAATTACTTAATCTTATCTAACAGTGTGCAACATAACAATCGATTCACGCGTCCTCAAAAACAAGTCGGGGAAGACGTTCGGGCAGATCAAGTCGCCGTCGATCGAAGGTCCAGGAGCATGCTCTTACTTCTTGCAACCAGACGCTGGACAACGTGTGGAAATACAACTCTATCGGCTCGTCTCCGTGGGACGTTTTAATGGTTCAAGGTAAATTGATTGTAAAATCTACTATTTTTCATCAGATGTTTTGATTGATTGTAATCAGTACACAAATATCATAAAAGCTACTGTTGCTATTTTCACGGTTAACGGTAAACAAAAATTTATCAATCAGATAAAAGAATATACGAAGAAATAACAAAAGTTACATATGTCAAATAAATTATACTTATGAATTATGATGTCCCTATAATGTTCACAAAAGAAATGAAATATAAACGGTACATATATTTTATTTTATTTGCTCTTTTTTTCGTATATATTTAGGTATAAAAGGGCATATATATCATAGTATATATTTAAGGTAGGTCATCTTTGTAAGGATATACGACAAGGTTTTCACCTTGTGGTATATCCTTATAAGGATGACCTAAATTGGGTCTTTATTTTTGTTTGTGTATTCCATTCACCATTCGCGTAAGTATTGGCTTCATCTTACACGGAATAATTTACCAAACCATTCTTTCCGTGAGTGCCATTAGAAGCAACTAGAGTAAAAAGCTTTAAAATCACAATTGCTTGTGACAGGTAGAACGATATTACCAATATCTCGAAAATTCCCAGTTTAAAATCAAATAAACCGGTGACAGGCAGAGTCCAAGGTGCAACATGTCTGGTACTGACATAGACAATCAACTTGGCAAGCTAGGCAGTTTCGTTATATAACAAACATACGTAATAATAGGCACACATTTTTCAATTATTCAATCAACGAAAGTTTTCATAATTGTAGTTAAGTAGTACAGTACGATATATAGTTTTTCAATTTGTTTAATATAAAGTATAATAATAATAATTTTGTAGCTTGGCATGTCATAACATTCTTTAGTAGACTAACATTATATATATATATATATATATATATATATATATATATATATATATATATATATATATATATATATATATATATATATATATATATATATATATATATATATATATATATATATATATATATATATATATATATATATATATATATATATATATATATATATATATATATATATATATATATATATATATATATATATATATATATATATCATACTTTTATCATGTCTAATTTTATTTTATTTCTTAAGTTAATTGTCATTGTTTTTTGGTTGTAGTTAATTTTTAATAAAATTGCAAATTATCCTTACAGAATAAGCCTGCAATATATTTTACAGGCTATTAGGTAGGTAAGTAAAATAGTACGTTCGTTGTTTCTCCATATCACACGTTTTTCAGCTACTTTGGTATCACAGCAATGTATGCAATACTGTCAAAATTTATTTATAACCAAAAGTAAGTACAAAATCTACTATAACCGAGAAGTTGCGTCATCAGAATTTGATTTAATACCACAATATTCTTCGACTGTCAATATTTTTCAAAATTTGTATATGATTTGCATTGTTGGCACTGACCTGACCCTGCCTCGGAGTTCACTACTACCTGTCACGGTGTCCAAAATTATCTCCGATGAAAGTTGGCTTAAATTGACTAAAATTGTTCGATAACACCAGTGTTAGTAAAAATATAAATTGAATTGTACGCTGCAAGTGGAAAATGTAATGTTATGATTGTTTCTTTTATTAAGTCTGGTAGGATATTAGAAAATAAACCATATGTCTCAATTATTGAGTAGTAAAATTATTTAAAACCTTTATTTTGTCTTATGTTTAGCTGTGTTGGTGGTTGGTTACAATTAAGTGGGGCAACCGCTGTACGTAATGCAGTTGGAGTAGCTGAAACACGTCTTTGCGGTGAAAACGAACGCTACACACCACCTGTTGTTTTATTTGCTGACCATGGTGCGTCTACACTCGATTTTAGGTAAGCATTTATAAATAAATAAACATCTTTAAGCATAGTCACTAACGGGGTTGCCAGAGAGTACAGGTCAGGCTTACATAACTCTTTCGCTTCTACCAAACCAATATTTTTTTATACACGCAAGACTGCGAGTATTCTAGGCCCTCCTTTCTTCGAGCAAGTTACTCACATAAAAAAAAGTCACGATAGCCGAGTGGTTCGGTGGTCGGAATTTCGAGTCGAGAGACCCGAGTTCGATCCCCAAGTGGCAGGCTCGTACCAATGAGTTTTTCAAAAACTTATGTACGAATTATATCGTTGGCTTGGACATAAAGGCGGCGACGGGCTCACCACCTGTCACGTTGTCCCGAAAATATCTTCGGTGGAAGGTGGGTCAAAGGGACTTAATTGCCTAGACTAGACCTCTGTCTACCCCTGTATTGGGAATTGCGTGAAGATATTTATACATTTATTTAAGTTACTCACATGGTCTTCAAAAGTTACTCTCGGCCTATCTCAATCTCTTTTTAACATTAATTTTCACCCAGTATATTTTCTTCGCCGTTCAGTCTTCACTCGTTCGCTCAACGTGCCCAAACTATCGAAACACGTCTTTATTAATTTTAGTGATAAAATCATCTTTACAATCAAGTTAAAAAAAAAGTCACGATAGCCGAGTGGTTCGGTGGTCGGAATTTCGAGTCGAGAGACCCGAGTTCGATCCCAAGTGGCAGGCTCGTACCAATGAGTTTTCAAAAACTTATGTACGAATTATATCGTTGGCTTGGACATAAAGGCGGCGACGGGCTCACCACCTGTCACGTTGTCCCGAAAATATCTTCGGTGGAAGGTGGGTCAAAGGGACTTAATTGCCTAGACTAGACCTCTGTCTACCCCTGTATTGGGAATTGCGTGAAGATATTTATACATTTATTTAAGTTACTCACATGGTCTTCAAAAGTTACTCTCGGCCTATCTCAATCTCTTTTTAACATTAATTTTCACCCAGTATATTTTCTTCGCCGTTCAGTCTTCACTCGTTCGCTCAACGTGCCCAAACTATCGAAACACGTCTTTATTAATTTTAGTGATAAAATCATCTTTACAATCAAGTTAAAAAAAAGTCACGATAGCCGAGTTGTTGGGTGGTCGGAATTTCGAGTCGAGAGACCCGAGTTCGATCCCCAGGTGGCAGTACCAATGAGTTTTTCAAAAACTTATGTACGAATTTCATCGTTGGCTTGGACATAAAGGCGGCAACGGGCTCACCACCTGTCACGTTGTCCCGAAAATATCTTCGGTGGAAGGTGGGTCAAAGGGAGTTAATTGTCTAGACTTGACCTCTGTCTACCCCTGTATTGGGAATTGCGTGAAGATTTTACAATCAAGTTAAACACATATATTTGATTCAATAAATTCACGACTCCAGCACAAACTTTGCTTGATTAACATTACTGTCTATTAAGTCGATTAATTTTCCAAAGTTTCTGTTGGTAAAACTTTAACTTTTCAAAAAGAGAACATGCAACCGAATTAAGAACTTTCTTTTTTAGTCTGTTTTATAGTCGGTTAATATATGTTCTATTCAAGATTGTGATTAAAAATATAATAATGCATAATAAATGTATAATGAAAAGTTTTATTTAATTTTAGGTTTTTGAAACAATTAAATAGGTTTTTGTTAAATTAAGTAAAACAGTATTTTATATTTATTAATATTTTATACAGTATTACCATTTTTATATAGAGAATTGTAAATGTGTTTACAATTTACAACACGGTGTTATTCTAACAGGATAACAGAAAATACGGAGAGATCACAATTTTTGGCATTCTTCAGTTTCACATCCCTTAGTAATACGCAGGGCGTGGGCTTTCATCCCCGCGGGGGTTCCAGAATACCACATACTGGTAAGACATACACATACTTACATACTGATAATACATACTTTGTGTGTTTTTGGTTGGTTTATTCTTTAATAAGATATCCTTTCACTAATTGAATACCTTCAAGACTACATATAGTTCGAACATAAACAGAATTATATTTTAACAGATTGTGACTGGCTGTATCAGGATATATCTTGCCGCGGCGCCGGTTCTTGTGTGTTAGCAAGTCCTGGCTATCCCGGACTTTATCCTCCACATCGTCGTTGCAGATATCTATTTGCTACAAATTCTGTACACACTAGGGTGAAAATAATTTTTACATCAATACTACTACCAAATGAGTAAGTATAAAAAAATTTAATTACCATATTGAATAGCATCTGATCTCTTAGTTAATTGAAATATTATCATTTTTAATTTTTGTCTCATAATCATCACAATTCTTGTAGCTATAAGCGTCAATAGTTAATAGGTTAAGGGTGCGGACTCCGAGATATAATGTCGAAGGTTCAGATCCAGCATTGGATTATTGTCGTGAACAATACAGCTTGAATTGGACTGGTTAACAGACTATTACTAGTTATGTTATTTGGCATTGTTTGTATTCTTAAAAAAACCATAGTGGCCTGAAGAGTGCACGCACACACAGGACATAAGCATCTTTTGTTACTGAGGGTTTATCATAATTACCAGGCTTAGTGCTGCGATCTGAGTCTGGTACTGCGATCCCTAATCCAAATGGATTAGTTTTAAAAATATATATATACAAGATTTAAAAAAAAATTCTTCAGCTTCATATAACTTATGTTTTTTTTAACCGAATGTTAAAACTGATGGAATACAAAATTTAACAAACAGTATTTTACATTTATTAATATTTTATACAGTATTACCATTTTTATATAGAGAATTGTAAATGTGTTTACAATTTACAACACGGTGTTATTCTAACAGGATAACAGAAAATACGGAGAGATCACAATTTTTGGCATTCTTCAGTTTCACATCCCTTAGTAATACGCAGGGCGTGGGCTTTCATCCCCGCGGGGGTTCCAGAATACCACATACTGGTAAGACATACACATACTTACATACTGATAATACATACTTTGTGTGTTTTTTGTTGGTTTAATCTTTAATAAGATATCCTTTCACTAATTGAATACCTTCAAGACTACATATAGTTCGAACATAAACAGAATAATATTTTAACAGATTGTGACTGGCTGTATCAAGATATATCTTGCCGCGGCGCCGGTTCTTGTGTGTTAGCAAGTCCTGGCTATCCCGGACTTTATCCACCACATCGTCGTTGCAGATATCTATTTGCTACAAATTCTGTACACACTAGGGTGAAAATAATTTTTACATCAATACTACTACCAAATGAGTAAGTATAAAAAAATTAATTACCATATTGAATAGCATCTGATGTCTTAGTTAATTGAAATATTATCATTTTTAATTTTTGTCTCATAATCATCATAATTCTCGTAGCTAGAAGCGTCAATAGTTAATAGGTTAAGGGTGCGGACTCCGAGATATAATGTCGAAGGTTGAGATCCAGCATTGGATTTTTGTCGTGAACTACTTCACACACAAATACAGCTTGAATTGGAGTGGTTAAGAGACTATTACTAGTTATGTTATTTGGCATTGTTTGTATTCTTAAAAAAAAAATTCTTCAGCTTCATATAACTTATGTTTTTTAACCGAATGTTAAAACTGATGGAATACAAAATTTAACAAACAGTATTTTACATTTATTGATATTTTATACAGTATTACCATTTTTATATAGAGAATTGTAAATGTGTTTACAATTTACAACACAGTGTTATTCTAACAGGATAACAGAAAATACGGAGAGATCACAATATCTTCACGCAATACAGGGGTAGACAGAGGTCTAGTTTAGACTGTTAAGTCCCTTTGACCCACCTTCCACCGAAGATATTTTCGGGACAACGTGACAGGTGGTGAGCCCGTCGCCGTCTTTATGTCCAAGCCAACGATGAAATTCGTACATAAGTTTTGAAAAACTGGTTGGTACTGCCACCTGGGGATCGAACTCGGGTCTCTTGAAATTCCGATCAACCAATCACTCGGCTATCGTGATTTTTCTTGTTTTTATCGTGATTTTTATGAGACTTCTTTTTATCTTACTGTTACTTGTTATATTTATTATAAAATGTTTATATTAATTATGTATGGTTATATTTATTATAAAATGTTTATATTAATTATGTATGGTTATATTTATTATAAAATGTTTATATTAATTATGTATGGTTATATTTATTATAAAATGTTTATATTAATTATGTATGGTTATATTTATTATAAAATGTTTATATTAATTATGTATGGTTATATTTATTATAAAATGTTTATATTAATTATGTATGGTTATGTTATTTGGCATTGTTTGTATTCTTTAAAAAAAACCATAGTGGCCTGAAGAGTGCACGCACACACAGGACATAAGCATCTTTTGTTACTGAGGGTTTATCATAATTGCCAGGCTTAGTGCTGCGATCTGAGTCTGGTACTGCGATCCCTTATTCAAATGCATTAGTTTTAAAAATATATATATACAAGATTTAAAAAAAAATTCTTCAGCGTCATATAACTTATGTTTTTTTTAACCGAATGTTAAAAACTGATGGAACACAAAATTTAACAAACAGTATTTCGTTTTTCGCTATGAAAGATCGTTTGATATTTAACCGTTTCACGAAGTCTGGTTTCAACGCCGAATAATTGCTTTAGTAAATAAAAGAACCCTCTATCTCATTTCCACCCTTGTGGATACGAACCATCGTACGTTATTGAAAATTTACCGCATAGTCGTTCGTTCTCAATTTACTAAAAACTCCTATAGCATCGTCCTTATTTGTTTTATGTAATTTAAATTAAAAATGTGTAAATTATGTATGTATATACTTTATTAAAATAATAAAATAAATATCTTCACGCAATACAGGGGTAGACAGAGGTCTAGTTTAGACTGTTAAGTCCCTTTGACCCACCTTCCACCGAAGATATTTTCGGGACAACGTGACTGGTGGTGAGCCCGTCGCCGTCTTTATGTCCAAGCCAACGATATAATTCATTCATAAGTTTTTAAAAAACCCATTGGTACGAGCCTGCCACCTGGGGATCGAACTCGGGTCTCTTGAAATTCCGATCAACCAATCACTCGGCTATCGTGATTTTTTCTTGTTTTTTATCGTGATTTTTTATGAGACTTCTTTTTATCTTACTGTTACTTGTTATATTTATTATAAAATAAAAATAAAAATATAAAAAATATCTTCACGCAATTCCCAATACAGGGGTAGACAGAGGTCAAGTCTAGACAATTAAGTCCCTTTGACCCACCTTCCACCGAAGATATTTTCGGGACAACGTGACTGGTGGTGAGCCCGTCGCCGTCTTTATGTCCAAGCCAACGATATAATTCGTTCATAAGTTTTTAAAAAACCCATTGGTACGAGCCTGCCACCTGGGGATCGGACTCGGGTCGGGTTGACTTTTTTCTTGTGTTTTTTATCGTGTGTTTTCATGAGACTTCTTTTTATCTTACTGTTGCTTGTTATATTTATTATAAAATGTTTATATTAATTATGTATGGTTATATTTATTATAAAAAAGAGTTACTAGTAAAAGAGATAGGGAAATATTTCCTAAAATACCATAAGGAAATGAAGAAGAGCGAGCATCTAAGTTGGATGATGTCAGATTGTGAATTATATAAGAAGGTGGTTGTATATCATATTAATTTCTGTATTCATTACAGCCATTGTGCATCGGACTATTTAACACTACGGGCCGGCAGCTCACCCTCAGCACCTTTGCTTGCTTCGATTTGCTCCGAAAAAAGTGCAACCTTGGAATATCCAGGCCCAAATTTGCTATTGGAATTCAAGTAAATATGTTTATTAAATTTGTTCACCGGTAAAGATATTTGACGACCTCCGTGGCTGAGTGGCGTAAACACTGGTTTTCAAGGTGTCGCCATCTCGAGGTCCTGGGTTCGATTCCCGGTCGAGTTAATTAAAAAAAAACACTTTTTCTACATTTTCTCGGGTCTGGATGTTTGTGGTGCCTTCGTTATTTCCGATTCCCATACCTCAAGTGATTTAGCATCTTACTTTGGAATCAGAGCAATGTATGTGATGTTGTCCCTATCTATATATGTATTTATTATAAAAAGAGTTACTAGTAAAGAGATAGGGAAATATTTCCTAAAATACCATAAGGAAATGAAGAAGAGCGAGCATCTAAGTTGGATGATGTCAGATTGTGAATTATATAAGAAGGTGGTTGTATATCATATTAATTTCTGTATTCATTATAGCCATTGTGCATCGGACTATTTAACACTACGGGCCGGCAGCTCACCCTCAGCACCTTTGCTTGCTTCGATTTGCTCCGAAAAAAGTGCAACCTTGGAATATCCAGGCCCAAATTTGCTATTGGAATTCAAGTAAATATGTTTATTAAATTTGTTCACCGGTAAAGATATTTGACGACCTCCGTGGCCGAGTGGCGTAAACACTGGTTTTCAAGGTGTCACCATCTCGAGGTCCCGGGTTCGATTCCCGGTCGGGTTAATTAAAAAATCACTTTTTCTACATTTTCTCGGGTCTGGATGTTTGTGGTGCCTTCGTTATTTCCGATTCCCATACCTCAAGTGATTTAGCATCTTACTTTGGAATCAGAGCAATGTATGTGATGTTGTCCCTATCTATATATGTATTTATTTATAATTACTATAACAACATACTTAAAACTTCAAAAAAACGACATCGCTTATTCAGGTATAAAAATATGTATTATTATTGTAAATGTTGTTTTTCTAATTCAGCTCTGGACCACTAGTCCCGCCATACAATTATAATGGATTTATAGCTAATTTGGAGTTCTTAGAGAGAATGGAAAGCAGTGAACCGCCACCAAATGTCATAGCCGCATCACCGCCGCTTGCCGCGCTAACCCATCTCACACACCGCGGTAAGATATTTCAAAAATATAAGATTTTTCTTGTATTTTTTATCCGCAATTTAAATCTTTTCTATTTTATTTTAATATTTCGGATTTAACTTCTAGTTAAATTAAAATTTATTATTATTTATTTTGTAATAATTCTTATTTTCTTTAAAGCTGACAGGACAATGGAAAACACAGTAATAACGAATGAAATTACGCACAACATTAATCGAATCGATTGTGGTGCAAGCGTGCGCGGATACGGAGCTGGTGGAGTGCGGTCCGGGCACTTCGATACCCGATCCTCACCCTGGCGCAATCAATGTGCAATACATTTATTTGGAGCTCCCACAGATGTAGTTCAAGTGTCGCTTTTCAATTATAATTTAAGGTACGACGGGATATTCACTTACTTATTTACTTTTTTGTCGTTTTCAAACATATCCCAATGTTGTGTAGTTAAAGGTCCACACATTTTTTCCATTCAACCTATATTTCTCTGACTGAATAAAAGGGGTCCAGGTAGGCCGAGATAAACTTTCGAAGTCCATGTGAGCATTGCTCGATGAGGGGTCAATTGTACTCGGATGCCTAGATGTGTGTATGAAAGAAATTATGAATTTAAAAGAAGCGAACGAGTTGTAACGATCGTAAAACTTTGCCATCTGTTCTCTCTGGCTATCAGGTCATGCGTGAAGATTTGAAGGATTTTATTTTTAAAAAGTCATGATAGTGAAGTGGTTGGTATATCGAAATATGAATATAGAGACCCGAGATCGCATTGATCTATTTATATCGTTGGCTAGGATATAAAAATGGCCACAGGCACACTACCTGTCACGTTGTCCCAAAATATGTCTTCGGTGAAAGGTGGTTCGAAAAGACTTAAGTGTCTAGACCTCTGTCTACCTCAGTTAATGCATGAAGATATATTTTTCAAAGTTATTAATGTAAACTTAAATAGATTCACGTTCTATTATTAAGGTATCCTTCTAAGGTTAACTTTCTCATTTGATATAATAGCAATTATGTAAATAATTCTTTTTGTGGGAGGCTTATATGAAAACTGCTAATTATATTTTTACTATTAATTAGTAAATTGCTACTACTAATAACTAATGTAGAACAGTTAATAAACATATAAAAATAAATTAATTAGCCTTGCCAGTTACATTTTTTCTCGACATAAATTTCATTTCTAAATAGTCATAACAAGGCACTATAATCGGTATCTGTTCAAATAAAGCCCCGAAATAAATATTAAAATAAAACAATTATCACTTTGCATAAGCTTCGCGTAGTTCATTTCATGTATTAAAAGATTTTGTAAAAAAAATATTCATCATGCGGAGAGCGGTGGAAAATATTACTGAGATTTTATGAAATAAAACACTATGCTCCGTTTGAAATAACCCCGACACAAAAGAAAAAAAATGTCAAATTATTACGGCTGTCGCTCGTAATTTATCTTAAAAAATGCAATTCACTATGCAGGGAATTGTTAAAATGAAAGAACTTTGTGTTGAATGGATTTGCTGCTTTTACACACAATTTTCAGTGTGCAGTCAGTTTAGACTTTATTTCTTTATTGCTTCTGTCCTTGGTAGGTGAGTCTGTTATTAGTCAGTTTAACCACTCAGGTCATGGATGGTTAATATTATTTGTCACTAAAGTATATGACTATGTTAATACTCGATGACACGCACGTTTTCCACAATACTGGGGTAGCCAGAGGTACAAACAATTCAGTCCATTCGACCCTCATTACGCGGGAGCTTATTTTTGGACAACGTGACAGGTGGTATTAAAAGGGATCGAGGAAGGCCGAGACTAACTTTCGAAGACCATATGAGCAAATTGCTCGAAAAGTGGAGGTTCAAGTGTACTCGGATACCTAAAGTGCATGTATGAAGAAAATGATGCATCTGAAAGAATCGAAAAAAGTCTGTCAGGATCATGATACTTGGCGATCTGTTCTCTCGAGCTACCCCGTCAGAAACTGTGCGTGAAGTTAAATAAATAAATAAAGCGACATGTGGTGTGTCTGTCGCTTCATGCCCAAGTCAATAATCTTCCATAAGGTTTAAAAAAAAACATTGTTACTGAACTTAGTATATTTCGATCGATATTATACGCTTGTACTTTATATCAAAAACTCTTGTGCTGTTGCTCAAGTGTATCAGCAACACTAGATTGTGAGCTTCACTCCGAATCAGCTTATTTACATTTGAAAAAAAAGTCAGAAAACTCCTACTTTATTATCGGCGTCAATAACATCAATGCGTTTTTTGATATTTTTTTTCGAGCCATTGCTTTTTCATGCAGGTTACAAAGCTGTCGATCTCACATTGAAATATTGGAAGGATATTACGAATTTATTGGAAAAGGAGAAAAGGGTAACAGGTCTGAAAGAGGCGATCGAGCTCTTCTGAGAGTTTGTGGCCCTTCTATAAGAGAAGCTAGAGACCCGGCAGGTAGATTTCTCATTCGTCAAGCCGTTACATCAAAAGGTTCCAATGTAACCATTTTGGTTCGACGCGCATCAAGTCAAAGCGCGGATGACGAGGAGTTTGTTGATGGAGCGTTTGCATTTCATGATGGTAAGTGTATTTAAAAAAAAGATGTAATGAATTAAATGTCCTTGTTTTTATGTTTTTACAGTTATAATTTGGTATATTTTTAACTATAGTCTCATTTATTACTATTAGAACAACATGAAGGAACGATATCACCAGAAGCCACGTGTGCCACGACCCACTATGGTCACGCTGCTGTTCGACATGGTGGCGTTTCCGCGCCGTTGCATCACCATATTTTCTGGAATATCGAAGAAAGACTTTTGTGTACACATCTTTTTATACCGGCAGTAAACCAGAGTGTAACTATAGAGGTAATATACAAATTACAGATATACGCAGTGCTAATTTAATTGGATGCTTTAATTATTTTTTTAAAACAAAATTATGTAATATGTAAGGAAGAGTTTCTTATAATCTCATGGCTTGGTAAGTGAATTGTCGATGTTACTTTAGACATGTGTAGTAAATTTTATAATCATTATATCATTTAGTAATAAAACACGTAAGAAGTCGAGCTTCTTTATTGTTTTTATTTTCTCTTTCAAACATTATGCTTACAAAATTAGCGTAACAATGTATAATAACGTGTAACTATTAAAGCGGCATCAGGTACTAAGCATTAAGCCTAATCATTATTTTTCCTGAACGTAATAAATCACTCGAAGGACTACTTTTTAATCAAACAGGCAGGTATATACATTGCAGTTTGAATAAATAACCGATGTGTACTCATTCCATTATTCAGTTTCCAATTCCGCTCATCGCATTTCTCATATTACTACTTCGAACATTAGCTTGATGGGTACATCTTTTTTTATTAACTTATTTTCAAAAAGAACCACATTCGTTAAATTATGATGATTGAACGCTTAAGTAAATAAACATAAAGTTAATGTAATGTTTATAATATGTACATATTTTATGCACTTAATTATATTATAATCGTTTAAGCATTAACATTAATATTTATCATAACAATATAAGTCAACACGAGTAGAGTGGCTGTAGAGTACATTATGTCTATTGTAACTTTTAAATTTTCTACAGATAGATATCATAAAAGGTTGTTTTCCAAACCTTTGTAGTAGTATAATGTGTTTTAATTTAATATCCCATCGCGTTGATTTGTATTTGTGAAGTTGTAAAGCATGTTATACTATACAAATTACACGTGGCAATTCTCGAAACAATTTTATATATATATATATATATATATATATATATATATATATATATATATATATATATATATATATATATATATATATATATATATATATATATATATATATATATATATATATATATATATATATATATATATATATACACGTAGACAGAGACAACGTCATATTCATTACTCAGATCCCAAAGTGTACAAAAAGTGTTTTCTACATTGACCTTACCGGGAATTAAAACCTGGAGCTGGCGACACCACGAAACTCCACTCATCCTCGGAGGTCGTCAATATAACCCTTTATCATAATGATAATGAATGTCACGATAGCCGAGTGGTTGAAGTCACGATAGCCGAGTGGTTGGGAGGCCGGAATTCGAGTCGAGAGACCCGAGATCGATCCTCAGGTGGCAGGCTGGTACCAATGGGTTTTCCAAAAACTTATATACGAATTACATCATTGGCTTGGACATAAAGGCGGCGACGGGCTCACCACCTGTCACGTTGTCCCGAAAATATCTACGGTGGAAGGTGGGTCGAAGGGACTTAATTGTCTAGACTAAGACCTCTGTCTACCCCTGTATTGGGAATTACGTGAAGATATTTATTTATTTATTATTATTTATTTATAATGAATGATGAACATGTGGCATTAAGATGATGAAAGACATCTCAAATGATCGCCACGCTTGGCAAGCGAATTGCCAACCACAGTACCAGATCCCGTACACCTCAGACACGGCTGCCTGATACCGATCTGCTAAATTTTAGTCAGGCATTTATGGTTATCCTACCAGCAGTCGGTAGCCATTTTTAATTTTTAAGCTTCCTCTTAGTCGGCTATTTCTGCAGGCTCAGATGAAAAGCGATCGTTGTTTTTAAAATGCATCAATAATGATAAGATTTTGCATCGCAGACGCAAACCCTCTTTTCAACTGTAACTAGTTCAATATCGTATCAGCTATACTACTGGTTTTATACTCTCTGAAATTAAAAAATACAGTACTAAAAAGTTATAATGTAGCCATAACTTACGGATGCATTTTAAAATTGTTTTTCTTTTAATTAACTCGATTTTCAATTCTAACATACAACTTTTGCAAATTATGTTTGAACTCATAGATCCAAAGACTTGACCGGATGTGGAGCGCCGAGCCACCTGGTACAGCGCCTGTGGGTTCAATGGGTTGCAGAACAGCTTGCGGCGACGCTGGTTGTGAATGTCGAGCTGCCACACCTTTACACTATCACGACCACATTGCATTAGTCGCCAGCGATGGAACTCACTTATCTTGTCTTTGTGGAGACTTTCAAGTTAGTTTCCCAGTTCTAAGTTTGTAAGTAGATGTCAAGTAAAATAGAATGTTCAGGTATTTCAATTCAATACAAATACAAGTTCAATACAATACGCAGACATTTTCTTACTATCTTTTGCACTTTTATACAATCTTTATACAAACTTTAACACAAAACTGTAGTTAATAGTTACGATACGATTACGATACGAGTATCAAAAGACTTTATTTTTTAATTCCTTTATGCATTCAAATCTTCCGGAAACAAATAGTTTTTGCCAGATGGGATGGAACAATTAGTTTTGGGATTCAGCCCAGACTAGATTGTTTTTTGACATATCTTCGATACATTTTAAACATTGTATATGTTTCTTTATTATATGTAAATATATTGTATTTTTATCTTCACACAATTTTGCATACTATCCAAGATAGGCTGAGTCGAGGCATTGTCCTTTCGACCTGCTTCTCATCAAAACCTATTTGATACAACGTGACAAGTGGTGAGCTCGTGCCGGATAACATTCATCACTTTTTAATTTGATAAATTAAAAAATACAGTACTAAAAAGTTATAATGTAGCCATAACTTACGGATGCATTTTAAAATTGTTTTCTTTTAATTAACTCGATTTTCAATTCAAACATACAACTTTTGCAAATTTTGTTTGAACTCATAGATCCAAAGACTTGACCGGATGTGGAGCGCCGAGCCACCTGGTACAGCGCCTGTGGGTTCAATGGGTTGCAGAACAGCTTGCGGCGACGCTGGTTGCGAATGTCGAGCTGCCACACCTTTACACTATCACGACCACGTTGCATTAGTCGCCAGTGATGGAACTCACTTATCATGTCTTTGTGGAGACTTTCAAGTTAGTATCCGAGTTCTAAGTTTGTAAGTAGATGTTAAGTTAAATAGAATGTTCAGTAATTTCAATTCAATACAAATACAAGTTCAGTACAATACGCAGGCATTTTCTTACTATCTTTTGCACTTTTATATAATCTTTATAGAAACTTTAACACAAAACTGTAGTTCAGAGTTACGATACTATTACGATACGAGTATCAAAAAACTTTATTTTTTAATTCCTTTATGCATTCAAATCTTCCGGAAACAAATAGTTTTTGCCAGATGGGATGGAACAATTAGTTTTGGGATTCAGCCCAGACTAGATTGTTTTTTGACATATCTTCGATACATTTTAAACATTGTATATGTTTCTTTATTATATGTAAATATATTGTATTTTTTTATCTTCACACAATTTTGCATACTATCCAAGATAGGCTGAGTCGAGGCATTGTCCTTTCGACCTGCTTCTCATCAAAACCTATTTGATACAACGTGACAAGTGGTGAGCTCGTGCCGGATAACATTCATCACTTTTTTAATTTGATAAATTAAAAAAAAAATTTGCTCGGAAGCATTCATTAAATTTCATAATAAAGACCCACCGACGTAATTTCAAGTTAATGCCCTGAAACTTTAAGTTAGTATACGTGTAGCTAAAATTTAAAATATATTATATATATTCACAGTTAATAAATTCACGGTATAAATATTATAAAAAACTATTTCGTAAGAAATATGACATAAGAAAGAAATAAATAAGAAAGAACAAGACAGAGAGAGTGACATAGAGCAGAAGTCATAACTTATTATTCCTTTAATTTCATTTTTGTTTAGAAATACAAATTGAATACTATCTAAAAATAAAACGAGTAACAGATTGAAGAATTTCAATGCGAGAATCTTTCATTGTATTAGCAACATCTTGGCGTCGATATATATTTTTTAACAACTGCAAAGCACTCGAAATGTTGGAAATTTAAAGTAAACGCGAAAAAAATCATGAACATAAGATCCCATAAAAAAACTCTAATTAAATTGTACTACGTAACATAACGTTACCTCCTACTAAAATACATTTCACAAATAGAAAGCTATATAAGTTAATTTCACTTAAACATCAGGAATTGAGATTATTTCATCTACATGCAGCCAAATTAAGAGTTCGACCTCAACAATATTAAATCCGGGTACGCATTCAAATATAACGATATACAGAGTAATAGCCTACTGGTGTAAGACACGAACTGCGAAACTGTCAGAAATGTTTTCACTATTTTATGTTTCTATATCTTACATCAATGAAGCAGAAGAATGTTAAATGTACCTTCCTGGCAAATTTAACACATTTCTAACTACAAATGTTTTAAAGTTTTTGTATTTCCACCTGGTTTGTAAGTTAAAAAGTAAAATATATAGAAAATATCTCCACGCAATTCCTAATACAGGGGTAGACAGAGGTCTAATCTAGACAATTAAGTCCCTTTGACCCACCTTCCACCGAGGATATTTTCGGAACAACGTGACAGGTGGTGAGTCCATCGCCGTCTTTATGTCCAAGCCAACGATGTAATTCGGACATAAGATTTTAAAAATCTCATTGGTACTGCCACCTGGGGATCGAACTCGGGTCTCTTGACTCGAAATTTCGACCACCCAACCACTCGGCTATCGTGACTTGTAAGTTAGAAGGGTACAATTTAGTTCAAAATTTACACAATGTTTAATTCAAAGTAAATAAGTATCTGGAAGGCGGACTTAGCTCTGCGTCTTTCGTGTTTGCCCTATGACGTAATAACTTCTCATTGGAAAAGATTTTCGTTTCTAACAGTAGTAATCTCTGGTATAATAATAATTAAATAAGTATATACAATTAAATGAATATGTTCGTGCATATTCCCAATACCGGAGTAGGCAAAGGTCTAGACAATTGAATACTTTCGATCCGGTAAACAGTCATAGGGTATTATACATTAGGGCTTCGGGCATATCGAAGAAAAACAGGACATTGTTTGAATGCTCGTCTAATGCATCTGAGATTGAAGAGATGCCGTGCTCTATTCACGCGGTACGCGGGAAAAAAATATTGGGAAAATCTTTTTTCGGATGAAAAATTTTCTACCGTAGAAGAGAGCTACAACAAAAAAAAATGATAAGGTGTACGTACACAGTAGTGAAGAAGCAAGCAACCGTAATCCGCGTGTCCAACGAGGTCATTTTCCATCCTCGCTCATGGTATGGTTGGGAGTTTCTTATTGGGGCTTAACAGATGTACGTTTTTGCGAGAAAGGTGTAAAAACGAATGCAGTTGTGTATCAAAATACAGTCCTGACGAACCTTGTGGAATCAATTTCTCATACCATGTTCAATAACTGTCACTGGGTATTCCAACAAGATTCGGCGCCAGCTCATAGAGCGAAGAAAAACACAAAACTGGCTGGCGGGGCGTGAAATCGACTTCATCGGGCACGAAATCCTCCAATCCAGATTTGAATCCGTTAGATTACAAGATATGGCAACACTTGGAGGAAAAGGCGTGCTCAAAGCCTCATCCCAATTAGGAGTCACTGAAGACATCCTTGATTAAGGCAGCCGCCGATATTGACATGGACCTCGTTCGTGCTGCGATAGACGACTGGCCGCAAAGATTGAAGGCCTGTATTCAAAATCACGGAGGTCATTTTGAATAAATTTTAGTGTCATAAGAATATATGTTTTGTTAAGTTCATATTGGTATATAAATACTTACATAATGAATAAACTTGTTTAAATTATTTTAGATTAAACAAGTGACAGAATTTATGACCTGACTAGGTATATGTGTGTAAGCATCCATGATTCGAGTACAAATAGGCTACTGAATTATACTGGATAGTCAACAATATGCTCTCAACTATAATTGAGGTACGCGGGTTCGTTTTAGTCTGAGAACAATTGTTTTGTCCACTATATTCTTGTGATAGAGGGAAGTTAGGTATGAACATTAAACTTCATGAATTTTCAATGCTGCGGCGCAGTATGAGTATTTTATGTTTTATATACTTTTACTTGTGGCCGCGATAACCGAGTGGTTGGGTGGTCGAAATTACGAGTCAAGAGACCCGAGTTCGATCCCCAGGTGGCAGACTCGTACCAATGGGTTTTTCAAAAAATTATGAACGCATTCTTCAATTGTCCAAAATAAATCTTTGGTGGAAGGGGGTCGAAAGGACTTAAATCCTTAGACGTCTGTCTACTCCTGTATTGGGAATTGCGTGAAGATATTTATAATATTACTTGTACTTATAACATTACTTGTACTACTTATTATATACTTTTAACATAAAATAGAAAATCTTTTAATAGGCGGACTGGTTACCGGTTGTGGTTCGAAGTTGGACGAGCCTAAGGTTGGAGTATTCAGTAGCTCACTACACGTACGCTAGCCGGGGATTTGATTACGCAGCCGCGTATAGTTTTAATGATGACGCTATGTGTGGACATCGCACATATACTACACACTCTGGTAAGATTTTTAAAATTTTTATGTAAATTACTATTTCGACGTACAAAAGAAGAAGATAGATATAGTATAACATGAAATCCTTTTATATTATTTTTCATAGAATCTCTACAGAGTCGACTAGACGAAGGCATTATGTTCTAGTTGACACTGTAGAGATTCTATGAAAGCTAAGGGTTGCAGGTTCGAATCCCACTATATTTGTACGATGAATTTGACAACTTTGGTGGTACAGTCAAGTACATTACGGTTTCGAGGCATCATCACCTTTCCGAGAAAACTGTTTTTCTATATTTTCTCGGATCTGAGTGTTTATGGTAACTTCATTGTTTCTGATTCCATAACACAAATGGTTTAGCTACTTGCTTTGGGATCAATGCAATGCATGTGATGGCGGCCCACACATTTATTTATTTGGGTGTTTGTACTAGAAGATATTTATAATATTACTTGTACTTATAACATTACTTGTACTACTTATTATATACTTTTAACATAAAATAGAAAATCTTTTAATAGGCGGACTGGTTACCGGTTGTGGTTCGAAGTTGGACGAGCCTAAGGTTGGAGTATTCAGTAGCTCACTACACGTACGCTAGCCGGGGATTTGATTACGCAGCCGCGTATAGTTTTAATGATGACGCTATGTGTGGACATCGCACATATACTACACACTCTGGTAAGATTTTTAAAATTTTTATGTAAATTACTATTTCGACGTACAAAAGAAGAAGATAGATATAGTATAACATGAAATCCTTTTATATTATTTTTCATAGAATCTCTACAGAGTCGACTAGACGAAGGCATTATGTTCTAGTTGACACTGTAGAGATTCTATGAAAGCTAAGGGTTGCAGGTTCGAATCCCACTATATTTGTACGATGAATTTGACAACTTTGGTGGTACAGTCAAGTACATTACGGTTTCGAGGCATCATCACCTTTCCGAGAAAACTGTTTTTCTATATTTTCTCGGATCTGAGTGTTTATGGTAACTTCATTGTTTCTGATTCCATAACACAAATGGTTTAGCTACTTGCTTTGGGATCAATGCAATGCATGTGATGGCGGCCCACACATTTATTTATTTGGGTGTTTGTACTAGAAGATATTTATAATATTACTTGTACTTATAACATTACTTGTACTACTTATTATATACTTTTAACATATAATAGAAAATATTTTAATAGGCGGACTGGTTACCGGTTGTGGTTCGAAGTTGGACGAGCCTAAGGTTGGAGTATTCAGTAGCCCACTACACGTACGCTAGCCGGGGATTTGATTACGCAGCCGCGTATAGTTTTAATGATGACGCTATGTGTGGACATCGCACATATACTACACACTCTGGTAAGATTTTTAAAATTTTATTATGTAAATTTTATTATGTAAATTTTTAGGTAAATTACTATTTCAACGTACAAAATAAGAAGATAGATATAGTATAACATGAAATCCTTTTATATTATTTTTCATAGAATCTCTACAGAGTCCACTAGACAAAGGCATTATTTTCTAGTTGGCACTGTAGAGATTCCATGAAAACTAAGGGTTGCAGGTTCGAATCCCACTATATTTGTACGATGAATTTTAATTTGACATCTTTGGTGGTAGAGAGAGTTGATATGACGGTTTCAAGGCGTCATCACCTTTCACCACCACCTCACCACCGAGAAAACCGCTTTTCTATATTTTCTCGGATCTGAGTGTTTTTAGCTCCTTCGTTGTTTCTGATTCCATTACACAAATGGTTTAGCTACTTGCTTTGGGATCAAAGCAATGCATATGATGGCGCCCATACATTTATTTATTTGGGTTTTTGTACTAGAAGATATTTATAATATTACTTGTACTTATAACATTACTTGTACTACTTATTATATACTTTTAACTTATGTACCTTATCACTGTACGTACATTGTAATGCAGAGTACTTCCTTGAGATTTATACAGTTCGAGTAAATTGGCATACATTCTTCCTTATATAAAATTTCTTCAAATAAGTTATATCATATTAAAATGCACTACACTAAGTTGTTTGAACCAGTAAGTTGATTTTTAATCAAAAATTAACACTCCGTGAGCTTTATTGAAAGGCGTGGTAGAATATAAAGCAAAACAAAACAATTGAATTCAACAATCTACGCAAATGAAATAAGTTATTTTTTATAGAGAGCGGGGTTTACCCGGGAAAATTACATGCCACGACCTAGTTTCATTCCGCCAGAGGTAGCATTGAATCGAAAAAAAGCCTTGAACAAGACCGTAAAGTTCCAATTACAGCGTCGCTATTGCGGCGATTCATGTCCGCCTTCCCATTTTATTAAATCTAATATGTTCATGAGCAATCTTCTTTCGTATTAGGAAATTTTTTCTGTTTAAGATACTTATTTGATTTTCAAATCTTTGCAGGTGAAATAACATCGAGAAATGTGTCCGTTACTGGAACATTAAATGAATTTTTTTATCAGCAATGTACATGGGTGTTAGATTCCAATGTTGAAAGACAACTTTTTATTGACATTTCTTCGGAACAGGTCTGTAGCAAAGTTAATGGATATCAAAATTGTGAAAAAATAATTTTGTCATTTATATTATAGGCGGTAATAGGGTTTCTGTCACCTGTAATCTAAAACCAAATATGCTCTAGTGAAAAGTGAGTAGAAGCGACTAAATTATGTCAACCTCCGTCTACCACAGTATTAGGAAACACTCGAATAAAAAAAACTAGTACTTACAAAGGGTAATATGTATTATTTAAAATATACATATGTCTCAGGATCCACTAATACGATTCTAGAAATGATTTTATAGAAATCCCACTACTTCTGAATGCTATTAGTGACAGGAGAATTATACCCATTTATATGATTTAGATTCCGTGTGGTAAAAGATTAAGAATATTGTAACAGCCTTGAATATGGCAACCAATAGATTGCGGGATAAACATCCCTAAAAATATCAGAACAAAGTTCTGACCGAAGCAACAGCGTCAGTGCTGCGAGTGGTCTGGAACTGCGATCGCCAATCCGCTTGCCAAGCGTGGCGATTATGGCAAATCCTCCCTATGGGAGAGGCCTATGTCCTGCAGTGAACTTTAACAGGCCGATGTGTATGTATATATATATGATTCAGCCGAGCTATAAAAGAATAGAAAAAATATAAACAACAAAGTTCATAAATATAAATAATAAGCTACGCCAGAACCGGAAAATACACACAAAGTGCCTGCTCGTGTCCTCTTCCCTCGGCTTAAAATACTAATTAAATGTTATTACACCTACATCCTATAAAATTAAATAAATTTAAATAATTAATTACATATGTAAGAAATGTTCAACAAAGTATGACCTATTTTATGTGATAGGACAAATCATGTGGATCCTGGAATATAACCCTCCATGAGTGGTCAGGGACTGTAGCTCAAAGCGCAGAAGGATTGGCTGCTGCCGCTGGCGAGCTCTTATACACATTTTGCGCTCGTCATAAAAATCACACCTATACATTGCCATGGCGACTGAATACAGTAGTTATTAGGTAAGTGAATATTCCAATATTAATTGTTAACCTCTTTCATATTTCACTTGTAAAACAGACCTCGTAACAAAAGGTTGAACCAAATCGCGAGCGTTGCGGGCGCGTTATGAATATTCGGCTCCGTCCGTAACCGGCAAGTTCTTTTGTAAGTTTTAATTTAACTATTATCTTGTTCTACGTGGAACTGCGAATGCTGTAGACCATCGCCAAGTACCGAAGCATGAAATATTATACATTTTATTAAGTATTACATATTTGTCGTCGTCCATAAATGATACCTCCGCAATCATATTTAAAAAAAAATTCTATGCAATAGTACAAATAAAGTAGCAGCCTGTAAGTACGCACTACTTGACATAGGAATTCTCTTACATATATTTTTTAATATGGCTCTATTTAAAAAAAATAGATCTGAGATTTCGCCTCGTACAGGGTGACATATAAGTCTTTGAAATGTATTTTTTTTACTATTTCTCAGACTCAGCGGCGGATTAAAATGTGTATCGTAAATATTAAAGTCTAGACCAATACTAAGCAAGTCAAATCTTATGGGAAATTATGAACATGCGTCATTCGCTTACTAAAGCTAGAGACCTGAAGACGGCTGACACTGCAATATAAAGCAAAAGCAATGTTATGTCTCTGGGTAAAAAACTAAGTGAAAAATATAAAAAGTATAAAATAAATTTCCAAATATATATTATAGAAAAATGTTCAAAACTTTGTACTTTTTATACTTATTGTTCAAACTTGTACTTTTCGCATTTACGGTCCCGGACGCATGCTAGGATTGCTTGTCTTTCTTCTTGCAATGCTTTCGTACTTTTAATTTACTTATAACATAATCTTGACATTGTGTTACAAAATTTTAAACGTTTTTCTACACAATTTTTGTATTATTTAGAACACGCATACTTTTTCGCGACATTAATTGAAAAAAGTATGTATATCTACGATGACTTATTAGCAGAAGTGGAGTCTGACATATATTAAACAATTAATAAATATCTATATTTATAACTTATTTATTACCGTAGATTTTTAGATAGTTCAAATAAATATTAAATGCTTAATACAACCCTTTCCTCCAACTCTTCTGAACGGTGAAAACGTTCTTTGGGATGCCCATATCGTAAATTATTTATGAATGGCTTTAGCTTTAATACATCCCTAATGCGCATGCTTTTACACCGCTGTGTAAAATACACACTTGACGGGAAAATCTTTTTTCTTTGTGCATATTTTATTAAGGTCATGGATAGAAAAGGGTGAATTAGGCAGAACATTGTGCTGAAACAGTAAATTCTATATAATACTTTAGGAAGTTAAGAAAGTGATGTGAATATTGTGGAAATTATTTAAAGTATGTTATAGGGAGAGATCATATTTAAAAATATGTTATTAATATTTAGTCGTGTCACTTAAACAAATACTACAAAAAGTAGTATTTGTTTTCTCTTTAATTTTTCAATTCCTGAATCCATATATCGATAGGGTGTAGCCTATCGATAGAATCTTACTTACCGCCGTAATTAAGCGGCAGAGATCGCAGGTTCGAATTCTGCTCGTGTCAGTTGATTTTTAAATTTCTCATTAATTTTATAAGAAAACGTCCAGCATGACTTACATGCTTTAAAATTGCATATACGATCTGATGACGCACATATTTGGTTCTCTGGGTGAACGTTTTACAGGAATACCCAAAAATGTAATATTAAAAAAAAATTATTAAATTTAGCATAGTTTAAATTAAACAATATTATGAAAAGGAATGAAAAAAAAGATGAAGCTTAATACTGCATAGTACACTAAAATTGGAACATGAATAGTAATTACTGGGATGCAGTCACTATTTATTTACTTATTTTGGTTTCGATTAATCTACTTAAATAATATAACACGTCAGCGTCTAATAATTATTTCTTCTCATTCGCAGTCATTAATCTCAGTCTGAAATTCCTTTGTTTTCACGCAATTAGGTTAGTCGCGTTGTCAAGGCAGCAACCTTTGTACATGATTCGGTGGAGGTCTCAAGTGGTGCGTGCCAACACCCGGCTCGGCCCACCAACGCCGGCGCCAGCGGCCGCCGCCTTGGCCTCCAGACTGAACAATTCTTTGTTGTTGCGAACTTATTTGTCTATTTTAATATTGAATTTATTAGTAAAAATTCATTGTTATATTTATTAGTAGCTAACACCGTTAGCTAGCAGATCTCATATGATCTCATGTATCTCAGTAATTTTCTTTTAAAGGTACAAGGAATGAATTTGTTTTTTTTTTTTGGTAAAACAATCAAGGGTTACTTAATAAATATTTAGAGCTTTAATAGGAGTTATTTAATACAAGCTGAATGTATTAGTATTGAGTGTATTCCAAACACGCTGTGAGCTATCTTTTAGCCCTAATCACTTTTACGCATAATGGAGTTTTGTCAATTAAAATGGTCACAAATATGCATATTCAGTTTGTATGTAAATAGTCAATAAATGTTTAGAAATACCTTAGTTGTAAATTTAATGTGTTATTAATAAAGTTGACTTACTGTGTTCCTTAATTTAGAGTAAAGATAAGGATGGATAATTGCATTTTATTACATTAAAAATAATGTTCCACCTATTTCAGTTACAAAAATGACTTTTTTACACACTTGCGTAGAAATTATTTAAAATTTGATTTCCTATTTATTATTTTTCAATTAATAACAAGTAAATAAAATAATTTAATTATTTAACAAAAAAAATATAATCTATACCTGGTGAGATATTTATTCTGAAAAGTAATGCGGCGTAGTTTGATACGAGTTAAGATAAATTTACATATTCTTTCTTATGTATACATATTCTTATTAATTAATAATAATTTCACTTTAGCATTGATTTAACATGTGTTGATGTAATACTGCTAACTACGAATTACTCACTTAAAATATTGTAGGTGTAAATACCCAACACTAAGAAAATTCAATGGTATTGTTAGTCTAGGTAATGAATTTATTAATAAGAATGTATAATAATTTGTTACATGGAATAAAGAAATTAAATAAATAATTTGTATTATTTGTTTCCATACATTTTAATTTGGAAGAAATATATCATAAAACTATATCTCCATACTATTCCTAAAACTGGGGTAGACATGGGTTCAGACAACTAAGGTCCTAAGACCAACCTTTCACCGAAAACATTTTTAAGTCAACGTTAGAGGTGGTAAGCCAATCGCCATCTTTATGTCTCAGTCAACGATATAAATCGTTATATATAAATTGATTTTGTAAAACAAATAAAAAACCAGAACCGGCTGTACATTCTCTTCTCACTATAAAGTCTTCATTTAAAAATTCACGTCTCATCCATTTGAAAATTAAATGTTATAATAAAACCTAAACATAGTTTATTCTCGGTGTAGTTATCCCACAAACATAAAAATTTACAGCATTTTTATATTATAATTTTCAAATTTCTATGAATATGGTCAATTCAAGTATAGATTATTCGTATCATTTAAATGCCGATGACCTACCGACCCATGACCAGATACAAAAGATCCCCAGTTTCAATTGCTAAATTAAATAACGGTCTAAAAGCAGTCTTTCACTAGTTTTGACCACAATAAGCTTACTGTATTCGTAGTATATTATGACTCACTGTATTCGTAGTAATGTATTTATTACGCTATGAATGCTTTATAGCCTCATAGATTTTTGTTAGTAAATAAATTTTATGTTTGTCGAATTACTCATTTTAACGATCGTTCATTGTGCCTATGTGTACTCACAGATGTTTTTACAAATACTATATACAAGAGGACATTGATTAGATTTCATAATACCGTGGGTTTTGGGTGCAGACTGTGAAACATCACTGATTTGTGCCCGACAGTCCAACCACTCTACTCAGAAGCTACATAGTCAAAATGATTAACAAGAACACTAGTAATTTTACTACGTAACTTAATTATTATTAGTCTTCTTCAAGATTTTGAGTATTTATTATAAATATTTTTTGTAAAAAAAAACGGTGGTTTTTAACAGTGGTAGAGCCACGAATCAGCTTTTGTTGTTGCATGCATGGGCCGGCTCGACCGCGGAAGTACCAGAACCTCACAGAATACCGGCGTGAAGTAGAAGTTTAACAAACTTCTGCGTTTCGTCTGGTGAGTGCAGGTAACCGGAGGCCCACACCATTTTCAAAGGCCGGCAATGCATCTGCTAATCCTCCGGTATTGTAGATGTTCATGGGCGGTGGTAATCACTTACCATCACGTGAGCCACCTGCTCGTTTGTCTCCCTCTTCTATAAAAAATATTATTTTAATAACACATCTTTATTATTTTTAAAAGTATATATTTAAAATATTAAAATATTTCGTATACTACTACAAATAAAGTCATTGAAAACAAACAATATATCAACAAATTAGCTAAAATTAAGCACTAAAAGTAACTAAATAATACATAAACCCTATTCCCCCTATTCTCGTGTACGAAATCATTCAGGCCTCTTTATAACATGTTAGTTTATCTACCGGTGATTTTCATAGTAATGTTATTTAGTATAATCAGCATTCTTAAAAAAGACATTCAACAGTAAAAAGGAGTTTTTACTATTTGCCAGTCAGTGATTTTATCCGCTGATTTCTGGAAATTACCTCAGGATCCTCTCTGAACTTTCAATACACAAATTAAAATACGTGAAGCAAAATCATGCGTAACATCTCTCCCACAGGAACCGTGTACTTATTCGGAGCAAAATGTATATCCGGGGTATCACTTGTGTAATTCAGGTGTATAAGCTGTGTGCCAAATTTTATTGAATTCCGTTCATTCGTATTTTGCGTGATTGTGTAACAAACATACAAAGATACAAACTTTTTACTTTTACAATAATAGTACGACATGGTGATATATTCCGAAAATCAAAGCCCTGCACAGAATAGCTCATCTTTATACTCAAATAATTGCTTTAAAACTATCAAATAATGGGTCGAAGGGACTTAATTGTCCAGTCTAGACCTCTATCTACCCTGTATTGGGAATTGCGTGAAGATATTTATTTATTATTATTATAAAACTCTTATACCGTATAGTTAATACCATTTCAACTACATAGTTGAAAGTGGTATAAACATTAAACTTAAAACGAAATTATCTAGGTCTTTAATAGAATATAATAACAAATATCTAAAATGTTTCTTCTTGTTGTAAATATCGTAAGAGTAGACATAGGGCGATAAAGCAATGTACATACATCGCAATGGTTGATACAAATGACAGGATAACCCTTTCGAAATATTCAGACTGCTGCGTCGATGGTGCAAGGATCGTTTACAGCATTGGCGTTTCGTGACAAACTATGGCGATTATGGAAATCCTCCTTACGAGAGAGTATTAAATAAGTAAATAAAGATAAATACCTTCACGCAATTCCCAATACAGAGGTAGACAGTGGTCTAGTCTAGACAATAAAGTCCCTTTGACCCACCTTCCACCGAAGATATTTTCGGGACAACGTGACAGGTGCTGAGCCTGTCGCCGTCTTTATGTCCAAGCCAACGATATGAATCGTACATAGGTTTTGAAAACTATGGTACGAGCCTGCCACTTGGGGATCGAACTCGGGTCTCTATCGAAATTCCGACCACCTATCAGCTCGGGTACTAATGTTTCAATATACTAATTTGGTATTTTAAATACTTAATATGACATAGTATTGACTGTGAGTTATAAATATATCGAAAATCATCAGCCTGAATTTTAGGTTAACTGGTTTTAATCTATTATAACGAAAAAATACATTTTACAAAAAAAATCACTTATAAAAAAAGTGTAAAAGAAAATTCTATATTTAGGTCAATTACTATTTATTAATAAGATCTAAATTATGAAGTGGGTAACAAAAGTGTCACTTATTATTCAAGTGAGGCGAAAGGGTTCCAAAGTCTGACTTTAATTCGAGGACTCAAGACATCACAATAAAGACTACGCCTGCTTCGGGTAGATAAAGGTTATTACCACTTTTAACATAATTCACGAAGAAATTAAATTATCCTACTCTGAAGTAGGCAGTACGGACGTATAGGGTCAAAAGATTATTTATACACTTATGTTTTTAAGAGAATACACTTAAAAGGATTTAATGTAATTTCAAATGTAATTCATCAATAAATTAAAGTATTAATTTAAAAAAGTCACGATAGCCGAGTGGTTAGGTGAGGAGGAGTGTGAGTCCGATATCCTAGACTCGTACCAATGGGTTTTTTCCAAAAACTTGTCTACGATTTATATCGTCGGCTTGGGCATAAAGACGGCGACGAGCTCACCACCTGTCACGTTGTCCCAAAAAATGTCTTCGGAGGAAGGTGAGTCGAAATGACTTAGTTATCTAGACCTCTCTTTACCTATGTATTTTGGCATGAAAATAGTTTTTTTTAAGTATTAAGTAATTTGGGCATAATAAAATTAGAATTCCTTAAAATTTACTATGTACAAAATATTGAAATGATACGAGATTGGCAGTGTTGCCGTATATAAGAATATGTAGTATCGATTTGTATTGTAGTATGTATGATATATTTTGGGACGAAAGATGTGATGTATACATCTACATACAAAATATATCATACATCTTTATTTCGTACATCACATCTTTCGTCCCAAAATGTATCATACATACTACAATTCTGTAGAATCAGAAACGACGAAGTTACCACCGCCCAGATCCGACATAATGTAGAAAACATGCTTGTCTACATTAACCTCTCCGGAAATCGTCCCATGGACATCAGAGCTGACGATACAGTGGTAGATTGAACTGAAAAGACGATCTCTACTCTTCAGTGGAGTCATTTCAGTATAATTGACAAGCATCAGATCCCCTACAGCCGGTAACGGGAAACATCTACTCGTATAATGCCAGTTATCTGGTTGTGTGAGCACCAACTCACTTTTCTAGCGTAGAAATAATATCAACTCCTCAGGCTAGCTTTAATTTTATAAAATGAATTAAAACTAATTATATAAACACTCGAGAGAAATGAATCCGGGTCGCCTACTGTAACCTATAAATCTTGGAAACTAATAATGCCTGCTTTATAAAATAAACGGTATTTAGTAGACAATATAATGCCCCTTAAATGAAACTTATAGAATTTATAAGTCACTACATATTATTTATTAAAAATTACATAAACAATAATAGGAAATATGACATTTTTGTACATCATTGTGTTTGTAAAAGCGCAGTAACCTAAGGTTAGGTACGGACTGTGAAATATGACGATTCAAGTATTATCGTAAACCACTCCAGATACGAATATTGCAATAAGCATTTCTAGTATTCTTTCTAAAAAAACATTATTAAAAGATTTGATATTATATACCATAAATAAATTGCCTCGACGACACAAACATTACATCGACCCCTCTGGCGAAGTCTTATTCAAATTAGGTAAAGCAATTAAGCGCTAAAAGCAACTAAATTAAATATACACGAACAGCTTCTCCATTCTCGCGTATAAAATCATTCAGGCCCCTTGATAACATGTTAGTTTGTCTACGGGTGTTTGCCATAAAACCACATTTCGTCTCTATTGGAAGCTTAATCATGACCGCTCTCTCCCTTTCTGCATAGATCATTTAGTAAAGTCAAAATTTGGTAATGATAAATTATACTTATTTCTTTTAAAAATGTAGCACATAGACGTACATATACATTACTATTTTAATACGTAGATGTTGGAAAATGCGTGAAAATAAAATAAATAAATCAAACTGTTGTTGTTGTAATTAAACTGTTGTGATACTTTAAGTGACCGATAATTTAAGACCTTGAGTGAACATTCATATCACAAAGATGCGATAAACGTCTTTGACTTTGATAATAAGAATCCATATAGATGTAAAATCTCTCTCTCTCTTTCTCTCTCTCTCTCTCTCTCTCTCTCTCTCTCTCTCTCTGTCTGTTTGTAAATAAATCTATCTATCTATAAGAATAACAGATATGACATTTTTATTATGAATCTATGGACTTAAAAATTAAATAGTTATATCATAACTGTAGTAAGTCAAGCCATAACCTATAATAATAAAATATTATTTATTACTGTAGTATTTTTATGATCAAAAAAGCCTTACCTTAGATGTTTTATTTTTATGATCAAACGTCAATACAGACGGCTGGGCAATGATATATTAAATGTATTAAAGTTTCATAAACCTTTACATCAAATTGTTATGGATAGACTTCGAAAGTTTATTTTACAATATGTTTACCTACTAAGTAAAACTTTTCTCAGCAAACAATTTACAAATTATTGTATGTGTACACGTGTCTTTCTTTTTCTTTTATTAACAAAATTAACGAAGAAACGATATTGAAGTTAGTTTTCACCTGATGTTTTCTTTTGGTTACAAATCAGAATTTACTAATCAACAATGTTTTACTGAGGGATTATTCCTTTATTATACATAGTCCGCATAAAACAATAATTAATAGCATGTTACCTGGCCCAAAGGGAGAAGCTCTTATTCTCTGCAAGTGTTACAAAGTAATATTAAGGTAAAATCTACATAAAATACCATCTTCATAAAAATAATGGTTGGACAACTATACAGGTTTTATATCAATTGTTATACAAGCAAATACAGAGATACTAAATCTATACGTCCTATAAAATAATACAATGATGTAGTAGGAAAGGTGATTACTATATTAACACAACACAAAATTAAAACAGACCCGGAAATTTAATTTGGAAGCTACACAAATTCATTCCATAAGTACAATAGTTGTAAATTTTGTTTTTAATGTTTACAACTTTTCTCGGAGATAAACTTCTATCTACATAAACTTTGAATTTAAAACTACTACTTTAAGAATTTTGTCTATGGTTTTGACGATACAAATTAATGTATTTTATACATGATTAGCTCATTGAAAGTAACAAAAAATAGGTACCATGTTTGTTTATAATTATTTACATTTTTCTTATGTTTATGGTATATTTTTCTATTTTCAGGAGTATAGGTAAATAATGACAGCAATACACGAGTACTTGTTTAGAACAGAGACGTACTTCCAAAAACAAACTACTCTACTGATATAATAATGTCTTAATAATACATTTAGAAATAACTAGAAACATTTTGAAGCATTTAGTTAATTTTGTTTTAACTTTGCAAAGTGTATTAACCAATGAATTCACGTTCTAAAGGAAATTCTAATTTGTTTCATAGTGCCAACTTTAGAATACAGTTTAAGGTTTGTTAATTTAATTACATCTATATCATTCCTTGATAACTTTACCTTAACTCCTTAACATAATTACTACTCGAAAGTTATCGCTCTCACACTTACTGACAAAATGTGTAATTACTGTCTTGAAGAGAAAACAATTAATATTTTAATGAAAATACTTAATAATCAACTCTGTTTACAATACTCAATAGACAAGTATACTACCCGAAGCGTAGGTGGTAAGTTTCCTTCGAAGCTAAATGCGTCCGGCTCGATTTCGCTAACGCTTTCGAAAACATTTGAATAAATAGTAAATAAATAAATAAATTTCATTAAAATTTTGCTACTAATGAATGTGATTGTTCATATTACATTTACATAATTATTTGTATTGTGTCATTATGCCACGATGATAGAAATCGTTGCTATAGAAGCATACTCGTGCCTCAGTGGACTTCTAGGAGGATTAGCCATAATAGCCACGTTTGGCAAGAGTAAAGGCGACACAGTACAACGCACTGAGCACCTTAGACACTGTTGCTCGTGATCGGTCTACTGAATTTCAATCTAGTTATCCCACTATACCGCTATCTGTCGCTACATTCGCCTTCATTACATTCATTACATTTCAAAGCTCGTCTTTCTACCTTAGTCATCTCTTATCACACCCATGGTAATAGAGGGGTGATATATTCTTACATCATACGGCACTTTATTTGTTTTTTAAATTTTTCCAATAAAATACTTAGAGAAACAATGTTTCTAAATATTTTTATATTTAAAATTTCATTTACTAAAAACTATTACACTCGTACAGTCCTTCTTCACGTGACATGGTACCATATTTCTATTAGTAGTGTTAGTATATTAAGTTAAGAATGTGCGTGATGTGTGTATCATTTACTGTTAAAAAATAGGAAAACAAATTATATATTCACACCATTCCCAATACTAGGATAGACAGAGGTCTAGACTATTAAGTCTTTTCGCCCGATTTTTCACCAAAGACAGTTTTGTTTGACCTCTAGGCTATCGTGATCATAAACGGAAACGGAAAGATGGCACTAAAGAATATAATGTACGTATAACTATAGTAGCCGTGAGGTAACGGTGTAAGAATATTGCCGCTTCCTTTCTTATTTATTTTATTTATTTATACTTTATTGACACCTAATAAAAGGTAACAATGGGCGGACTTAATGCCTTATAGCATTCTCTACCAGTCAACCCTGGGCGAAACAGAGAATAAACGGCAGGTGTGTTACATGGTTATAATTATCTTAATATATAATATATAATAGATATATACCCTGATATTTATTTATTATAAATATACAAATACATATATAAATATACTTATATATACATATACATACAAACACACACCTACACAAATAACTACTATACTAATAATAAAAGTAC